>JAODUP010000978.1:102500-152089 GCA_025642065.1 Paralvinella palmiformis | reverse complement strand
ACGTTGGTATGACGAAATCTATGTATAGTCCTACATATAATGAGTACACTCATCGGAGTCATTAAAAACATAGCACCGATTACTGGACACCAAGTGAGATGTGGCAAATGACGCGTATCATTTGTGTCATCAATCACAAAAATGAGTCTCTACCGATTTAACTTTTAGTTTGTCATTGAAAGTATCTTCGCTTCCTAGTGATTCAATTGTTAGAAGGCGAAAGGATGCTAAATTACGATAGATTTAAAGCTGATACATTTCCCTAAAATGTTCTTATAGGTGACGTATATCCTTCGTTCCGAAGGTGATCATTTAACCCATGACTAAACGGTATGGTCCAACGTTTTACTTCCCAACGTGAAGGAATGCAGCTTATGTGAAAATACGATTATTTGTAACTCTGGCGGAAGTGGGAAGACAACCTGTATTGGTTATATTACTCCTCCCCCCCCATTTCCGACATTGTTATGAACATGCCATTGTTGTCAATTAATATATGACATTTGTATATATGTTTGGAAATGGAAATAAATATCTATCTAACTCGTTCATTTTATTTTCATAAGTCGTAAAGTAACAAAGATTAATTCGATGAAGGTATTTTGCAAAAAAACAACAACTCATAATGAAAATTGACATTTTAGGATTACGTTATGTCAAACTACAAACATATCATATTGTGTATAATACGATTGAAATGAGTCTATTTATCTATTTCAAATTCTATTCTAAGATAATTAAAAAGGATGCTACAAAATTCATTTCATACGATGTCATGTTTTGCAACGCCGTTCCTTCTTTAGAACAATTATTCTTACTTAGCCGTCTATTTCTTATTATATTTTCATAAGTCTACTCTGATATCAGCTGTTGACCTATTTGTATTTTCCCCGGTTGATACCGAGCCAAAGGAGACCTACAAAAATGGAACACAAACTAAAAATTAAGGGTCTCCCTCTGTTTCTATTTGTCAAGTCTGCCATCTATTATAACTCTTTCATTTGATGGCTCAGATACTACCAACACATGACATTGAATAATTGTTGCTCTATTATTGAACTTGGTGACACTTCTGTCAATGTTACGTAGCGAATTAAGAATAAATCAACAAAGCAAGCCACATCCAGAATAGTTGATCAACATCTAAGCCAAATGAATGTCCATAGATTAAGCTTCGGGAATCTACGTGTTAGTCACCATGAACTCGTCCATGATTACAATCTGCACTTGTGAGTTACAGCTCTTCTTTCACGTATTGCTCAAACAATAGCACAACGTATGTGATGTGTGAAAATGAAGCACGTATCGCATCTGTCAAATGTACAAATGTTTCTCCAGATTTAACGATATGGCGAAATCTTTAACATGATAAATATGGAAATGTTATTGCGAGTGATATATATATATATATATATATATATATATATATATAGAGAGAGAGAGACCAGAATGTTAAAGTTATCCACTGTTGGGAGAGGGAGTGATAGAGATATAGATAGGTAAATAGATAGATAGGTAGCTAGATAGATAGATAGATAGATAATATGGATATATATATATATATATATATATATATATATATATATATATATATATATATATATATATAGAGAGAGAGAGAGAGAGAGAGAGAGAGAGAGTGGGGGGGGTAATGGAGCCATTTGAGAAGAAGAAGAGTATTACTAGATACAAGGAGAAGAGAGAGAGAGAGAGAGAGAGAGAGAGAGAGAGAGAGAGAGAGAGAGAGAGAGAGACCAGAATGTTAAAGTTATCCACTGTTGGGAGAGGGAGTGATAGAGATATAGATAGGTAAATAGTTAGATAGATAGCTAGATAGATAGATAGCTAGATAGCTAGATATATGGATATATATATATATATATATATATATATATATATATATATATATATATAGAGAGAGAGAGAGAGAGAGAGAGTGCGGGGCTTCAATGCTGTCATGTCGTGACTGGTTCACTCAGCCAGAAATGAAAAGATGACAGGACGTGATGACTATGTGTTAGTTAACGTTGTGTGCCTATAATGGCAACAGGCGTTGTTTGTTCACTTGTAAGTGGTCTTAGAGCATCTATTCAGCTGGATAGCGCGCTATATATATTCCACCTATTATATTAAATATTACAGCATCAAATTTCGCTAAAATCTCCATTGGCTACCAGTATTCATTTTAAGCTGTCATTAAAAACTTATAGATATATCGATGACTGCGCCTTTAGTGTAAAATGCCTCACCTCATGAGAAGTTTGCATCCATTATAATACCAAGTTTTATTTTGTATATATACCACCCTTATCATAAGTAGTAGTATAGATATTATTATTATTATTTCGAATTATCATTTATTCGTGTTAAGTCATTATTTGCAGTTGCTTGAACTCGAATCGCGTAGAAATTAAGCAAACAATGAAGCCAAGATATTCTACATTAGAGATGGTCAAAGTGTTGAAGGATCATAATGCATCTGACAGAAGTGATCCTTAAGTAGATGTATGGAAGGAATAAATATTTCCATTAACATCTAGCTTTCACCTTAAATGAATCGGTTTTCTGTTGTAATGTACCGAAATATTTATCTGTAGGTGACTTCTCAAAATGGCACACACTCCAAAGTTAACAGAAGGAGAATTTTAAAACAAAACCGTATTAGGCGCAATATTGTTTAAGGAGACGCGTTTTTCAATCCCATGTGAATAAATATATATTCTCTAGAGTCAACATAGTCATATGCTTTATGCTAATCTTGTTGATTTTGCTGTAGTTGTAGGTTTTTGTGTTGTAGTATTTGTGATACTGATGTTGGTAGTTAGTTTATCGGTCCTGGCTGCAACCTCTCATCATCATCATCATCATCATTATCGCACTATAAGGATTTATATATTCATCACTATAATCATACTTTAATTAAAAACATCATTCTCATATATTCCGCCTTAGGTAGAGTATGTGGGCACTCACGATAATACTTTGGCTAACACCTCCATGCCAATATCATTTAGGTCTCTGGGATATTGTTGTGACCTATACTAAGGCTACACTCGAAGAAACTCTTAAATTATGTAAAAACACGCTTTTGTAGCAATTTGTTTATTACAGTCAAAGCCAAATTGAAGGGCATATAGGTTCTTCTTTGAATTATGTTTATAGCTCAGTTGTAGGGTAGAATATTTAAGCTTAACACGGGCTTCGGAAGGATATACATTAGTCTGGACTAAGCTGATTTAGTTCTATGATTTAGTGGCAATTTAAAATAAACAGCAAATACTAAAACAAATATCTACATGCCACTAAAATGTTATAATTAGTTGTTAAATCTTAATAAACGACATTACTGAGCTAGTAATAGCGTTGGGAACTCAGCAGTTGGCTAAATACGACTCATGTCATTAATATATGAACATATATTGTATAAATCATTACTTTTATTATAGAATATTGAAAAAGGTAGGTGATCGAACTTCTGTTTTATATAGTGTTGATACCATGCATATTTCATGCACTTAAACATATATATTGTTTACAAGTATATTTATCTTGGCTCATGCGTAGTTTCTTTTATGAAACATAAATTTATAAATTTTCTTTACTTCTGTCATACAGTACACGTGTTTATTTGGGGTGCGATTTCCGAGCAGGCAACCTGTGGTTGTCTAGCATTTATTTAAGTCATACATATTAATTCTGGGTAAATTCTTGATCTCACCTATTAGATTAATATCTTAGGAAGCATGAAGCATTCCATTTCTCTTGATTATTAACACAACTGATCGTCAGAACAATATGTTGTATGTTCATATGCCATAGATGTCCGAATTGCACTTTTATATTAATAAATTATCATGGGTGTAATGAAAATAAAATACAATTATGGACTTATCTGGATCCCACACTGACATATTTCACTTTATCATGTCAATATAAAAATCTAAAAAACACCTGGTCAATCAACAATAATGAATTAACTACAAAACGTATCTTTATTACTTTTCCCTCCCTCTTATATAACATCGTGTAGGAAGTTAAAATAGTGAAGGTCCATTAATTTAAAACCAAAATAGCCAGTAATTAATCTTAATTTAATCACAAACCAAACATGCTGAATCAAATAATATTTCATTATTAAATTTGAATTATAACCTCAGAAAGGATCTTTGCTGTGTGTCAGAATCATCTTCATTTATTCTGCTTATTATTTTGATCAAAAAAGAATAAATTGTAATATTTTGATGATCAAAGAATCAAAATATCGTAGGGAACTGTCATTTAGAGAAGTTTGGTGATTACAAATAGATGAAAGTGTTTAATGATATCAGAGCTATCGATGCTTCTATAAATGACAGCAATAAACATATATCAATGAATACTATATAAAATACCATAATATTCTAATCGGATATAGTTACCTATGAATGAAATTAAGGCCTGCTTTTATTGTCATAAAATACAGTTTTCAAAAGATCTCCCGTAGGAAATGATTGCTTTTAAAAACCAAATCCAGATCATAATATAACACGACAGACGTGGCCTAGAGTGTGTTATGATAGGCCAGTGTGTAGGTTGTGTAAATAAACCCATGCTGATCATTGCACTATTATCATCTACAGAGAGGAATATTGAATGTTCATATTAAGATTTACTTTGTTGTCTAGTTCATGTCATAGCATCTCGATATATTATATATCGTAATCAAGATATGTCTACATTCTCGTTTGTCTACACCTTGCTTAAGCTGAAATTAACTCCTAGTCTCTTGGCGAATTCAAACATATTTATTTTATTTTAAAGTTAGACATAAATATATAGCACTGCATTGTT
Source organism: Paralvinella palmiformis (assembly GCA_025642065.1). Lineage (NCBI taxonomy): Eukaryota > Metazoa > Annelida > Polychaeta > Terebellida > Alvinellidae > Paralvinella > Paralvinella palmiformis. Next base: position 147,259 of record JAODUP010000978.1, on the reverse strand, counting down.
TGTAATAGAGTATATCGTTGTTGTTTTTTTTTAAAACATTTTATTCAATAGATTCCTCTCCGCGTGCTATTTTGAATAAACATTTATTAAATAGTACATTACCAGAATTAGCGACTTTTATTAAGCTCTTTTTTATTCAAAATTTCCATCTTCAATTACTTTGCCATTTTATTTCTCGCGTTATATCAATTATTTTCCTGTTGTTTTTAGTGTCTTTCTAGTTGTTTTTCTTCTCATCAAATTCTGTTTTCACCCATGTCCCCCATTGCATCATACCCAAGCTGCCCTATCCTATCGCGGGAGCGTGGTTGTGTTTAATACAAACACATTTCAAATCTCTAACTGCAAATTACCAAAACGGGTGAACACCGAGTAGTGAAATGATAAAGCGTACTAATTCTGGCAAATTACTTTATGTGGAAAGTGCCATGGAGTAGAATACATCATGCGAGCTTGTATTTCATAACATTACTATTGTTAATTCTTGTATTGTTATTATTCAGACAGTGATCATCAGTAATACTAATAATAATAATAATAATAATAATAATTATTATTATTATTATTATTTATGTATATTTAATGAACCACCCTTATTAGCATCAGCTATTCAGAGGTTGTGTTCAAAAATATGTGTTACCATAGATAATACAGCCACATACATGTATGTACAAATTTAAATGCCAACAATATATAAATCAGATATCGATATATTGTAATGGTTTTGCATAATAACAGAGATTATCCATTTATTTTATCTCCGTGATGATTTTGGAAATATGATAAATTGGGATTTTAAATATCCAAAGACACCACGGATTATAAATATTCTGTCATTATAAGTAAGACGGTACCTTCAAAACAAAAGTCATTTCTCTCCCTAAAGCTGTATTTATTGCCTTTTCCAGAAACGAAATGTTTGACAGGCACCTTGTTTACAGGTGTGGATAAAGAACTGACCATTTAATTATCATTACAATAATGACATTACTTTAGTCGTAATTGGGCATTACTGTTTGTCGAGCTCGGTTAGATGAAGTGACAACAAACAAGTTAGAATAATTGTTGTTGTTGATGGTTTTGTGTGTCCGGATTATCTTTTGTAGACGCGCTGTTACAGGAGACACGGACATAACTAGATTGCCATCAGTGACAGGTAACAGGGCAGAGCTATTAGATCAAACTAATGGTGGCATTTGTTCTGATTGTTATGACAGCTCGTTGGCGTGCGCAATCTCAGTGTTGATGTTACGGATATTGTTGATGTTGTGGCTACTGTTCAGTTGAATGTTAGTTTGCCGTGAATAGCTAGGTGAGGATTTGCGATAATGTTATTTACTCGTTAATGATCCAGCCGCATTATAGACGACAACACTTTGCTTACGGGAAGAACGCCATATGATTAGATCCAGATTGACGTCCGATAGATTTTGCTTTCTCATATTTTCGTTGGGAATGTTATGACGAGTTAACATCATTGCTCTAGTGATGATGCCATTATGAACGATAACAATACTGACATGTTCGAATATTTTGTTTGTCTATCAATACGAAATGCATTCCTCGACGTTAATTCTAGTTGTGAATGATAGCTAATCCGGGGAATAGATTAACATGGAACAGTGAGAGCTCAAACAAAAGTGGATAGAATGATGGACGGACAAATTAACAGATGAATAAACATGATTGAATAAACAACCTGATTACTCAATAAAGATTACATTAAGAAATAAATACTTATTAAAAACGAACAGACAGACCTATATACAACATGTAGGCAGCAACAGACAGACAGATAGACAGACAGACAGGCAGAAAGTGAGATAGAAAGTCAGACAGAGCTCATCTTACTAACATAAGTCATCGTAAAGAATACATTAAGTGTGCATTATCAATGAGTTATTCTGAGTTGGTTGAGTAATTTCTTTGTTTACCTTAGTCACTTTATGCACATCGTATATATGGCCATGGGATAATTCCAGAGAGATGCATATAACTTATATGTATATCAATCAGTTACGAATCCACAACCTGGAGTTTCATAGCATAATATTACATAATACCCTCATTGGCCAATTTGATATCAGGTATACGCCAACTGCAGGATGTGTTAACCAACTAATAAACACATATATTGAGGCTCTAATTTAGAGTTTGAACATTTCGAATTTGGTTTAAGGTTCTTAAGGATCACTAAGCTGTGGTAGAAGTTAAATAATATGATGTAACAATAGAACATTGTACTTAAACACGGTGTATTGGAAAATTCTGTAGTATTTGATTTAGTGTAGGGCTGATTGTATTTAAATAATAGTCTTCCTGTCGATAATATTTTCCGAAATACGACTTATCTTTCGGTTCTTCTTTTATTCTGTCAGTGTGTCTCACTGTGTTTTTCCAACTTTGTAATCCTATGATTCTATTCAAACTGACTAACAATGTATTTGATCCCTAGTATTGTTCATACAAGATTGGATATGTTAGCTTGTTCGTTCGTTAATTTTTTCACTCACTCCTTCACTCACTCCTTCACTCACTCCTTCACTCACTCCTTCACTCACTCCTTCACTCACTCCTTCACTCACTCCTTCACTCACTCCTTCACTCACTCCTTCACTCACTCACTCACTCACTCACTCACTCACTCACTCACTCACCACTCACCACCACCACTCACTCACCACCAACCACTCAACCACCACCACTCACTCACTCACTCACTCACCACCACCACTCACTCACTCACCACCACCACCACCACTCACCACCACTCCCCCTCACTCACCACTCACCACCACCACCACTCACCACCACTCACCACTCACTCACCACTCACTACCACCACTCACCACCACCACTCACCACCACCACCACCACCACCACCACCACCCCACCACCACCACCACCACCACCACTCACCACCACTCACCACCACCACCACCACCACCACTCACTCACTCACTCACTCACTCACTCACTCACTCACTCACTCACTCACTCACTCACTCACTCACTCACTCACTCTAGTACCTAACTTATGGCATAATCATCATTATTAATATAGGCTGTAGTACGTATTCGATATTATATGCGTTAATTGGTGCAGGTTTTAAAGTTAATTTGGGCCGGTATATACTAATTATGATATTATCAAATATGAACAGTATTTTTATAATTCTCGTTCGTTTTTGTATTAGCTGGAAAGAGAGAAAGTAATACGTCAGAAGTCGCTGTATAATATGTTTTATTATATTGCAGCGTGTTATTCAGAACTTACTGTGTACGAATGGTGGATAAAGACACAAACTCATCATGTGGTGCATTTTCTAAGTCTATACAAATTTAAATAGATTTGTTGAAAGTTTAATATAAATTTATGGCTAGATCTTTTATTTAAATTTACCTAATGTAAACTTTAGCTTTAACTTGATCTGATGGATTAGATGTGGAATTCATTTTAATTATGTGTCTTTTACAAAACACGGACGTCTAATTACTCTTTGTTGCAATCCGTCTTAAGTTGGACATTTATTTCAGAGGGGCGTCTGATGATGCCATTCGTGACGGATCGCATTCCAGTGTTTCGAATCGCAATGATCTATATGTCTGTCGGATATAGGTAAATCATGTTATGGGGAATAAAGAGGGTTAGTAGTAGATTGAAACTTTGAGAATGAGATTTAAGAAGACAGTGAAACTAATTTTATTAATTAGAATGTTTTGCGTAAAAGCCAAATGGCTGCTGATGTAATATTACGACCGTTTTCAAGACTCTTATCAAGTATCACCTTTTCTAGATTTCTTTTGACTTACGCATGTCGTTTGCAAGAAATGTTTGAGTTAAAATATATTTCGCTTTTATCGCTACAAGATTACGTATATTTGGGTTTATATATATATATATATATATATATATATATATATATATATATATATATATATATATATATATATTAGGCCGCTCCGTGGTCTAGTTGATAGTGTTCGAATCTCGGCATGGGCATATCTGAAGGATGTTTCATTTCTGACTTTGCTTCATGCTTCATTACTTTGAGATCGCATGCCCAGTTAGTCAACCATGTGCACCAAAATGGCCGTAAAGCATTAATCATCATTATTACCATCATCTTATATATATATATATATATATATATATATATATATATATATATATATATATATATATATATATATATATATATAATATATATATATAATAGACGTACATTGATTATTAATTATCATTTGCCCAGTGTATGTGATTATGAAAAATCAGAGTTCTACAGGTAAACCCTATTCATTACATTGCTAACACTGAATAGCCAGAGTTTATAATTCTGAATCTCTGGTTTGGGAAACGTTTATTAGCAGATATTTACCCGATGATAGAATAATTGTAAGTCATGAGCTGGAAGAGTGAATCATATGTTAACCACTGACTATGATTAACACGGTATAATTATCAAATATGCCACTATATAAGGTAAATTGTGAATTGAAAGAAGACATGGTGTTTCATGACCATTATAATAAATATTAGCAGAAGGCTATTGATTGATTGATTACTTTAATAACTGCTTTATTCCTGTAATTAACATGGATATCAATATTTGGTCTGTTAACAATAAAATCCTGATATTATTTCAAGTCGTATATTGGTTATTAATTTCACTTAATAATGACAGATTTCCGTCGAAAACGACCTATTTTTGACTGAAATATAACCCTATCGTGGGAAACTACTCACAGTGAGCTGTCAGGACGTCATAATCAAATTTAGTGTGTGTAACAATGCATTATTCTTACTTTGTATGTTTATATTATTAATTAATATGAATTTTTGATATGACACAAAGCTTTAGACAACTCACATTGACTTAACACTTAGTTTTCAAAACATATTTTTGCCAATCGTAAAACTTAACACAAAAGTATGCCTTTCCAGAGGATTTTGTCTGCAACTTGATTCAGTTAAGCGGGCGCCTCCGTGATCTAGCGATAGCGTGCTGGACCACAGATCCCAACCACCCGTATTCGAATCTCGGCGTGGGCATATCTGAAGGTTGTTTCGACTTTAATTTTGCCTCGTTACCTTTGGAGGTCGCTCGGCCCATTTAGCTTATATTGTGCACAAACAGGCCGTAAAACATCAATCATCCTCATCATGATTCAGTTAAGCTTTACTGATGCCACTCGGGAGAGGACTCAATTCTAATCCTCCGGTATTATTTTTCCAAAATGTGGGGGCTGTTACGTCGAACGTCACAATCTCAATTAGACGTGAGCCCAGATACAAGCACCTACAAGTACGTGATGCTATATTTAAAGAATTAAGGTGACATAAACATATTTTCATATGGCCATATTTGTAACATTCTACAGCCGCTTTATTTTAAAATCAGATACTTGAAAGTAATGGGAATATAACATTGGATGAGCAACCTAAGTTACGGGAATTAGCTAATGCTGAACACGAATGTGGTTGTTAAGTGTTTGTACTCTATTTGTGAAATGCATTAAGCAAGTTTAGACAATCATATATTGTGGTTTATAGATAATATATTTTATCATTTACAAGTTAGTCTTGTTTTGGTATTCCTAAACCCGAATTACTGTCAGATTGGTTTATATCTCCGATCAGACAACAAATTATGTTTACATACACACATACAGATATTCAAACGTATATCTAATTGTTAAATCAAGACAGTTTAGTAATGCTTATAAACGATTGGCAAGATGACAGTAGCTTAATGACAAATCAAAAGCAACCGTTGATCACAACTATACTGTTTTGTTTTGATCTGAATATAGCCAATATTTAAATGACCCACTTCGTTCAATATCTATCAGTATATAGGTATCTCCATTGAGCAATGACTATCAATCATTATCGTATATAAAATTACTTGACTGGGAAAATACTTTCCTTGATTTACAAGATCTCGTCTTCAGCCATGGTTAGTCCACTGCAGGATGATACCATTTGAATGTCTCCTCCAAAGCTCTCGATTTCTGGCTGTCATGTACAAGTTCACATTACCCCAGTACTGTTGTAGTTCATCTCTCCACCCTTTTCGTTCCCTTCCTCGATTTCTGTTACCACCCATGGGTGTCCAAACTGTTAGTGCTGCACCCAATCTAGTATCCTTTCTGCGGCTGATGTGACCTGCCTATGTCCATTTTCTGTTTTTAATTATTTCCATAATGACCTTAACTTTAGTTTGGTCCCTCACCCACTAGTTAGTTTTCCGGTCTTCATAAGTGATCTAATACCAATGGTTTTATTAGCATTATTAGTCACGCTATCCACGATATCTTCCAATTTAAAACAAATTACGATATGTTGTGGTTATAAATGTCGTATTAAGTTTGTGTTTCAAGGGATTATTTTGGACAGGCTAATATTTGCTGATTAATTATACACGCATGCTCTTTGTTGAGAGCAAGGGAGTGGTGACGTTAAACGCATAACCAAGAAAACCATTGAACGTACTTACTTTGATGACGTCAGCACACAAATCTAGCCACCTGGACAAAATATAATATTCAGGAGAATTCCTTAAAAAGCACCCAATTGCTCGTCAGAGTCTACTTTTGTTTGGGTACAGACAATTACAAATATCTACGACGTATTATAATGGCTTTAACGTATAATAAACTGAGAAATTAAAATAGCTGTAATTAGTCTAATCTACCGTCTTAATAAGGATTTTTATATTTGGAAGTAGGATTAAAATACCCATTTAATCGCTTTAAAAGGACAGTCACTAGATTGTCTTCGTAAATAGGTTTCTCGAGTCATCGACGTAGTTGTCATACATATTAGTTATGCTGGATTTCCAATGATAATTAGTGAGGGTGTTTCTGTTTTAATGAGAACCAATCTGTTTATCTAAGATGATGAAAAAGAGACATAGCTAATTCCTCTATTGCATCCGTGATAATATGTATGTTCATGAAATAAACTATATATAATATATATATATATATATATATATATATATATATATATATATATATATATATATATATATATATTATATAATTATCTTAAATATACTATATACTTTAATATATAATGTTCAGAACTAAATAACTGAGGAAATGAGGTTTTCAAATAAACTTCCCCTCTTAAATAGATAGACCACCTTCATTTCAAATTTTAACCCACATCTTAAATAATCCAGTTCTAAGTGCTGATTAATCGTATCCAGTTGACCTGAAGTATGTAACGCCCGTACAATAGCATGTAAACAAGTGTAAGCAAATAATTATTTCATAAGTAAACGGCATTATCTTGTTAAAATTACTTCATCAATGATATCCAACCATATCAATTTGAGCCAGAAGGAACCCGACAAGAGGAAGATGAATTAAAATGACTCAGAAATAATTATCCTCATAAGAAACGGTATATATCTTGTTATTAGAAGTTACGTTCTCATGAACCACATATTCAATCTTGCCGAAGGCCTTCGACAAGGGGATGACAAAAAGGGGCCCCCTTCAGTGTTTTGGATTATTTCCCTATATCTTTGATATTAGGTATATTTCGTGATTATTATTGTGGAATTTTTAGTTACTGTTCTAAGCGTTACATATTTAAAACATATTTTCTGAGGGTGGACTGTGTCTTTAAAGCAATAATCAGGTTGCTTGATTAACCTTTTTTTTGCCATCTCTTTAATAACATTCACTACGGAATTATTCCTTCTTTAGTGTGTCGAAGACTGGACTGTGATATGCCAGCCTGGTAATTAGATAACACGTAGCACGTGATGGTCAGCAGCTAAGAATAACAAACATTGAGACTTTCTAACAAATCTTTAACCAAACTAACGCTTTTTGTTGTTGCTTATTTATACATATCTCTTTGATATTTGACCTTTCCCATGGCCTTGATCAGCTAATGAATGCCTATGATAGCACGCTAAAGGACATTGTGGATGAGCACATTATCCCTAAAAACAAAGGAAATACCAAGAAGAAATTTGTTGCTATAGTAAACTGCGTACATATTTTCTGCCAAGATACACATTAGGTACATTAGGTAGGACTATGAATCAGGACATGCTTCCTTGTTCAGTATTAAATGTGTAAGTTTAGTAGACTGCATGTCAATAAAAATACGCTTTCAGCTTAGCTGATCTATGACCATATATGCTTATCCATAAATCCTCTCCATATTCGTATTAGCTAAGTTGCCAAAAGTAAGGTATCCAGTAATTATTTGCATATAATTGCCAAAGATCAATGAAAGGTTCCCTTGTAAAACCAAGAATACAAAAGTAGTCTGGACTGTAATGCTATAAATAATTATACCCATCTCACATTCATCATTTTAATTTAACATCACAGAAGGATGGAAGAAATACGATAGCATTTCAGTTGAATAAGAATTGCCTGTCAAACTGAACCATGATGCCGTGTATGTTGGATTTGATACAGTTGATAACACTGCATTTTTCCCTGTAATCGTAAGCTGTTTAATTTGTCGGATAAATTCCTGGAATGGTTTCATTCCTATTTATATCAGACTTCACAGAAAGTATTTCTTCTTGAAATTGTATTTGGTGTCTTATAATTTATCTGATATTTCGCGAGTTCATTTATTGATCGGTTGGATTTGATAAGTACGCACACCCTTTTGGAATCACTACATCGGGAGTTGGTGTAACACATGAGCTGTGTGACAATACTATACAGTCGAATGAATAATGAAAATAAGCATTTTCTTGGAGAATGGTGACCATTGTATTGTGTATATAAAGCTATAGATTACTCAAAATAATCTATAATTAAATTGTGATAAACCGATGTTATATCCTTGGCTTGATCACATCATCATCCCAAAAGGCAGCGATAAAAATGGCTAATCTTTGATGACTCACAGTTGGTCAATGTCATACATTGGACTAATTATCTACAGATCTTCAAAACAAAATGTGTGCTCAATATGCGAATCGTTAGGTATTATCTAAAGAAAATATAGTTAGATAAATAAATACTGACTGCGGTATTTGGCTATAACAGGAATCATCATTCTGATTTGTGTAACTCGCATAAAGAAAAAGAAAACACCTGACTCATTTCATTATATTAACCAGATTTTTACAAATAAATTACGCTAGCTGCAGCCAGTAGTTATCTGACAATTAAAACGATTATCAATGACAACGCACGTGACGTGAATGAATATCTGTATGAACTCAGAATCCCAGGTCATCTAATTATATATTTTTTTGCGAGTGTATATCTCTCTCTCTCTCTCTATCTATCTATCTCTCTCCGTGTGTGTGTGTGTGTGTGTCATCTAGGATCCCTGATCTTGGATTCAAATATGATCCAACCATTCTCCTTAGATATCCACTAATCACAGTCAAGGCTACGGGCCACATAATACAAATATACACATATGTTCCCGTTTTTCCTTCTGCTTTCATCAACAAAAGGCATTATTCAGAATCAAAATAACTAACGGTGAATTGTCCCATCAAGCCTAACAATGTTTACATAAATTAATTGCTTCGGCCATATCTGACGCCATTATCGTATCTTGTCTGCTTGTCTATTAATTGCGATATTAAGGCAGCGGGTGTTAGCAGGTACTGTTTGCTAAGAATCTACATCGGATACGAACGCAAAACGTCATCAGTGACGAATATTACTCTAAAGTATTCAGATTTTTCAGGCTAAGGCTAGTTAATTTTTGTTTTGTTTGGTATTTAAGTCACATGTTCTGTTCAGTATATCAGTATATCGAAATAAAATCATTCAAAACGGAGTGAAGGATATTAATGTTGTTTGTTATTTCGTTAACTTCGTCATTTATTACTACCTGGTTGGGTTGTGATTGATTGCTGTTGATTATACGTCCTCGGTCACCGTTGACGAGCAATCTACTCCCCATAAAATACACAGTCCAGTCGAATTAGAAAAACTCGTACTACTATGGTCAGGTGGAAAAAAACTGTTGATTTGTGTCTGCCTGATGTGTGAAATTCTTAGAACAGTGGCGATGGATTCGGAATACACACTTCACAAAACCTAAACCATAGCCAGCGAATGGTTGCGAAGTATATTCACTTCAGTTAACAATGCTGGGACCTAATATTTTTATCATATGTTACGTAAATAGGTCAAGTTACTGAATTTATTATCTAGAATATGTTTATTAATGGGAGTTCGGGAGCTGTTATTGACATAAAACAGGCCAGTGGAACAAATGATCATACTGAGGTCCTGTGTACATAGAACATAATACAGCGTAATGATAAAGGTCATCGTTGGATTTAACTACAACAAAAAACACATGAAAACACGACAACTTTGTGTAACCTTTCACCTATCTGGCAATTAGCTTCTAAAATCGAGTTAACTTTGATGATGTGTGGTTATTGCAGGACAACGATGATGGTCAAGAGCATTATTTATCCCGTCTAAGGAACGGTTTCCGTATTTGGCAAAAATAAATGTTATTTGTTTGTTAACGGAATACATGCAGTTAATAATAATAATAATAATAATAATAATATTATTATTATTATAATTGTTATTATTTTTATTATCATTCTCATCATCATCGTCATCATCATCCACATCATCATCACCACCACCACCACCACCACCACCATCATCATCATGATGATCATCATCATCATTATCATTAATCAGAAGTTAATGAAGTGTTCAGCTTTGCACCATATTATGAAGGGCATATTTCTGAACTATAAAAAATGGAAATGTCTAGAGCTTAATTACCGGAATATATCACAATTAACAAGCTAAAATGTGATATATGAACTGACGTGGAGAAAATGAGGCATAACACTTAGACAAATAAACAAATGTGTTGACAACAGATAAATGTAATAGCTGAGGGTTATTTAATACACGGTGCACTTGCTAAATGAAATGAAGAAGAGTCCTTTAATTCGTAATTTGTATTCCTTAACCGTTAGCCGTCTTCTAGTCTACATCATCTCGGAACAAACAAACGGTTGAGATGCTGAAGTTTGATTGGTTTTATGACAGAGCATCATGAAATCATCATCCAACAGACAATAAATGTTCAGAATCAGACGCGGCTACACAAAATACTAGTCGAAGTAGCATTAATTTCCTCAATTCACTACCCCTTCCCCGAAATTAATTTATAAAACGGAATGCTTTTTAAAAGTAATATCGCCTAATACGGTGCACTGACATTTTTAAAATCTATTTGTCACTTGACATAATGTCGAGCTCAGTTTACAACCGAGCGATTATGCACAGTTCATAGAACATCATGCCAATTGTATTATTGCTACGTTCAGGTTAGTATTGAATTGTATTACAGAATTCTAAGGTGCGGATAGAATCAAATATAGTTTAAGCCTGTTCGATATTCGTAGATGGTGCACGGCAGAAAACAAAACTGGAAAGAAAATTTGGAATGGACATTGTGCATATTTTAAAGAGAATGTGTGAATACGATGTTCTAAGATAGAAGACAGCCTGATTACTGAATGAGATTAATCGCATTATGAACAACGAACTCCTCGAAACAGAATAATGCGAAACTGATAATAATGTGAAACTGATACTAATGTGAATGTAATAATAATGTGAATCTGATAATAATGTGAAACTTGGCATAAACCAAGGAACAAGACAGAGCTAGTTTAAAACAAAAACAGCAACAGGAAGAAAGCTACGCCATGAAATCCAACAGCTTGTTAATTAATATAAAGTAATTAAACCTATCAACATCAGAAGTTACTAAATATACAAATGTCTGTCATAGGAGAGGGTATTATACAAATTAAAGACAACGTGTAGAAACAGTCAAAACGATGAACATTCAAAAGAGTTTATGGCTAACTTACATAGGAAGCAGTTGTTTGTTGATATCAGCTACGACGTAGTGAGTAGAAACGTTAATACGGACTCATATCGATTACGACATACAGCTATCGGGGCTTTCCTCCTTTTATACGATAATGGCACAAGAAAACAGGTTGATTCAATTTACGCCAGCCATAACCCTGGCCAGTCATACTCAGGTCTGCGCTACATCAGGGTACATTATGTACTTGGAGATGGTTTCTGACTGTAAGCCTTTCCAGGCTGAGGTCAGCAGTATCGGCCTGTTGTTGGCAATTGTTTATTGGACAGCGTTGTGTCTCGTCGATGACGTTCTGACCATACGTCCATTACGTAGTACACTTAGTGGATGTCAAGGACCAGTGTCTGTAAGCCCCTTTTCGTTTAACTGTTGATATTTCTTATTCGGTTTAAATGTATGTTAAATTGTATTTGGTTATTAACAATTAATTAAGTACCAAGGTGATTTATCGTAATATGCCTCTTCTCTCTCTCTCTCTCTCTCTCTCTCTCTCTCTTATATATATATATATATATATATATATATATATGTATGTGTGTAGTGTTTATGTGTGTGTGTTTGTGCGTGCGCGTGTGTGTGTGTATGTATGAATGTTTGTGTGTGTGTTTGTGAGTGTATATATAAATAAAGAGAGAGAGAGAGAGAGAGAGAGAGAGAGGGAGAGAGAGAGAGTAAAAACGCATCATCGTAAAATCCCAATAGTATTCTATAAGGCAGGCATATACATACGCCATTATACAATAAGCTTTGATAATAATCTATTGTAGTCATGTCCACAATGGCATAAATCTTGATATTCGATAGCACGTCCAACTACAATTAATCATGAACACTTCATCCAGAGAGGGTTCTCTACGATGTAATAGCTATATGTGTCATCCTTTCATGTCAGCAGTTGACCACCCGAATGCAGCCCTCCTTATCGTTGTTTATCAAGTTCTAAGTTGGAATTAAGGAAGGCGATTGTGACATGAAGCAAAGTTTTTTTTCTTCAGATTTATAATTGGAACATACAAAAATACACACACAAACACATACACAAATACAAGTACTCTCACACATATGCATACACTCACATACACATACACACACGTGCATACGCACACACATGTACATACATACGCACGTGCACATACACAAAGACAACCCCCCACACACACACATACACCCCCCCCCACACACACATACATACATACATACATACACAAACATGTTTCCCCAAATGCATACTCACCAGCACACACAAACAACACACACACAACTAATATGAACTTATAAAGCCTCCATGTCTAACCTTCTTAGAATAAACACGTTTTAATTTAAGAAAATATATCGCTTTCCACTTTCTCTTCTAGGATATGAAATAATCAATCCAACGGCATGGCATAGGATGCTCCATATCTCATGTTAATCTATCATTTTCATAATTAAGCAGGATCATAAACGACTATCTTTGAACGTTTCTTCAATTTGACAGAAGAGTGTTCAATGTATATTTATTGCTGGTGAAGTCACGAGGACGCGGTTTATGGCTCCATTATTCGAGTTATAGAATGTCCTGTCTTTTGTGAGCCATAAGGCTGAAGGTATCCCGATTTGAAAGAGAAATTTAATTCTGAGCCTTAGAAATGAATTTATCATCATGTTCCGGTTAATAGTTATATTTACAACACATTTAATCATGATTCCCTTTGAGTAAGTGAGTGATATGATTAGCCTCAGTGTGGGTTGCACCTGAACTAAACGGGGGGAGGGGGGTTATAGAGAAACATTCTTCAAACGTGTTTTCGAAGAAACTATATTATACTTGTTATTGTTGGTGTTACTACTCTTTACCGAAAAAAACCTAAACATATGTAGGCTACACAATGGGTTTAATTGTGAGAAAACAAAGAATCATCAGGTAGAGCCTGTCTAGTTTATATAGATTACTAGAATAAACAAGTGCTTTGTTTAGATTTTACGCCAGACACACATCTGGGATATATGACGGAGGTGTTAATACCTAGAGAAAAGAAGATATGATTTCCATGATGATGCTGATGATGACGATGAAGATGTTGGTATGGTGTTGTTGTTGCTGATGCGATTAATAACAATATTAATCTGACTATTACGAGGATGAAAAGTACCACGAGCACTTTATGCACCAATACAACTAGAACTACAATTGTAAATACAAACATCATAACACGATGAATCACTACCATAAGAATAAGAAATAAGTAATTGTAGTTTATGTGCTTTATTTCTTTGTTGAAGTGATTCTATGCTTTCTTTCCTATTTAGTAGAACGTTCGAGGTATCATTTGTGATGCTATATATATATATATATATATATATATATATATATATATATATATATATATATATATATATATATATATATATATATATTACCTGGTTACCTAGGTCTACATAATAATAATTAAATAAAATTACATAATAATAATAATAATAATAATAATAATAATAATAAAGTATTTACAAAGCTCCAAATCTCTACTAATTACACCATGTGATGGCGCTGTGCATTTATACAAAAATGAATGATTGGCGAAGGCGAGTAATACAAGACTAAAATGAAGTTAATAAAATAACACGAAATATTGACTCGGATAAAGAAACTAAAGATTGCATCCAATATTAACAAATTAGTTTTTATATAATAGTTTGGAGAAGTCGACCGATTGTATTGTCCTTGTTGTTAGAGAGCGATATTGTCTGAGATGTACAGCTTAGTATCGGAAGGTTCCGTATACACGCCTTCTTGTGATAATTGAACACCAGACAAGGATTAAATATCACCTATATACCGATTTTCCACAACGGCATATGTCACTTGTTAATGATGATGTATTCAATTTCTAGTCTTCTTTTGAGAATTCAGAAAATCACATTACTTATATTCAGCTATTGATGACTCGAAATTGATCTTCTAAAATTGAATGATGGTAAAATAAATATGATCTATTTGGCTTCATCACTTTTTATTGATTGGCCAAAACATCAGTGTTACACACAGGCGAATATTTTGGTACTCTTAATGGATCCATACAATCTCTGGTGTTGTTATTGATAACTGTATTAAGTTGAACCACATGTCACCTGCCAGATGGCAATGCACATGTCACACGCCTTGAGCCAATGAGCAGGTCACATGTACAGTCGCCTTCTATAATTTTAGAAAATGCAGTGTCTAAAAGTAGTCTTCATACAAGAAACACGTGTTAGAATGTTAGACGAGGTATACATTTCAAGATTTTACTAAAAATGTATAAATCTATTTCTAATTTAGAACTCTATGACCTCATATCCATTAGATGGTTATCCCGAAAACTCATATCAGGTACCTTTGTCTCGACTTGAGTCATATGACGATTGTACGTTCAAACAGCAGAGGCTAGAATTGCGTTCTTTTATTGAACGTTTATGGCTCAAGTCGTTTTGGCGATTGTACTCTCAATGTAACACACCTCAGTTTGTAACACAAGTTGCAGAACGAGAGTAAAAATTTAAATCTGTATTGAAAAAGTGTTAAAGGTTTGTTTGAGTCGTGAATAACATTGATCTTGTAGATTTACACTGGTTCACTAAACCGTAAGTTGCTATATGGTTGGTCGGTCACTGGTTGCTACTAATTATGTGCCTGCTCATAGCGATATATACGCTTCGAGATATTTATAACGGTAGCGAATTGTACATTTTTAAACGGTTTGTATAGATGTTTACTATTAAATAGACTAAAGTATAATGCTCGTAGGTTAACAGAAATGGAGAAGTATTAACTAAGATATATGAGAACAAAAGACGCAATTCATGACAAAGTTAATTTACTTCAATAAATATAGCACGTTGAACATATACTATTGCTGCCGTGTCACGTGACTAGGTCATACCAGCGAGCTAATTAGTGAGAACTCTAGCTAGTCGACAATGACAGGAACAAAGGCCCTTAAGACAAGACGATGTCATGAGGTAAGCTAATTAAAGGCGATACATGGATATATACACCATCAAATAGAAGGCAGAGATGAAAGGTCACCACGGAGATTAATTAGTAAATTCTTGGAAGCACGTCAATGTTGCGTATTCATGGCGGATCGTGTAAGGATATACGTTTACAAACGTAGCAATTAACATTAAGAAGAATGAATCTTTTTTTTTCAGTTTGACAAGACAGGATAAAGGTTACCAGGTATCAATACACTCACCGCTATGGCGATGGCTGATATTCATATGTTATCATAGTATAAAGACTTTTTAATTGAAAGTTGCTTTTCTATTAAAACAATACATAAACAAAACAAAAACAAACAAAACAAAACAAAACCCACAAAAACAACAACTAAACAACACAATAAAACAAACTCACACAATAAAACAAACTCACACAATAAAACAAAACAAAATAGCAACAATAACATATTTGAGATGTTTCTGAAGAACGAAAAAGCCGTTAAAGGAAGAGTAAATCATTCATAAAGGTATGTGTTTGTAGAATGGCTAGCAAACGAGCAGGCAAACGAGCAAACTAGCAAACGAGCAGGCAAACGAGCAAACTAGCAAACGAGCAGGCAAACGAGCAAACTAGCAAACGAGCAGGCAAACGAGCAAACTAGCAAACGAGAGACGAGCAAACTAGCAAACGAGCAGGCAAACGAGCAAACTAGCAAACGAGCAGGCAAACGAGCAAACTAGCAAACGAGCAGGCAAACGAGCAAACTAGCAAACGAGCAGGCAAACGAGCAAACTAGCAAACGAGCAAGCAAACGAGCAAACTAGCAAACGAGCAGGCAAACGAGCAAACTAGCAAACGAGCAGGCAAACGAGCAAACTAGCAAACGAGCAGGCAAACGAGCAAACTAGCAAACGAGCAGGCAAACGAGCAAACTAGCAAACGAGCAGGCAAACGAGCAAACTAGCAAACGAGCAGGCAAACGAGCAAACTAGCAAACGAGCAGGCAAACGAGCAAACTAGCAAACGAGCAGGCAAACGAGCAAACTAGCAAACGAGCAGGCAAACGAGCAAACTAGCAAACGAGCAGGCAAACGAGCAAACTAGCAAACGAGCAGCAAACGAGCAAACTAGCAAACGAGCAGGCAAACGAGAAAACTAGCAAACGAGCAGGCAACGAGCAGCAAACGAGCAAACTAGCAAACGAGCAGGCAAATGAGCAAACTAGCAAACGAGCAGGCAAACGAGCAAACTAGCAAACGAGCAGGCAAACGAGCAAACTAGTAAACGAGCAGGCAAACGAAATAGTAAACAAACATACAATAATTAACTAACAAAGTATCAAACACTACTCTCTCCAAAAGTAATAATATACAACAGGTTTCCCTCGGGAGTTATTGTAGCATATCTTATCGGAACGAGCTGAAAGCCGATAAAAATAAACAAAGAAAAGGATTCGGCATTTAAGTCTAACGCATCAATTTTAATTTGCATATAGAACGCAAAAATATTATCTTAACGCCCTTGATACCACCAGATAATGGCCATCAAACGAACCGGTTTTCCAAGAAAGCCAAAGGATAACGTAATCGGCGTATCTGTAGCTGTATCTTTATTTTTTTATCTAGCAACATCAGTATCGGTACCTGAATGATTCAACAAACAAAATGCTTGTCGTACTATTTTCCTTCGTCCACACATACCACGAACATGGATTTGATGCGCGAATGCCCGTATGGCCGAATGGTCGATGGATGAATGAATGGTGAGACGAGACGTCAGCGGCGCTGTCTGGTGATAGATGAGGTTTGTGATGAACTTCGACGAAACGCCATTGATCAAGGACATCGGGCAGTCCCAGTATAGGTTTTCCTTCTCCTATACAGGTCCACTGTGCGTAAGAATCCGTGCCAGGTCGGAGTTTACAGTTGGTTCGCCGTATCGTTCTGGCTGATGAAAGAGGCGACTAAACGGATAGGAGCGATAGAGTGACCCTTTGGAGCTCGTGTAAACGAATGACGAATAACTCTCCACATCGCTGTGTCTATTCCATGGTGATTTCTAGAGTCGACATTTCGGAGTGTTACGTCTTCTGGTGGTGATTGGTGCATTCGTTACATTGTTCATCAGCCCTCCTCCCCCCATTTGTAAAACTATGTTGTCCTGAATTTGTCACTTCTCCCCTCCTGCGAACTGTATTGTGTTTTTATCATCCATCCAAAAAAACGTAATGTTAGTTTACGGCTGACTCATTCCAGTGAGTGTTTGATTAAACTATAGTCAGCTAAAGGGGGTCTTTTTAGTATGCCAGATCACCATTGAGTCATGGTGACTCCTCACTTGCTCGATTTTCATCCGCGATTTATTTAACAACAATAACGATTTTGATCGGTAGGTCCACCTGAAAAGCCAAACAAGACCAAACATAATTAACGTGATTAATTAAAAAAAACATTTATAGCATAGAAAGTGGTAGAGCAATAGTCATGATTCAGAGCATTTTATGTTAATATAGAAGAGAAACTATTCTCTATTAACGTGAATCTCTTTAAGGCACAATTTGAGAAGATTCACTGGCATACTACTACTACTACTACTACTACTACTACTAATACTACTACTATTACTACTACTGGGCGCCTTCGTGGTCTAGCGGTAGCGTGTTGGACCACATATCACTATCACCCGTGTTCGAATCTCGGGCATATCCGAAGGTTGTTTCATCTTTGACTTCGCTTCATTACCTTTGGAAGTCGCTCGGCCCATTTAACCTACCTTGTGCACAAAAGTGGCCGTGAAACATCAATCTTCAATCATCTATTACTACTGCTACTACTACTACTACTACTATTAATACTACTATTACTACTACTACTACTACTAATAATAATAATACTATTAACAATAATAGTAATTATCACCATAATATTGTTAAAAAGCGCTAAACCCAGCTACAACGCTTCCTTGATGGTTAACAAAGAACTTAAAATTCATATAAGAAATACACGTATACCAATACCAATTACTGTTTTTTACATAAAACTAAGCTTGAGCAGATGACTTCCTATTCTTTACCTTGTGTAGTTAGAAATAAGCAATCGTTTCCTACAGGAGACCAACTGTGTCGGTCGAATGTTGGTATTCGTTTACTTTTGAAAAACGGACCTTAAGTTCATTCATAGGTAACTATATCCAAGTAGAATATTATTGTATTTTATATAGTATTCTTTGATATATGTTTATTGTGGTCATTTATAGAAACAACCATAACACTGGTATCATTAATCACCAAACTTCTCTAAGACTGCTCCTTTTAATCATTTGATCATCAAACAGTTTACAATAAAATTTCTTCTTTTTATCAAAATAATAAGCAGAATAAATGAAAAAGATTCTCACACACAACAAAGATCCTTTCTTGGGTCGTATTCAGATTTAATAAAGAAACAGTATTTGCTTGAGCATGCTTGGTTTGTGATTAAATTAAGATTAATTACTGGCTAGTTAGGTTTTGAAATAATGGACATTCATAATTTTAACTTCCTACATGATGTTATATAAGAGGGAGGGAAAAGTAATAAAGATACGTTTATAGTTAATTCATTATTGTTGATTGACCAGGTGTTTTTAGATCTTGATATTGACATGATAAAGTGAAATATGTCAGTGTGGAATCCAGATAAGTCCATAATTATATTTTATTTTCATTACACCCATGATAATTTATTAATATAAAAGTGCAATTCGGATATCTATGGCATATGAATATTCATAATATTATTTTGACGATCAGTCGTGTTAATAATCAATAGAAAGCGAATGCTTCATGCTTCCTAAGATATTTATCTAATACGTGAGACCAAGAATGTATGCAGAATTCATATGTATTGCTTAAATAAATAATAGACACTTAGAGGTTGCCTGCTCGGAAATCGCACCCCAAATAAAAACGTTTACAGTATGACCAAGTGTTTATTGTAATATTTAATTCAGCAATTATTATGCATATGTTTGGATTTCCAGTATGGGGAGGGGGGGGTCTCGGTTTATACTGACAGGTGAAGTTTCATTGGACCAGATTCGGTTAATAGTGCATTTAATTTTAAAACTCTTTATGAATCTACTAAGATTAACATGGAAGTTAATGTAGATTCTCCGTTCAGTCAGCTGGTAAATAAGTGTGATTATTATGAGCTTCAACAAATTCGGGGTAAATGTTTTGGGACTAGTAAATCATTATCCTATTTCCACCTAAACAGCCGTAGTTTATCGCGTAATCGGGATTCTTTCCGCGATCCGCCGTGTGAGCTTCACGGAGACCCGTTTTCGACTTCATAGGTATCAGTGAATTGTTTAATTGTGATAAAGACTCTCGTCTGGCCCTTGCTGGATATCGCAATATTATAACGCGCTGTCGAGATAATAGCAATGGTGAAGGTGTTGGCTGATTTGTGAAGGACACGTTCGACTTTAAAATACGCAATGATTTGAGTGTTTTTTGTTCCACATGTTTTTGAGTCGATTTTCATTGAGATTGTCTTGAAGGGAAAGTCTAAAACAAGTTTGGGTGTCATTTATAGACCCAATACTGCACTCACAGCTGATTTAGATATATCTTCATTAACCGCGCATGACTAATTAATAATGAAAGGAAAAGGTGTGTTTTTATGGGTGATTTCAATATTGATTTACTCAAATTTGGTATTCATGAAAATACGAATGATTATATAAATGGCATTTTTTTCTCGTAGATATATGCCAGTGATTCATCAACCCACCTGACTATCGTTTTCTTCAGCTACCTTAATTGACCATATTTATACAAACGATATACTCTCTAAATCTATTTCTGGTATTATTATCACAGATTTGGCTGACAATTTTGGAAGTTTTCATGTCGTATCGGATAAGTCAGCTGATTCTCCCCCCATCTTCTAAATTAAAACGAATTAATTCTGATTGTAATACAATGTTGCTTAAACACTATTTAAATAAAACTGACTTTAGCACAATTCAGTACATTCTCTGCCCAAACACAGCTTATAATACATTCATTTCATTATATAAAAATGCATCTAACACAGCCTTTCAATTAATTGAAACGAAATTATGTATAAATTATTGTATTAAAACCTTAGAAAACCAACCTCAATAAATATAAATAATTAAAACATGTATGTTCACTTAAATAATAAGCTAAAACACAAAATGAAAATAAACTATTTTATGGATATGCTCGAATCAAATAAAAATAGCATGAAAAATATTTGGGCTATACTCAAGAAAGCAATTGGCAAACAACGTAACAAGGTAAATTTTCCCTCAAGATTCACAATAAACAACGAACAGGTATCTGAAAAAAATGAAATAACCGATTCGTTTAATAATTGCTTTTCTAATATAGGCATTATAACTAGTCAAAATATTCCAAAAGCCAAACAAACTTAAACGAGTTATCTAAATAAGTATAGTGGTATATTCATACAACCGTTTGATTCAACCTATACCATTGAAACAGTTAGAAAATTAGAATCAAAATTAAGTATTGGACGTGATGAAACATCAACTAAGTTACTTCAAAAAACAATATCAGAGATTAGTATTCCTATAACTCACATCATTAATAGATCGTTAGATTCAGGTATATTCCCAGATCAGCTAACAATTGCAAAGATCATTCCCATATGCAAAGCTTCGGATTGTAACCAATTACAGAATTATCGTCCAATCAGTTTACTACCAGCATTTTCTAAATTATTTGAAAAAAATATGTATAATAAAGTTATGTCTTTCCTAAATAGTAACAATATGTTATATAAACATTTCGATTAAAACATTCCACTGTACATCCCATAATTCACCTGATTAATCACTCTGCTAAAGTCAATAATTCAAACCCTCAGAAATACACTATGTCAATTCTTTGTGATTTATCTAAAGCTTTTGATGTAATTAATCATGACATTCACATAATCTGATCGTAAACAATATGTTGAAATTGAAAATGATATTTCAAAATCCACCAACGGTCATATTACATCCTTTGCTGACGACACATTTTTCTGACTCCGACCTAGATGAACTATTTAATCAGGCCAATTCCAAGTTTGCTGAATTATTTGACTGGTTTTGTGCCAACCGTCTATCTTTGAACCCTACTAAGACAACATATATAGTATTTAGACCGAGAAGTATAAAGCTGGCTTTCATAACATAATATGTGGGGTACCACAAGGGTCTATTTTAGGCCCGCTTTTATATTTAATATACGTAAATGATATTTCAAAATCCACCAACGGTCATATTACATGCTTTGCTGACGACACATTTTTCTGACTCCGACAAAATCTCTGGGTATATATATGGACGAGCATTTAACCAGGAAGAATCATTTAGATCATATAAATATTAAAATTTCTTGAGGTCTTTTTATTATAAATCAGGTTAAGAATTTTCTCCCGGTTGAAAGTCTAAGGACTTTGTACTTCGCTCTAATTAATCCATTTCTGTCTTATGGTATCACTGTATGGGGAAATACAAGCCAGTCGTTTTGCGCAGAACGTCCAATTTACAAAAACGAGCAGTAAGAATAATAAATAAAGCTTTGTATAATAGCCGACACAGATTCTCTGTTTACAAAATCTGAAATTCTCAAACTGGTCGATTTACATGAGCACCAAACTGCCTTATTTGTAAATAATTATATTATGGGCAGGTTACCTCATTCATTTGGTGATTTGTTCAGGTTTAATTGTGATATTCAGGAAACCTATTTAACCAGACAATCAAGTCTAATCAAGATTGAACGTTGGAATTCTGCCTTTTCTGCTACATTTCCCATTTATAAATTCCCATGTATAGGAAGTTACTATTTTCTTATGCGGCTACGGTTAGATGTACCCAATCCATTTTGCAATGACTGTCGACATAGATAAAAAAATGTTCATCTCTCTTTCATTCCGTAACCTGGTCACTGGTATTCTCTAATGTGTCCTCCCATGGCTCGGCATCCAAATTTATGTTTTTAGTAGTTCAGTCTGTCATATGATACATACCTAATTCAAGCTGTTGCTATACTGGTCCCCCAATTTCCATTATTATATTTATTGTATGTACACTTTGTATTTTCATATGCTTTGAAATTGGAACTAAAACACTCTAATAATAATAAATAATAATATTAATAATGTATATTTAATAAAGCGCCCTTACTAGCAGGAGCCATTCAAAGACGCTGTACAAATAATATGTAATTTAATAATACCCCAAATAATGTCTGTAAAATCCCCTGTAATGATTTAAAAGATAATAATTATTTATCTGTGAAAGCGACCTTAAATAGGTGTGTTTTTAGAAGAGACTTAAAATTTCCAAGAGACGACGAATTTCTAATATTTGCCGGCAACTTATTCCACAAAATGGGGGCTGCAACACTAAACGCACAATCACCATATGACTTGAGCGAGACACTGGCACCTGCAATAGTATCTGACTGGATGACCTGAGTTTTCGGGATGACTTTCTAATGGAAACCAGTTCACACAGGTATTCTGGCGCCATATCATTAATAGATTTATAAGTTATTAACAGAATCTCTTAAAATGGATACGCTGTCTAACAGGTAGCCAATGTAGTTTTTGAAGAATGGGGGTAATATGATCATATTTTCTAGTATTTGTTACAATGCGATTACTTCTACTACTACTACTACTACTAATACTACTACAACAACTACTACTACTACTACAGGAGTAGGAAAAATTGTTCATTTTATGTTTTCATAAAATAAACGACACATGAGCCAAGATAAATATATTTGTAAATAATATATATTTTTAAGTGCATGAAATGTGCATTGTATCAACACCATATCAAACAGAAGTTCGATCACCTACCTTGTTCAATATTCTATAATAAAAGTAATGATTTATACAATATATGTTCATATATTAATGACATGAGTCGTATTTAGCCAACTGCTGAGTTCCCAACGCTATTACTAGCTCAGTAATGTCGTTTATTAAGATTTAACAACTAATTATAACATTTTAGTGGCATGTAGATATTTGTTTTAGTATTTGATGTTTATTTTAAATGGCCACTAAATCCTAGAACTAAATCAGCTTAGTCCAGACTAATGTATATCCTTCCGAAGCCCGTGTTAAGCTTACATATTCTACCCTACATCTGAGCTATAAACATAATGCAAAGAAGAACCTATATGCCCTTCAATTTGGCTTTGACTGTAATAAACAAATTGCTACAAAAGCGTGTTTTTTACATAATTTAAGAGTTTCTTCGAGTGTAGCCTTAGTATAGGTCACAACAATATCACAGAGATCTAAATGATATTGGCATGGAGGTGTTAGCCAAAGTATTATCGTGAGTGCCCACATACTCTACCTAAGGCGGAATATATGGGAATGGTGTTTTTAATTAAAGTAATGATTATAGTGACGAGTATATAAATCCTTATAGTGCGATAATGATAATGATGATGATGACAGGTTGCAGCCAGGACCGATAAACTAACTACCAACATCAGTATCACAAATACTACAACACAAAAACCTACAACTACAGCATAATCAACAAGATTAGCATAAAGCATATAACTATGTTGACTCTAGAGAATTTATATTTATTCACATGGGATTGAAAAACGCGTCTCCTTAAACAATATTGCGCCTAATACGGTTTTGCTTTAAAATTCTCCTTCTGTTAACTTTGGAGTGTGTGCCATTTTGAGAAGTCACCTACAGATAAATATTTCGGTACATTACAACAGAAAACCGATTCATTTAAGGTGAAAGCTAGATGTTAATGGAAATATTTACTATCAAGTTGCACTTATCAAATTATCGTATGTTTGATGTGATTGATCGATTGATTACTATGATATTTTAAAAAACCTCGGTATCTTGTAAGTTCCGTCTTGCTTGATCTCCATATATATTGCCTTTGTTGTGTGCGTGTGTGTGTGTTTGTGCGTGTGTATTTGTGCGTGCGCGTGTGCTTGTGTGTGTGTGTGTGTGTCTGAGGGAGAGTTCGCTTTATCTATCACGATTAGCAAACGTACTACCTTCTATCCAGTTGTCAGACAGGTAACGGAAGCCTGTCCTTACCGAACAAACAGCAACCTTCGTCCATTTTGCCTCTTGCCAGACGGGTTATATATATGATTTCTACATGTCACTTACTTGATGCCATTGTTTACTCTTTTCTCAGTGAATAACATAGCTCGTCACACACGTATGTGTAACAAGAACAGACGGAAAATATCGTTGCCTTCATAGCAATTGGCGACTAACGTTTTGAGACACGAGGATTAACTTATGGCATTTGTTTCTGTGCAGATGTTGATAAATCTGGATAAGGATTTATTTATTTATTTATTATTAGTTCGTTGCGTAGGATATGCAGACATAATTAATTTGTGTCTGGCTATAAATGAAATATAAGAGGATGTTGTAATAGATGGTGGACTAGATGAACGAGAGATTATAGCCCAATTTATTTATAATCGGATCATCATACGTGATTAATTACAGTCTATTTAATTTCAACTTTACTTAGATTCTATTCAGCTGATTTAGTGCCATAATAATAATAATAATAATAATAATAATAATAATAATAGTAATTATCATCATAATAATGTTAAAAAGCGTTAAACCAATAACAAAATGATTAGTTTCTTGACATAAGGCCAAGCTCATACTCTTTATCTTGTGTAGTTAGAAATATGCTGTACACCAACACAAACAAACACAGCTGCAAGTGGCTATGTACTTGACCAGAGTAACTATCTACAACGCTCCCTTGATATAATGTCCAAAGGGGAACCGATAATACTTTCAAGTTTATTTCTCTCTCCATAAATGACGTTACACATAAGTTTGTTCAACTCCACATGCCATAATATAGAAAAAATAACGGCTATTCACTGAAAATTAATTCCTTTGTTTATATTAATAAGCCCAATATAAAAAGTAACTGGTGATTGTTTTCAGGAATCTTACACACCTGAAGTCACACCTTTTCAATAATGAACTGATCCACTGACATTAATGTTGTTGAGTGATAGAGTTGAGTTGCTTAACCTCTGGGCTGATCATTTCTGGGACATATAGCCGAGGGACGACTTGCTGAGGAAATAACTATCAAAAGACATGAGGTTTGAGGCAATACCTTAGTGATGACATAAACGTCAATTAATCGGCAACTTGACAGAAATAGGACCTCATCTAACCTGATAAAAATAGCGTTGTTTGAATGGAACTCAAATGCTAGATCGTTTGATATACATGAATACAACTTAGTATTCAAATTTATTTATTAGAACGAAGGCAATCTGTGATAAATATCTAGTATAATATATTGGTGATGCCTTATGAACGCCACCGTCTGTGAAGACCGTGTTAAAAGACAATGCCAGGCCCATAGTCATTTATCTGACAGCTGCAGACAATTATTAAGTGTAGATCCAAGAGACATACCTGTATTAAATGTCTTATTATTTACATTTGTGTATATTATTATGTGTATTAGAAGTACCCACACCTTTTACACAAATGTTGTAGAAGGGACAGTAGGCAGACGTGGGTTTTTAATGTATAATAACACAAAATAGTTTCATGGATAATGATACGGTCAGATAAAATATATTATGTAACCACACAACTTTATTCATTCAATTTGCTAAGAAAGTCCAGAAGGAAAAGAAGAAACTTCATTCCATATCAACATCGATTCTTAAATTCGATCTGTGAGCCCTTTCACCCTGAGAGCCACCACAGGCTAATGGCTATATAATTTAAGATCATACTAATCTGATTCTTCTGAACTTTTAAATGCCACTCTTATCAAATCATCCAGTGATTTTATGGCAAGCTAGATCTCCAATCTTTTGCAATAGTTTTCAAACTCTGGAAAAGCTTTCTTTGCAAACCGATGTTGAAAGCCGATAGAACAATGTTGCATAGATGAAGTATATGTCTATAGTTTTCCATGTCCCCGTCTTCTGCTTATAAGAAGCGGCATGCTATAAATCTGATTTGATTAGTTATGCATGCCATAGGTTCTTTGAAGTCATTCGTACCTAGTTGGGCATCAAATGTAGGCAATGCATTGGGGATAGGTATCGTAACGTGTTGCAATTGTACCTTCAGATACTTACCAGATTGGGCGAGTTCTAGTTGACAACATTAGCCGAAGAGTGATATACAGCTGGTAAGTTGACAAACATATATCTTTAAAATTATTTTAGAGATCAAGGGATCGTTTTATAGCATTAAAATGACTGGAATATTACTGCCAATTACAGGATAGTTTCATAAAACAATGCTTCATATAACCAAATATGAAATTATTGGAATGCGATGTGAAATTATACTACATCTTTATTAACTTATATTTTCTTGGGGATTGTCCGACGCTTTATGCATATACTGGACTTTCCTAATAAATTAGAACAGATGGCATATCCAGCAGAGAATACCTTACTAGGTGCTTGGTTGGATGGAAAACTCATCCTACTACAGTGCCACGGTCAGGATTCGAACCTACGATCTGACGCCCGGTATGACCATGGGTAAGGAGTCCATATGAGTCCAAGGAGGTGGACTATACAAGAAACATGAGGCATAAAATATGTTGACTCAGCGGCACCTCGTCCAGGTAGACCCGAATAAGCTGCTCTAGGGATACATATAAGATTAATTTATGTCGATTGTATGCAATCCTTCCTCAGCCATATATCGGTCCGAGTGTGACCGGCGTCAAAGGTAAGCAGCTGAACCCAACTCAATTGTTGAGTGATCACTTAGGAACATGATGTATGAAATTAGCACGAATACCAATCGTCAAAGTTATTAATTGTGTGTTGGACTTATAGCTGGTGAAAATATGTAGCCTGTCAGGCCATCACATGTATGTCAGATTATGGTGTCCGAAATCCGTGTTGATTTTACCACCCGAACACCGGCCCCATCATCCTTACCAAGCTGGTGATATGTTGCACTTATTATTTGGTAAGTTGTATAATTAATTACATTGTTGTCTATCACACTGAGCTGTAGACCAATACTTCTCCGTTCGGTAGTTATCTCTGTGTGATGTATCATCTAATCATACCCATTCCCCGGGAAGTCGTCCCCCTGGAATTTGACCTTATTTGAACCGATATTAAATATATCTCTCGATCACGTATTCGCTCAGCACTTTGTGGAGCATCAAATACAGATTATGCACATAGTAGCTGATATATTGGTGCAATCTTTTAACTATATTTATATTAATGGCGATATGCTAACAATCGTACTGAATTGATAGCCCTTCCCACTTCAGTGATGGAATGTACAGTATCAACGCTCCATAATCAGACGTGCCGGAACCCAACATACATGACGTAAAGAGTAGCAACTTTTTGTATGGAATAGAACAATCCGACAATGTGGAAGCTCATTTCGAGTATAAGACTGGTGGACAAGAGTAATCTCATTCCTAGATGCTCGTGGAATCCGACGTGAGAAGCGTAGTATGCAAATCTATCACGAGTTATGAGAGGGTCTTCGCAATTCATGTCAAGATCGTCTATCTGATACTGAGTCAGTGGTTTGGTGGGCTCCAAAGCTGATCGCACCTGGTCACAAGTGCCTAGCGGATGATTCCGTAGAGACTAATTAGTTCGACTCGCAATAGTTCCCACTGTGATGCTCTAAATACTGCACTAGTGGCAACGAAATGAAGAAAATAATACTCTTTTGATACGCATTAAACTTAGTCCATCAGATAGAATAGCGAAGTGATAGCATATTTCTTATAACTCACTAGCCCATATTTTGTTATCAATATTATATCATTCAGTAAACAATTCCTCAGGTAGCCTGTATGTCCACACACCATTGGATGCCGGGAACTATATGATCCACTATATTTACGGAAAAGTATAAACAGGTTCGCCTTCCAACGACGTCAACAACTTTCGAGCCCATTGTCTATCGACTTAGCTATTGTGGGATGCCTACACAGGCTTGTATAGGCATGTGACGTTCTTTTGTTTGCCTTGCTCTGACACTTAACGCGATGCGATAAACGCAATTAGCAAACATGGTTTTTACCAAACTCGACCATAAACAACAAGGTGTATTCAAGTCACTGAATTGCGCTCATAGCATCGAAAGGGTCGATATTTATAAACATTGTTCATCTGTCAAAAGAATTCCGACTACCTTACGATATTGTACAAACTGTAGTGATTAAATCTATTCTTGGTCCGTAGTATAATCTATAGCTGTCATTATACACGGCTGTCATATAAACATTCATTTACTCACTATGCCTTAATGGGTATTGTAAGAGGTGGCTGAAATTAGGCAATAACAAATTACCCCTTTTATGCCGATGCTTTGTCAAAATACACTCACTTGCTCAGTCCGTAACTCACTCAGGGACCTCCCATTGTGCAGTGGGTGAAATGCTGCGCTGCAAAACAACAATTGCGTGTACGAAGCCAGCTGATGCCTGTGTTTGTTGGATATTTTTAACTGGACAGCAGCCCCTCGGCCGTGGTCCGGAGATTTACCAACGCCCAGGTTATAAACAAATCAACTTACTTAATCACCCAGAGATGTTTCCAGTGAGTGTTTCTTTCTTAGAATTCGTCCACCTTCCCTCCAGGCCATAAGTCCCAAAAGCCTAAACGTAACAAACAACACACTTAACAAGCCAGTCACTAACTCATTAAATGCTCATTGTTTTGAATGCAGTGTAAACATATTCTTAATAGCATATATTATTAACGTAATCGTGATAAGTAATTCCTTTTAGTAATGCACGAGGGGTGCATCACTTATTGTGAGTTCGAATCCGACTCATAGCTGTGTTTATGGGATTTGTTCCCGTAGGCAATTGCCCCTCTGCGATATGTCTCAACTCGGCTCGACCTAAATAAATAATTGAATTACTTGCCGCTGGTGGTAACTAGTCATCATATAGGATCCGAACCCCGTTACCTATAATATGTCAATCCGCTATTATAACAGCAGCGACATCTTGAATCTCGACGGCGGTTAGACAGGTAAGCATCGAAAGTTAATTAAGTCGAACAGTGTCTGCACGCGAGAGACGAGACCTACATTAACATAGACCTTATAGTTGTAATGAGATAATGTGAGTTCACTGCCTCCAAATCTCCTCCACTGCCCCCCGGAAAAGATACAGCTATCAGATAGCATGTTACACTTATGTACTGGCGTCGCAACGTTTCAACTTGCAGGTCTTGCCTTATCCGGATGAGGATGGTCTCACAGGTTATAACCTTTTAGTTGATTGGTTCCAGATATCCTGATTGATTACGAGATGGTGTTTAGTCAGTTCCCATGAGAGCAATACACATGCAGTGGCTTCGGTTGTCTTGTTCCTCGTATCCAACAGTTTTTCCATTCTTAGTCGTTCAGAGCCAGTTGTGAAAGCTATTTAAAAAACGTTGTTAAAAGACGACACGTTATTTGTTAGGCTAAATCCAGCGACAGCTATCTGTGCATCCAAGCTTAAACATCACAAGAGACCCCTTCCCGGACGGCTCGTCGCATTCGACGTCTTCACATGGCGTAATTGTTAGTGCACTGAACTGCATACCACCAGGTCGGGGGTTAGAATCCCATTTTACCTGTATCGGAAGGATGTTTCGTCCGTTCACAAAGAGCATGAGTACGATCATCCCATTTGCCACTGGCGCAGCCCTTTCATCGTATGCGCTTTAGGCGAATCAGACAAATACCCAGTCACTTCATTCGGCTTCACCGACCAGTAGCTCTCGTTGGGTTTAGACAGGGACTGTAGCATGATGGAAATGACCCTCCAAAGGCGAACGAAGTCGCACCAGTCAAGGCTCGTCGTCCGTAAGAGCTCGTCAGGAGCTGACTATCTGACAAACTCTAGTCGATATCCACAGGTGAGCTGCCGCCGGGAGAAGCGTAGCTCTCAAGTCAGTGGGTCCTTAGCTATGTTTTGTTTGTTTTATTGAGCTAAGATCCGGTTTATGTCATCATCTGTTGTCCGGCGACCAAAACACGATGCCAGCCACGTTCCATTCGGTCTATCGACAATACTTTAAAGTCGTTTAGAACGCCAACCGCCAGGTGTCGCTCATACTCTGTGGCCTGTATCGGCTAGTCTGCGCCACCGCTTCGAGTGACGTCAAACGGGCTAAGCCAATCGCAGGATAGACTGACTTTGGACGCCACCTATTTGACGAGTGGACAGCCGCGTAGCAAGTGGGAAGAGGATCTGGTGACGACGCAGGCCAGGATATTGTCCCTTGACTGCCGAGAAAGCAGTCGCTGTTTAAGGTATTCGAGAAGCATTCTGGATAGGCTTATCTCCGCAGTGTCGGCAACACGTCATCGATCGCGTCAGTGTATAGCGCCGACGTCTGGCTACCGACGACCAGATTGGAGGAGTACTGTTGCTAAGAGGACTGTCGCCAGGTGACGCTATCGTTCTGCGTCACCGGAAGTGTGATAATGGATCCGGTTTATAGTGGCACGTTTTACATCTGAATATACGAGATGTGAATCATGGAACAGTTGTAAACAGGTAGGATGTTGTTACGGCTGGTTATCTGTCTTTCAGTTATCTGTTGTGACGAATGGCTCACGGAGAAATAGAGACACACAGGCATACATACATACATACATACATACATACAAATAGGCAGCCGGGCAGGCAAGTAGGCAAGCAGGCACACACAATACATACATCCAGACATACAGACATACGGAGAGACAGACGAGCAATGAGTCTGACTTACTGACTGAGTGACTACCTAGCCAGCTCATATTTTATTAAGATCATCTTTAAACAATCTGCTTCGTAGCAAAGTAGTCTATAATTAATTCTGATTATCATTTCATTTTGTTGATGTTGGTCTTGGCGTCAAATATTGGGAAATAGATCACCTTTGGGTGAACTAAATACTTCCGTCGGTTGATTGTTTGCTTCGTTTCCGAATGCATTCATAATGACGGCATGCTAATAAACACACCGACTTTCACATACGATAAGGCGGCGAATGGCACTCCATATATCTAGGTCATCGGGTCGAATCCGGGCTTGCGTTTGTCTCTCAATTTAGCCTTCGGTCAGAATGCTACGCCCCCATCATCTCGTTTCCGTTGCGAATAGCATCTGGGGCGCAGGTCCCAGAGCTAAACAGTGCCGATTTTTGATTGTCACACGTCCCCAAAAATATATTACCAGAGGACCACCGGCTACGATACAGTTAGAGCCACCAATATTGGTAACGCCATCAACCAATACTATGTGTACCAGATATAGAGAAAGATCACCAAATATTTTAAAGTAAATGATCGGATGATGTTTTTCGTAGTTCAAACAAATTGTGCCGGGTGAATATGATATCGGCTCATTGCGTTGGATCAATCCAGTTCGATAGCTTCAAGGCTTCAATTATCAGAAGCGAACAACGTTCGACAAACCGATTGATGGTTTTTCTTTGGCACACATTAGTCGCGAACTACTCAATAATGGGGAACTACAAGTCGATGCAACTAGATTTTAACTGGATACTTCGGACTGGGATAACGCTGTTGACTCACATACGATGCTTGGTGATGTAGGACGATCCCATGTGTCAGATGTTGACGCGCAACACTGTATATCTCAGGTCTCTGTTAGTTCGAATCCCAGTAATATAGGTGTTGTATTTTATTCATCGATAAAACGTTCCATGAGTGAGATAATCAGTGTGCTAGTGGGTGGGTGAGTGAGTGAGTGAGTGAGCGAGTGAATGGGTATGAAATATTCATTCGATTGAGCTAGACCAACTCCATGGTTAACATACGTCAGATATCGCACAGTCGGGAGACGACACACGACATGACCTATCCCAACCTCATCCCAGACACGCTGCTGCCAATCAATGATCACTTCGACGTATACCACGGCGGGACAAAGGATCCTTCCTATCCAGGATCTCTCCGCCGCATCAAAGCTTCTCAACATCCATGACAATATCAGCTCATCCGAGGATAATATCCCGCGGCAATCAAAAGCCAGCTGTACTGGATGACCTAAAATACGAGCGATGTTTTCCCTTCATCCTACCTCTATCCCTCCTCAAGTCGCCGCAGCAGCCGGACGCAAAGTCCAACACGCAGTTCGTTGGTCAAAGATCTCGTATTCAATTTCGCAACCGACAACAGATCGCTTGTTTCCGGTTCTATTACACAGCGAAGTCGAGACTCCGGCCACGGCGCACGGATAAGGACGATCGCCGACTCCAGTCATATAATCGGGGCTAATTAGATTTTCCGGATAACCAGATGAGGCGCGAATGCCATTCTATCCTAATTAGTCGGCGAAGTTATTGGGGATTACCTGGCATGACGTTTACGCCACTCAGTGCTTAGCTCGGAACTCGAACATTCCCATTCCAGAGACCTCGGATGATGTGGAATATTTCATTTGGAAAATGGGACAGTTTCTGGTAGGCATAAGTGTCGTACCAATGTAACATAAGTATAATTAGCCACCAGAAGAAATGGGGGTGGGGGGTGGGATGGGGAACTTATTAACGTATAGCAAGAGCAACGTCGGAATTAAGTCGTAACTCGACCTTGAAAATTTCGCTTTCACGTCGATACCAATTTCTCGGCTTCTTGTTATCGTAGGTTGGAGGTCAGTAACAGTAACCAGCTTCTTCCGAAGATGATGATTATGTCTTACGGCCACTTTTGTCCACTTGGTAGGCTAAATAAGCCGAGCGATCTCCAAAGGTAAGGAAGCGAAGTCAAAGATGAAACACTCTTCAGATATGCCCACATCGAAATTCGAACACGGGTTGTAGTGATCTGTGGTGCAGTGCGCTACCAACTAGAAGAAAGAACCGTCTCTGGTTCATCGTTTTGTGTGTCGGCTACTTGTCAGGGACACCTCGACTTAATTAGATCAGTCAACACCTGAGCTCCGGGCTTGCTTACCAGAGAAGCTTCGGGCCGGATCATTCAGTAGCTGTCGTTATGGTTTAATTGATGTCTGAATAGTCGAAGAATTAATTATAACTTAGATTTAAGTGTGGTGAGCACCAATAAATAACCGACGACATGGTGTCCATATTTAGCAATTACCTATTTATATTGCTTAAGTATAAACATTATATGTTTCAAACACGAAACACAGACGGGACGACGGACTGACCTATTAACTGAATAATTCACTGACTGACTAACTAGCGCAAGTGTTATTAAGATCCTCTCTATACACTGGTGGTGATAACGTCGGTAGTAATTATGTTAGTGGTGATGGTAATGGGGTGATGCTGTTGGCTGTGATGGTACTGATGGTGAGCGTGATGAGGTGATGGTATAGGTTATGATTATGTTGGTGATAATGGTAGTAGTGTTGTTGTTGGTTTTGTTGATTGTGTTGGTAATTTTATTAGTCGTGATGGTAGCTGTGATGATAATGATGCTGATAATGATCGTGATCGTTATAATTGTCATCATTTTAATTATCATGAACGTCACAAAAATTTATATTTGCTGTATTAGACATTTCACTAAGAATATTGAGAAAATATGTCGACAAACACACACACACACACTATATATATATATATATATATATATATATATATATATATATATATATATATATATATATATATATATATTTGTATGTATGTACTATATATTATATATATATATGTGTGTGTGTGTGTGTGTGAGGGTGTTCGTGTGTGCGTGAATGCGTGAGTGCGTATGTGTGTGTATGTGTGCGTATGTGTGTGCCTGCGCGTGTGCGTGCGTGCGTGGTGCTGAACAGTTATTTGAAGCAATGTTATCTTATACATTTACCCGTTGTGTACTAGAAGCCACTATATAAGATACATAAGTATTATTATATCGTCCTCTACCAGGTAGGTGTCGCCTTTCGGTTAAAGTTTTACTCACTAATTAATATGGAAGGTAACATTTTTGTATTTCATTGGTTTATTAGGAAGAACTTGCTTAATATATCTATTATTTATATATATATATATATATATATATATATATATATATATATATATATATATATATATATATATTTATATAAAGCTACCAATTTTGCCCACGATGGAGAAAAATAGTGTTGATGAGATGCTGAAATGGAGAGGGAGAAAGTCTGAGTTATTTAAAGTACATCTAGAATGGAATTGACGCGTTCTAAGACAATATGTGACAAACTGATGTTAAATTCCATCCAATGTATGTATGTATGAAGGATTGGATTAATATAAGTTGAGATGTTTATCATTGTTGGTACTGGTCACACCTGTGACATATTGCTGAGGGGCAACAACGAAGGGAAAGAAATTTCATAAATACAGGTATGACCCGGATTCAAAACCAGAAACCGGAGATTTGCTGTACTGATATTAAATTCCATCCAATGTATGTATGTATGAAGGATTATTAATATAAGTTAGATGTTTATATTGTTGGTATGGTCACACTGTACATATTCTGAGGGGAACAACGAAGGAAAGAAATTTATAAATACAGGTTTTACCCGGTCAATCAGAAACCGAGATTTTTGAACTGTATTAATACAAATTAATACCATCGTAAAATTAATTAATATAATATAATTATATATATATATAATTATATATATGATAATAAAAATATAATAATGTATATTTAATAAAGCGCCCTTACTAGCAGGAGCCACATTGAGATGATACACGAAGATTTTAAATGAACTGTATTTAGATACGAAAAATTAGAAACCACGGGCATGACAATGATAAAAGATAGCGAAATAATTATACGGTTCCCGTTTGATAATTTTATTGTTAAATGTTAAATGTAACGTTGGTCTATTGTATTATTGCATGATGTTGTGGGTGTAACACAGGCATCGATGATGCACTTGCACGCATGCACATGCCTGCTCACTCTCCGGCTAGCTCGAGGACGCTCGAGTGCACACGCACAATAATGTGTGTGCGTTTGTGTGTATGCGTTTGTGTATGCCTACATATTTACATAATATAAAACAGGCATGCACGGATCCATCCATCCATATAAAAGACTGCTTATATTAGAGCAAAGCGTCGGAAAATTCTAAGTCGTGGGTTCGAATCCGTCTGCGGTCATTTCCCTAGGCGCTTGCCCCGCGGCCATATGTTACAGCGTGACCGGCCCCACGGCTAAATAACTCAACTCAGCATACACATGTGAAGGACTGACTGTGGGTAGTGGTAGCCACACTAACCCGGTAGTGGCCCTTCTCCATTGTAAAAGTTGGGAGAAATGAAGTATTTGGTGCATTCTAGGCGACTTTTTCGCCCGAACCAAAGTAACTGACCGATTTTCTGCCGATGAAAAAGGCGACGAGGGACTGTATTGAGTAGGCTGGTATTGAATGGTATGGATGTGACTGTTGGTATAACAGTTGGTTTAACAAACCATCTGAAGAGAAAGCGATCTAAAAACAGGACGGTCCAATCCACAGCCCCAGGGCGAACTCCGGCCATCCACCTTATATATATATATATATATATATATATATATATATATATATATATATATATATATATATATATATATATATATATATATTCTACCCATAACTATGGTAGGTATGAAATTGCAAACCAATTACTGTAAGTCACGTAATATAGGTAATGCAGTACGATACATGACGGCAAATGAATGTTTCTTGTTTCGGTTTGACGCGAATCATCATAAAACTAATCATATGTTGGGATTAAAGTATTCACTCTTCCTACACTGCACTGTGGGTGTCAGATACCAAACCGAATGCACCCTCTCGCTCTTCATCGCAGTGAAACTGATGAAATTGCAATAGTCAGTAGTTACAAATAACTACTGATTAGAGTGCATCAGTAACGGTGAATTAGGCATTCCGATCTTTAGCGGAGAACATCTAAATATTTCTGTCAGTATCCTTGTTTGGTTTTTTGTTCATCATTACTTAACTTGGTTTAAAAAATAAGTGTATTTAGTTATCTTTTGTATGCCTTGAAATTGGTGATTGATGGCACATATGGTGTAAGCCCTGAAATTATCCAAAAGACACATATTTATCTCAGGTAATATAACGCCCTCATAAAACAACAACTTGTTTTTACGGTGAGTGTTCGGTTTAAATCAACATCACCCCTACGACCTCCCCACCCCCGACTCTTCCCGTCCACCCACTCTGCGTTATCTGGTCACATTCAGATGATACCAGCTCGTATTAACCACTTAATGTCAGCGATCATACCTTACGTGTCTTTTGTAAGACGGTTGCTTAATGGCCAAAGTAAAAGGTGACTCAAATTACCTCCAAGAGATTGCAACGGATGCCGATTGTCCGGCATTGAACTAATCGGACCAATTTCAGCTGCTTCTCACCGACGAACAGCGGATCATTCCAGCTGTGATCTTTTGATGTGATACGATATGTGTGTGTACATATTCGGATGTGTAGATCAGTTTGGAATCTCGTTGTTTCCTCCTCACTGTATGGAAACGTCTCAGTTGGTGACGTACTGATTCCTCTACGAGGTTCGGTTGACGTAGGCAGGTATGCATGTGTTTCGTGAAACTACTCGATTGGATGTCCTTGTTACCAACAAATCCCCTTCCCACTTGTTTGTTCTCCTCTTCTAAGTGAAGTCAGTCAGCTATTTTCATTTGGTATGTGTCACTGCCGCAGCGAAAGGGATCGTGTTCCGGATTTGGTTGGCTATTAGAGGTGAGTGGCGAGACGAAGTTAATAATTAGTAATCCAGAGATGCGCCTTAGGTTATTATTCTCCCTGGGAGACTGTCACAGGAGAAAAAATACAAGCCCGTGATTTAAATGTCCCTTCCTGTCTTGTCGATATAATCTGAGAGTTTATCTGTCGCGTTTCTCTACAGAGCTAGATGTCTTCCTTGGCGAGTCTTCATTGGCATGCCATTGATTAAGCTGAAAAGCTGTTTAACGTGAATGAAAACAGATACGTTAGTTGTTATGTTGAAGGAAACAGTGCGCGTGAATGGAATTACGTAGACTGATAAAATAAGATATATTAAATTAACAACAACATGTCTGTTTATAAATGGCATCCAGTGGGCTAAGGCACCTGCTCTGGTAATAATCGTATACAGAAGACCTTCTACTAATTTAGACACAAGTTGTGGAAAAATGGAAGGTTTGGATAATACAATATTACGAATGCTCAATAGGAATGCAGTGCCAACGACGGGTACATTACGAGTGTTCTTGGTGGGCATTCAATGAATATTACAATGAATGTTATACTGCAAGCCAATGACCGATTGCCGTCTGTAGCCAACTGTTGATTGGTGCTGTACACGATGTCCTATCAGAATATAATTGTGATGGGGCCTGAAGCCCCATCACCAATTGCAAATCGCTATGCACCCTGGCGTAGCTCGATAGAGCGAAGAGTGCTTCGCGGAGGTCAATAAATTGCTCGCCTCACTCAAGATACGAAATATACGTCATGGGAGCAATAAATGTGCACCACCAATATGTCAGCGAAACTGACGAAATCTATGAAATATGGCGGAATCCCATTCCGCCAGAAGTGCCGCCATAACGCCATGGGCCGCCATATTTGTTTGTCAGTAATTGTGTGGGAAGCTAGTAATATTACGCTACACTCAGCGGACGATAGCCTTGCTGGTGGTGTCTGGTCGATTGTCTGCCTGCCATAGTGTTACCCGGCTGTGTGCTTTCTGCGCACGCGTCGTTTATGGATTTATCGCGCAGTTGCAATTGGACAATCGGGTCCGCGCATCCGTGCACGGATCGCTTATTGGGAGAAAATATACTGTCACTGTGAGTACATAAGTAAGTAATGTGGATTAATTTGTTGTTGTTGTTATTCAGATGTTCAATCAGAACCGTGAGAAGTTTCTCCGAGTAAAGTGGTATCGTTAATTGTTGATATCGAGATTTTGGTGTTTTTTCATAGACATATGTTTTTGCAGAGATCCGTACATAAATCAGCGAATCTCTGAGCTGATATTTTGGCTACTCATGAGGGACTTCATTCTTCCTGATAGAATGTTAAAAAACGAGCTAATAGATTTTTGTGGGTTGGGGGCAGGTGGCATCTATGACAACTTTATGTTGTCCCTCCAGTTAATTCTCAATTTGAGTTTCGGGAACCAATATGAGACCTGGGCTACCAACTCTCAAATGAGATAGCTCTCTCAGGATGGCGAAGAGTGATCCGGTGGGCACTTGTATGGCTTCTGGCTTAAATGATTCTAATAGAGCTACAGCGATTTATTTACTCTATTTGTAGTCCGAAGCAAGTCGGTGTCTAGTTGTTATTCTTCAAAATTGCTTCGTATTCTGTCGTCATGAAATGTCTCATTAACAAACAAATTGATTAAAGATATCGTATGAAAGGAATGATATATAAGTACAAACCTATAAGACAGTGCTTTCTAAACTAGTGAATGATTAATCTAAGGCTAAACGAAACTATAATTCTGGTGAATCAGGAAGGGTGAATGGCTGAATTTTTTAAGATAGTTATAGTTTGTTTCTATGCTTAAGGAGATATCAGAAAAAGCTAATGCAATGATAAAGTTTTGAATAGCAACGTTGGAGGCTCCAATCCTGTTGTTACCTAACTTTACTTTGCACAAAATAAACACTTAAGAAATGGCTTAATGTATGATGTTTGCTCACGTGTCAACATTAATTACGTATAAAATTATACACAATAGAGATTAGGATGACGCCGATAAAATATAATATAATTTAGGCGCACGTGAATGAAATATGATAAAGATGCGAGGGTGAATGACAATAAAATAGTTAAAAACAATATTTAAACAGCAAAAAACAAGCAAAACAAGGTCAGCAAAAAACAACGTCGAACACAACAATAACAAAAACAACAAACACATCAATAACAATTATACTACTGCCACTGATATTAATAACAATAATAATATCGATAATGAAATTCTAGTTGTTGCTATATTATGACAATTTGGGACACACGGGTTGCTAAATGGTCCGATGATGATAATAATGGCAATCATGAAAATACTAAAAATAATTAAATTATAAATGAATTCTGTTTTTATCAAAAACGGCTATATTTATTCTCCTATAATATTCCTTAGTTTTTCTTGGAGCGTTCATTCTTTCAGTCAGCCAGTGTATTCCATGAACGAGATTGTCCAGTAGCGATGACTCTCCCCAATGATATAATGCCAAAACAAAGCTCTATGTGTCTACAGCCTTTGGGCCTTCCATCGACCACAAGTCCCCGTCGAGATTGCAGAACAGTGATCTAGACGACGGTCAGATGACAGAAGTGGGACACATTTGTTACCGATGCATTGCACAGGAATCCGGCTAAACATTTATCAGGTTTGACAAGCATCGTGGCTAGACAAACCCATCCAGTTTACATCTCTTTAAATGGCTGGTGTTTGTATTTTGTCACCGCGCACCAAGCCGCATAAGACGCACCGTGGTGTTTTCTGTCATTGAATATCCGACGAAGGGCCTTGCCTTCATAGTAGGATATCTGTGTCCAATGTCCGGTCTTTAAAATGCAGCAGGGAATTGTGACGATGGAACTGGTAGCGAACTACTTAAAAACCATCTAGATCTCTGGATAGAATGGCTGCCTTGCCAACGTCTGATTGATCAATAACAGGCTTCGTGCTGATCATGTCATTTGTCTAGGCAGTAGGAATCCGAAATTACATCCCAGGTGTGACCGGTTCCCGCTGCCAAACAAAATGATCAGTGATTCATTCCCAGATAATTGAATCATTTATTTCGTAGAATACTCTCTTCTCGAAATGAAATTAAGCCAATTTCATTAATGTCTGTACACAATTCAGCTGGAACTCTCCGTATGGAGCTACTTTCGTCTTAACGTTTCAGCGTGACACTATTATAGACTTTCAAACTTTTGTATTGCTTCTTTCAACCAAAAGCAACCCACTGCTACCATTTGTATTCTTTCTACACATTGCTTGAATCAGAGTTAAAGAACAAAATGTAAATGCGCCACAAAATATGCAGCTAAATATCCCACAGACACGTGTCTCGC
The DNA here is from genome assembly GCA_025642065.1 of Paralvinella palmiformis. Taxonomy (NCBI): domain Eukaryota; kingdom Metazoa; phylum Annelida; class Polychaeta; order Terebellida; family Alvinellidae; genus Paralvinella; species Paralvinella palmiformis. Next base: position 106,289 of record JAODUP010000978.1, on the reverse strand, counting down.
TCTGATTCAATTTCACTACCTGGAAGTTTGAAATGGAACACACTACTAACGGTGCTCGTATAGCGGTTAACGTTTAACGTTTATTGATTGTACCAGAAAAAGGATATCGTGTTACTTTAACTGTTAATAAATAATAGCAAATTACTCCTTAATGATTCCATCAGAAAAGAATCCCATCTTTCCCTTTAATTAATTTGCAGTGGCAAAATGACAGCACCATCTGGATCGTAATCCAGATCTCTGTTGACACCACTACTCCATCGTAAGTGCCTCTAAATATTTAAAACGTCGACTCCAATGTTGATGAACGGATTGCTAAATATGAGTAAGTGTGGAATGTGTACGAGAGCATTTAGAACATTTTTAACCCCACAAGTTAAATCCTATTTAGAACTCGTCGATTTACACAAATTGTTAAGCAACGAAAAGAAGGCTTCTTACACAATATTAATATCTAGAAACGAACAGCGAGAAAAGAACGCAACACATTACATAACAACCACATGGATACCATGTAAGATTAAAACTTTTGGCAAACTTAAAATTAGTCCTTTCAACTTGGCCATAAGACGATTATGTGTAAATAATATAACAATTTGTCATTGCTAAATTGTTTTACTTACTTCAACAACGAATCGGATTTTAATTATGATATGCATAAATCATTTGTGAGTAGACGATTTAATCTTATTCGGGTAGAATCACTTGTGTTCGCGCTGTTCAGTTCCTATGTACGAATTTACAAGTATAGTTAAATTCAAAATGGATATGGACATACATGAATATACATGCCAACTCATTTTGTGGTGGTTGTACTCAAAGATTGATAATGCATGCACTTTGTGCTTAGTTGTCCTATGACGTGCAGCCACAGGTTCCTATAATGGGATTATCAGCAGGATTGTTATCTATTGTTATCAGTTTTTCGCGGAACTTCATTCGTACAAGATGCTTCATTATCCAATAATTCAGAAATATTAGTACTAAACTACGCTCTATGCGTGCATTCTTCAATCTTAAATATACCATCTGGGATGGATCTTCGTTATCGTTGTCCAAAACGAATATTTTATGCTAAACAGATAGGAAATTGCTGGAAAACGTTGTTTCAGACCTAGTTATGTCGGATCCCAAAATTGGCCGCATTATTTAGCAACTTTTCGTATATTTGCTAAGAATACATAAACGAATTTTACTGAACGTACCCTACCTTGCTGTAACGGTGAAAGTTTTTGTACTCTGTGACCTTTTCTTTGATGACAAATATGTTATACGTTCTATCATGGATTCAAAGTGAAGTTGAAAAACGGACAAGCTTGGGGCTGTAAGAGTATACTAAAATTATAATTTAAATAATAATAATAATAATATTAATATCAGTAGCAATTATTATAATACAGATTATTATTATTATCGTCACGATTGTTGCTACTGCTACTTATAGCTTTACAGATGCCAAATCTGTCACTATTACAATATTATTTCTTTACTACTACTACTACTGCTACTACTACAATGCTACTACTAATAATATCATAAGTACTGACACTACTACTACTGCTATTACTACTACTACAACTACTTTTATTACTATCGTAAGTACTGATACTACTACTACTACTACTACTACTACTACTACTACTACTACTACTACTACTACTACTAATAATAATAATAATAATAATAATAAGAAGAAGAAGAAGAAAGCAAATACACAGTTGTTTATGTTGTGCCCAGATAACATAAAATACTGATTAGAATTCTTACAATTCCTATCATTTCGTGGGACATCATTATTCTCTCTCCGCACCACATTCCTTTTACCAACTATTAACGTTTCTATGGTAACGACTTTGCTCGGTAGGGCTGATGATAAGAATGTTAAAAAGCCTTTTTTTCTCCCAGTTGTGGTGCCACGGAGGGAGATGCAATAACGGCATAACACATTTGGCTTGGGAGCGGCACGCAGGTACGGTGAACAGAATACCCGCCATGACTAAAGAACAACCAGTCTCGTCTTAGGTCGTAACGCCAGCTCTCAGGCATCGTCACTTTACACCAGGTAATGATGATACAACACTGGCCCGAGGAAATCTCTTAATTAGCAATTAACATAAATGGCCTTAGTTAGTCTACTTACCAAGTATTAGGCAACTTGGTCGTACAATGCATTGTTGTAAGGCGAGTGGCATTCTGATTAGTGGTATCTTCTAATTAGAAGATGTGGACTTGTATGGGAAACTATCAGAATAATTAATCGTGTCCAGATTAAACATTTTACCGAATGGCTTATGTGGTCTTGCTATTCTTGCTATTTTAACAGAAGACGATAATGTGGTCATTATTAATATAATTACCAAACATAGATTGTGATCTTACAACTACCAGCTCACTGATATAATACTATAAGTTAATTACAACACTTCCAAGCAATTCTAGCAATGACCTTAGATAGATTTGGAACCAGTACATTGCAATATCAGCAGCTTAAAATATATAAACACATACGAACACACAAACGCTCGCATGCACACACACGAACGTACACACACACACACACGCACGCACACGCACACACACACATATACACATAGACACACACACATACACACACATACATATACATACACACACACATACACACACACATATATATAATATATATATATATATATATATATATATATATATATATATATATACATACACATACACACACACACACACACACACACACACACATACACGTTCAATCAGATAAATGGTTTGGTCTAAACAAATATAGCATAAATTGAAAAGAAAACTGGTAAATTTAATTTTAATATTAATACTTTAGTGAAATATTCTCAGCACCGAACTGTAATGTACGATTGATAAAGAAATTATTTACTTTAAAACTGACAAGCCGTTTTCGTGTTAGGAGCATCGCTTTGTTGTGTTGCCCCCGAACCAATTTCCCATTAACCCTGATAATATGCCATAATATCTGTTTATGGGAAATCTTAGAACGAGCTAAGGTCAATAAACAATAAGGCCGATGAAAAATATGTTTTACCGGAAATACATATTTCTGCTTTAATCAGGCGAAAATAGGTAGACGATGCCGTATAAGGGCGCGTAATTACTCAAACTGCTGCACGCATAATGGTAAGACTTAACCTCGCAGCTGCAGGGTACATATGCTAGTCCGTCGTTTCGGAAACGTGACTTAACAAAAGCGGAAATGACGACCCGAGCCAGGTACGGTGTTGGATAAAACATTATCCGGGTGTTGCCCCTCATATCTGTCTTTTAGGAAGGTCTCTCGATCTGTTCTCATAAATTACCGAGGGCGAAGCTAATTTATCGCCGTGGTGAGGTGTTTACGGAGTTGTTTCTTGGTACAAAATCTCCATTTATTTGTGCGCATTCGATATTCCAGTGCTATTAGACCGTAATACATGCCTTGTGTGTATCGTTGATGATACACACTTCTTCATCCAGTACTCGTATCGTTTCTTTCTACGTGAACAATAGTGTTCGTCATTAGACAAGATCACATCTTAAAACCGGCTACATTCATCTAGTTGAGTGGACTAATATATATATATATATATATATATATATATATATATATATATATATATATATATATATATATATATAATAGTGCAGGATGATTAATGGTGACGATATAATACGGTCAGATCTTGGTTCCCAATTTGTGGGAACCATGTAAGACAACTTTCCGAGAAATGGCATAAAAACAGATACACAAATAAGTAAACGTTTATTTGGGCACATGAACTT
>JAODUP010000978.1:92500-97500 GCA_025642065.1 Paralvinella palmiformis | reverse complement strand
AAAAACGTAAACAGGAGATTACCGTAGAATAAAAAAATAAGCCCTAAAACACTGTGCACCAGCAACACCATTCAGGAATACAACTGAATTTGCCTAATTTGCTGGGAATCATGGTGATAAAAAGACCATAATGATAACAACAACAACAACAACAACAACCACTATGACGTCAAATCAAACAACACCAACAACAACGAAATCAGCAATTCTAATAACATACTACAGGGATTATGGCGACAATAGGGTGTTAAATTACGAAGGCCAAAAGACAACAAGTTTCCATTCTCCTGTCGACGACGCGTCGACAACTATAACACGGGACTGTCTTCCCTGGCCGTTGTAATACGATTATTGTTATTATAATGTTTAACAAAAAACAGTTCTGAGCATTACAATAGTATAGCCTGACACTATTAAACACAGCGTATGGTTAGCGGTTATCTTCGTACTCGGAGTGGTCATTGTTTAGCTAGATGTTTGCTACTGTTCTGCCTCGGCCAATTTGCGTAGTCATCCGTGATTTATGATGTAAAATCGTGTTAATATTAATACTACTATTAGTTACTAATGTTGTGTCAAACTACGTATTATATAATAACTTGGCGAGTTTGCTAATATCAGTATATTTGTACCTGTTTTCCATGGTACGAAATATTGTGGAACGGGAACATTTTCCAAATGTGTCAATGGAACTAAAACTGCGAATCTTCTCGTACATTTTGTGTACGAAGAATTCACCAAAAAGATTCTACGAACGGAGTAATAGCCAAGAAATCTTCGATTTGAATACGATTGAATCCTGGAAACAAAACATCCATTTGTATTGCGTCAAACACTATCGATTATGTTTTGATAAACGATCTTCCTACGCCCTTATAAGTGGGGAAATTAGTGATAGCGATTTTAGCAGGTATAGATTTTGCAACAAATTTTGTCACAGATATTGAATAGAATTCAATATCGACCAATATTTGGCATCATAAGTCAAAATGTCTAGTTGTGATCAACTCTTAAAGACAAAAAACACTAGACCAGATCAGCTATCGTTATGTGAAAATAAACAGATCATACACGTACATCATTAACGGGTACAATGCTATGCTTCGAAATATTACAACACAACGTGGACATAAATATATAAGTGTGCCACTGTTACCTATTCATCATTAAATATTAGAGTTATCACCGTTTCTACTGCAGTATGTTATCACTTTTATTGTCCTCGTTCCTGGCATCGCCTTTGTCGTCTAATGCATTGGCCCCTCACCGGAGTACGGCGCCATGAAAACGAACAAAGCCGAGGTGCTGCCGTCCTTACCGAGGAACGGGATCCGACGGCGGATAAAGAATCCATCGATTCTTCGTTCTGCTTCCGTCAACAGTGGATGGAAATATTGCTGACCGACGCTTGATAATCATCTAATTACGGTTACACTTCGTGGGGTTAGGTGCGCCAACTGGTTGACGAGTCTCAGCATTCCGAGAATTGTTCGTTTCATTTCCGAATAAATCGCCTGAGAAACGAAGTCGTTACCCGGATGGCGAGGCTGTTAAAGGCCTACCGCGTTATAAATCTCCACGTTGAGGGTTCGAATCTGGATAAGGTCCGTGTTTGAGAGGCGTTAGACTATGGATGTTTTCTTCGGCCATTTGTTGTGGAGGTGACCGACACCGATGCAGAACAAACCACTCGCTCACTCGCTCGCTTGCTCGCTCGCTCGCTTGCCGCTCACTCACTCACTCACTCACTCTCACTCACTCACTCACTCACTCACTCACTCACTCACTCACTCACTCACTCACTCACTCACTCACTCACTCACTCACTCACGCACTCACTCTCTCACATACCAGCTAACTAACTAACTCACTCGATCACGCACACTATTTCCACACAATGAAGTCTTCGCGTAGTCGGGAAACGGATATTTCCAAAGGCTTTCTAGTAATTTCTCCCGCTTTGAGCTGATCCCTGCATAACGTATTCCGGAGACTCCGTGTCAAGTAGTAGCGGCCTCGGCGACATTCCACGATAGTGTCCCAGGAAGCCCACTAATTCCGTCTATTTTGCTTTAAATGGCTAAGGCCCTGATCGTGTCCTTGGTTCGCGTGGCGGAAACTTTACGGCTTTACTGCAAAGTGTCCGTGTCGAGACCGGGGTATGTCGGCAGCTCTGACACGCAGAGGGGTGAGTGAATAGATGACTGAGAATGGTTAGATGACAAATCGGCCAGGAAAGGTCATTTGGTGACGCACGTAATCCAGAACTGTGCCAATATAACTGAGCGCGACCCCGGAACGCCTGGATTTCTGACCCTGCCTAAGAACCAGTCGATGACGAGTATTTTAAGAACATGAAGTCTAAACGTCAGACAGCCGCATCTTCGTCCCTTCGACGACATTAATTCAGTGTCTTTACCTGACGGGAATTAAAGCAAGGTTTTGATCTATGCTATATATATATATATCCAGAATACAGTCGGCAATGGCACTTTAAAACGGCTTACTTCTGGTAAGATCCTTAACTTACTGGTTTGACTTTCTGGATTCACTTAGTAGATCATCCCGAAGAAGGCATATTTTTAAAGCAGATAAGCTATTGATCTTTCCTGGCACTGTTCGATATAGGCGTGAATTAAAATGACAATGAAAATCACAATATTGACAATTGTTTAAATTCTACTAAAATGCTAAAATCTTTATATTGCGATTTATTGAACCATCTCAGGTTTCTCTCGCTCTCTCCCTTCCTTCCTCCTCTCTATCTATCTATCTATCTATCTATCTATCTATCTATCTATCTATCTATCTATCTATCTATCTATCTATCTATCTATATATCTATCTATCTATCTATCTATCTATATATCTTTATATCTATCTCTCTATCTATCTATCTATCTATTTATCTATCTATCTATCTATCTATCTATCGCTCTCTCTCTCTCTCTCTCTCTCTCTCTCTCTCTTTCTCTCTCTCTCCCTTTCTCGCTTTCTCTATCTATCTATCTAATAATTTCAATAACAATTTACAAGGCCTCTGTCTTTTAACTGCAGTTGTCATATTCTAGTTTTCTGGCACAACCCGTGTGGACAGCTTACAATTTTCTACGCCAGCGTGCAGGTGTAAGAAAATAGTCCTTCGATGTTTTGTGACGAGAAATAAGTCAGAAAAAGAACACGATTTGTGGTGATTGCTTCGAATAGTACTTCAATTTCGTTTGTCTTCCGAAACGGCCGACCGAAGGGGCACTGGCTTTCGATTTGTGATGTCAATGCCCCGAACCGACCCAGATTTTCCAGGCTCCAGGTAGCCGGACGAACGCATCACCATAATCCAAACGCCAACTGGGTCCTTGCATCAGACTATGTTATCGGTCAGTGATAGCTCAGTATGTCCGGCTTTAGCAAACCATTCGGGTTAACCGATGGGAAATACCGAGGGAAGGGTTCAATTGTTTCGAACAAGTGAGATTTCTAGCAAAATTTATGATCGTGTTCTTCGTCAGTTCGTGGAAGAGTCGCATTGCCAGATTCGGGGTGAATCTTCGCCCGCTCCCCCCTCCACTTTCTTCTCCCAGATTTGACTTATTTCGTAATCGATGAATCGCTCACGGTTGTTGCTCGGATGGCAGTACGACTGGAAGAGTAATGGGACGCGGAGTGACGAAGGTGTAGTAAGGCCGGTGTAATCCGATCAACCTGCTGACTTTTATTAAGACGACAGGTTGATATCAGGTGACGGAGATAGACAGCTGGCTGGCGGATAACTCGCGGTTGTTACTGTACAGCGCTATTCGGAGTGCACTTTGCTACTTACGCTGAATTAGCCGGTGATTCTGAAAATGATTCAAAATGCGCCCTATCCAATTAACGTCACCCGCAACAGCGGAAAGGTGCAATTTTTAAAGGCATAAACGTGAGGCCAATGCGATGCGGATTAAAGGAAACAACACGGACTCCTCAAATAAGTGTTATATGGCTATATAGCGGACGACACATTTTCAAAAAAAAGTCTTCTGTTGGAATCGACGTACATTCTGCATTTGTGAATGTGTGTGTGTGTGTATGTGTGTGTGAAGAAAAGTGTATGGGCGTGTATATGTATGTGTGCGTGTATTATACTAATACAAGCACAGTAACAAAATTACAGACTTAGCAGCGTCAATTGTAAAACATATCTTCTGTTGGGATCGACGGAATCCCCTCCCTCCTCCTCTATATATGTGTGTGTGTGTGTGTGTTTTAGCTGTGTATAATAAGGCACAGGCACAGAGAATCTCGATCCGTGAATTCAAACTCTGATCGTTTGTTTCCAAACGGCCGACCGAAGGGGCACTGACTTTCGATTTGTAATGTCAATGCCCCGAACCGACCCAGATTTTCCAGGCTCCAGGTAGCCGGACGAACGCATCACCATAATCCAAACGCCAACTGGGTCCTTGCATCAGACTATGTTATCGGTCAGTGATAGCTCAGTATGTCCGGCTTTAGCAAACCATTCGGGTTAACCGATGGGAAATACCGAGGGAAGGGTTCAATTGTTTCGAACACCAACTAAAAAGTGAGATTTCTAGCCAAATTTATGATCGTGTTCTTCGTCAGTTCGTGGAAGAGTCGCATTGCCAGATTCGGGGTGAATCTTCGCCCGCTCCCCCCTCCCCTTACTTCTCCCAGATTTGACTTATTTCGTAATCGATGAACCGCTCACGGTTGTTGCTCGGATGGCAGTACGACTGGAAGAGTAATGGGACGCGGAGTGACGAAGGTGTAGTAAGGCCGGTGTAATCCGATCAACCTGCTGACTTTTATTAAGACGACAGGTTGATATCAGGTGACGGAGATAGACAGCTGGCTGGCGGATAACTCGCGGTTGTTACTGTACAGCGCTATTCGGACTGCACTTGGCTACTTACGCTGAATTAGCCGGCGATTCTGAACAAATTCAAAATGCGCCCTGTCCAATTAACGTCACCCGCAACAGCGGAAAGGTGCAATTT
>JAODUP010000978.1:77500-87500 GCA_025642065.1 Paralvinella palmiformis | reverse complement strand
CTTACCCTAAATACAGAATTATGATCATTTCCGTAACAATAACATTATATTGCACTGAGGATCACCGAGGAGAGTGCTTTTCTACGGTGGTTACTGCCTCCTCGTCGCCATCCTTGTTATAGCATAGGCGCTCTGCGGCTCGATGCCGCGTACGTTACTCACAATTGCTTGTCGCCAACACGGAAGAGGATAGGTTTGCAACTAAATATTGACAGCTAAAAACGAACGTAATCCCGATTGAGGCGACGTCTGTTGGTTGTTTAAAAGGTCTAATTTTTAGCGGCTCTCTTCCCTGTGGAGTCGCTAACAGTCTATTGTGAGGCTAACAGCGATGAAAACAGCATACTCACATACTCACTCACTCACTCACTCACTCAATCACTCATTACCTCTCTCGCAAACGCATATTTTGTAAACAATCCATAGTATTCGAACCCAAGGCCCCATCGAATATTAGCCAGCCTATATAACTGAGCCGCATGACCTACTGTCCCATATCAGGTCGATGCCTAAGCGGCCGTAGCTAACTAGCTTGGGTTGTAATTATTTTGCCGAGAAGCAGACGAAATTGAACGCCAGCCTACTGAAGGTTTACCGAACGAGGTAAGCCAAATATTAATGTGCTGGGCTGTTTCGCATTAGGCGGAGGTTCGAAGCCACGACATGCTGTTTAACAGTTAAAGTAATCGATCCGGTGCTTTTATTGCGAGTAATGCGCTGCACGACCCACACGACTGGGTTAAGGTCTGGGCTTCCAGAAGAGGGACAGGTAATATGACATGGCATTAACGAGTAGTAGAACAGGTTCGGGCTGTAGAACAGGTAAAGTTCGGTATAGTGTGCCGGGGCTTTGTTAGGCCAAAGCAATCTGGCCTGGCATGACAAACTTACTAACTACGGAGGCGAGCCAGTTTTAGCCAATTACTACTTCCGAAAAACCGACTCGGTACGAATGGCACGCGATATACGGACCCAGTCATCATCGACCACGTACTCCGACAGTACACCATCCGCGTCCGACGGGCCGCCAGATCTTAACAAGCGAGCACAGTGTCCCTCAAGCCGGTGCCCTTTGATTGCTTCCATACGGACGCAAGCAGAGCGGTTCATCGGGCTAGGCCTCGCTGGACGCCTCCAGTTCTTAGCGAGAGCAAGGCCAGACAGCCGGGACTTACCCCGGCCCCTACTCGCCCCGCCGGCCTTGACCTTACGCGATATGTCTTCCAACTGAGCTGCCGATTAGTGGGCCGACGGCACATAGACGACGGAACCGGCGGCCAAAGTTACGCTGTCTCTAAGTGAAAATTATCCGCTTTTTCGATTTTCAGGTGCGAAGCCGTATATCGCCCCAATGACTGCCTCGGTACAGGTGTGTATAGGAAAATCGGTTGCCTGTAGCGGATCCAGCCAGCGACGGGGACAATTGGCTCCTGGCAGCCCGGGATCGGTGGCGAGCTCTATGTAACGGTTGCCATCGGAGAAATGTGATAGGAGTTCTTCGTGTTACATATTACATCCTCTCCGTTGTCTGCTTCCGTAATATATATATATATATATATATATATATATATATATATATATATATATATATATATATATATACATAAATATATATATATAAATACGGAGCCTTATAGAAGAATATCATTGGATAGTAAACCAGCTAACAAGCGATATGGATATACCTGGCGACCTGTTTATGAAGGGGCTCCTACCAGTCATCAACGATACAGGTAAGTTTGATTAAATTATGTTCTTTCACCCCGAAAAAACAACAACAATAACAACAACAACAATAACAACAACAACTGCTACTACTACTACCAATGCTACCACTACTGCTATAGGTTCTACTATTACTACTACTGCCGCTGCTGCTGCTACTACTACTATTACTACTACTACTACTACTACTACTAAATACTACTACTACTATACCTAATGGTATTACGACTACTAACTACCACCATTACCTGTTTGACAGCAACTACAGCGATTACTATTGTGCAGCAAGAACACCACCAAGAACGACAACATTCACAATTGCTACTACTACTACTACTACTACAACAACAACAACAACAACAACAACAACTACTACTACTACTACTACTACTACTAGTAACTGCTATTAATTGTAATACATTTGATGCTGATTCTCTTCCTCCTCCTTCTCCTCATTCTCCTCTTCACTACTATCTACTACTACTACTACTACTACTACTACTACTACTACTAACGACTACTATCCCTGACATTTCCTACCGCTACTGTTATCATCTACTTCTATCTAACGAAGGTACCGTGTCTAGTACAGTACCATAGTCATCCCTCGTAATGGCAAATGTTTTATTCACGCGTCACTGAAGCGGACGATGAAACGTTCACAAACGTAATATGGTTAGCCACTCGAACGGCACTTGACTGAAGCAGTCGCGGCCTTCAGCCCCGAACAATAAAACGTGACTAATCCGGTCATCCCAGCCACTTCTCTATTGTGATCCGTATTAACGTGTTATTTCATTAGACAAGTTATGACCACCAATTAATCATCACACGCAAAACGCGAACATTATTTAAATACACCGCTTAGGGATTTCGTTTGGGGCAAGGGATCCGGCTACTGGGTATTGATCCATATAATCCATCGCCATTACCGACTAACATTAGCTACTGGCAACTAAGTCAGCCAACGAGCGGACGAGACGAAAAATCAATAGCCGGTTATTGGATTCGAACCGAAGACTACCCAGATTCCCATCCGTCGCATTACGACTTCGCAATCGCGTCCTTCATCGAGCGGGACATAACCCACTTTCGGCGCGCGTTCACCGGATGAGAAAGGCGGCCGATTTGGTGAGCGCGCCGCCTAACGGAGATTTTACTGCGTTAATTCGATGACGCCGATGGCGAGTGGACCTCGTTTAGCCGAATCTATCCATCACCGACGTCGTCGCTGCTCGAGGAAATCGTTTGTGGAACGAACGAGACTAGCCGGGACGATGGACGGAGGCCAATAGGGGATCCATCATGTTAGCGGGCCGTCGACGGATGGAAGACTTTATTGCATCAAATCTCTTTCAGGCCGACTCTCGGCCGGCCGTCCGTAAAGACGCGCTGCCTCCATTCATCACCAATTACCGATATGGCATTTCGCCGAAGGCCGCCGTCGGCCGTTTCCCCACCGAACTTCTCCATCAGGTTAGAATGTTTTCGGGCGCGACGACCCGGCACCGTGGGGCACACGGGTCGGGCTCTGTGGGACCCGAGGGCCGGATTCTGTGGGACGCGTGGGTCGGGCTCCTTGGGACGCATGAGTCTGACGCTGTGGGGCGTTGGCGCAGTTATCTGCGGAATATAAGGGGGGAGGGAGGCTCTGTGGGGACATGGGCCGGGCTCTACAGCCATCAGACGCTGATTCAATTCGGACACCCGTCGGAAGAAATTTCTACAAATCAGACAAGATGGAAGCTCTCTCTCTCTCTCTCTCTCTCTCTCTCTATATATATATATATATATATAGATATATATGTGTGTGTGCGCGCGCGAGCGTGTGTATGTTCGTGCGTGCGTGTGTGTGTGGGGGGGGTCCGTCTGTCCGTGTGTGTGTGTGTGTGTGTTCGTGCGTGAGTGTGTGCATGTGTCCGTGTGTTTGTGTGTGTGTGTATGTGACCGTGTCTGTGCGCGTGTGTGTATGCGCGTGTGTGTGTTTGTACTGCCGAACAACTGCCATACGGGATGCTAATTTCCTCTTTCGGACCCATTCGGCCATCTGTTCTGATTGTTGGACGCCGCTCTGACTTGTTACTACACGAATAACTAACGAACCAACTCAGTAAACCAACCACACAGACGAACAGCCAACGCTAATGACAAGAGAGAGTGAGTTAAAGCGAGTGAGCGAGGAGAGAGAGAGAGAGAGAGAGAGAGAGAGAGAGAGAGAGAGAGAGAGAAGAGAGAGAGAGAGAGAAAGAAATATATATATATATATATATATATATATATATATATATAAGAGAGAGAGAGAGAGAGAGAGAGAGAGCGAGAGATAGATGTAAGAGAGAGAGAAGAGAGAGAGAGAGAAGAGAATAGAGAATATATATATATATATAGTATATATATATATATATATATATATATATATATATATATATATATATATATATATATAGATAGATAGATAGATAGAGAGAGCTGTCAGTTTTGGCAAACGGAGTTAGCGGAGTCTCTTCCCATCTTATTGCCCCGATGGAGTTTCCGATAAGATTTTCGACGAAAGGTTAAGCACACCAACCAATCCTTAAGTAAACAATGCTGATGTTGGCGTCGTTTCACTCACGAGCGTTAGCCGAACAAGGTGGTTCTCCTAGAACTTCCATAGAATCCCGGGACCAACTAGACTTTCGCCAATTCAACTCTCTTATGCCGACCTTATTGGCAAGTTTAATGGAATTTGCTGGCGACTCGGTTTTATGTCTGTGTCTGCCGAGTCGAACATTTCCGGGTTCCGCATACGGTGATCGTTGGTGCGCACACGAGCTGAACGGTTTTGTCCACGTGACGGCGCTTAGTAACAATGGCTGGAAAGGCGAATTGGTAGGAAACGTTAGAATCTTGGGTAATAATTGTTCGTCCTTTTCCAAGTTCGATCCCGCACATAAAACCGATTGCAATTATTTGAATAAAAATACACTTATAGAGAGTTTTTAATAAATACCACTAATAATAATAACGATAATGCTGCTACTGCTGCTGATAATAATAATAATAATAATAATAGTAATAATTGTATTAATACACTTATTATTCCAAAACCAATAAAAACAAAGGGTTCAGTGGAATAATAAGTACATCTAAAATACGCGTCATTAATGTCACAGTACTGGTAAACAAATTTCTCTTTCTAGCTAACTATTGGGTTATGTTTTTATTTCCGAAAGGAGGGGATTGTTCAGGATTGGGGGGGGGGGCTGTCACGGTCGAACAATTATGATGACCCACAGATGCATCTAACACAAAATGGCTCATACCACAACCCAGCCCCATCATTTTCTCGTTCACTCGTTCGCTCAATTGCTCTCTTTCAATACCTTGTTTCCTCTTTCATTCGTCCCAAGTGTGAATGGCGCCGATACAAAACAAACTTCTTCCCACCGCCAACTCCCCTCCCCCTTCCCCCCTCCCCCGAAAAAAACATTTCAAGATTTCTAATCAGTTTCAAATTATGAATTTCTAATTTAAGTTGATTTTACCGTAGGGTGTTATTATTATTTGTATTATTATTATTATTATTATTATTATTATTATTATTATTATTAGTAGTAGTGTTATGCACATTTGTTATTATTAACATTAATACGAAGAAATGTCATTAATGGCACACATCTCTGGAAATCTGTCACGTAAACTTTAATAAGCGAACTTCGGGATATCCTTCCCTCAGCATCTATCTATCCTACGTCATGGTTACAGCTCTCAGCTGGATGCTGGAAGCTCCTTCGTCAGGACTCGATGTGTTTCATATTCCGCTAAAGATGCCATAAACCTCTGAAGACACTCAGGAGATACGCGACTCTTATCTAAATAGTTCTTTGATGTGTTCCTCTCTGGAATGGCATCCACGTAGAAACATGGCCGAGGGGGATATTTTTACGGATCGCTTTCCGCATCCTCAACCTGGCTACCCGGGCCCTAAGCCTTCAGGATTTATAATAATGCAGGATTTGGGTCGCTGATTCCCAATACTGTACGCTTGAATGAATTTGAGGGGATATGTGTTGTATTAGCAGCTATCTATATTATAAGAATCGTTAATGATTATTGACGCTTTCATGGAATATAAATATTATGTAACTTGTTCACTAAAACATAGATAACTTATTAAATGACTGATATCTGTTACTGGCAGATTTGTTAAGCTAAATGTATCAACTATCAACTTTTGGTTTTGAAAGAGATAAATATTCAGTTAGATTGATATGGTTCAATAATATATATATATATATATATATATATATATATATATATATATATATATATATATATATAAGTATAGTATAATAGAGACACAGAGAGGGAGAGAGCGAAAGAGAAGAGAGAGAGAGAGATAGAGAGAGCAAACGAGAGAGAGATTGAGAGAGGGAAAGGGAAAGAGAGAGAGAGAGAGAGAGAGAGAGAGAGAGAGAGACTCATACGCGTATAATTATATGTGTAAAAGAAATATGTAAACCTCGCTGATTAAAATTTCTAAATGTATCGAGTTACAGAGGATACACAAACACATGACGTTGTTATATTTGTGTACCTAACTCTGCCGAGAGACAGCATTTAATGGTCACATGACGCCATACGCGCATAAAAGCGTTGGCACGCCCACTCAGCATCCCGTCGGACACCCACTTAACCGAACTTCGCCCCCACACATATACACCAACACGATAACGCATTTGAGGTGTCAGCTGACTCACGCCCACACTCGGTATCTCCCTGTTCTCCTCCAACATCCGGCAGATTATGTCTCTCTATATAATCTCCAATTTATTCGAGGTAGATTCCATAGGTAAGAGGTAAAATATGATATCTACATAATGGAAGTAGTATAATAAGCCATATATCATCATCGTGCAGACAGTCCTCAGAGACACATCCGGATACATAAGATCACGGACTCTCTCCGGTTGAATCGGACTTCAGAATTGGTTCGTTATCGTTAGACTGAAAGGAAGCGATACTTGGTGAATGTTTTCTGTTGATTTGTTCACTGACTCACTGACTCACTGACTCACTGACTCACTCACTGACTCACTCACTGACTCACTCACTGACTCACTCACTGACTCACTCACTCACTCACTCACTACAACTCACTCACTCACTCAATCACTCAATCACTCAGTGAATATTCATTCAGTCCTTAGAATCATACAGTTTGCAAACAAAAACGCTCCGCTTCAAACCTCTAGATTAAGGTTAGAACTCACCGTCCTCACGGTCACATGCCCCAATACAGATGTAGCAGGCCAAATTAACCCCTGCCCAGATTAAAGTCAAATTAAACCCCGGGGGTAAACTGTCCTACGCCAAATTATAACAGGGGGTATAAAATAGCCATGGCCAGACTATGCCCCTCCAGGCCAGAATATACCAATCTAACGTGGTAGTCAATCTCAAACGATGTATCGTTAATTAATGTGTATCAGCGAAGTCGTGAACTGTGACTTAATTTTTACTGTAAATTGGTTGAAATTTAAATTTGTTATCAAGACATGGCAAATATTTGCTCTTTTAAGCAATAGTCTAATATTTTTTATAATTAAAGTTTTTCTGGTTGAACGTAATAACAGTCTATGTGTTTAGAGATTTAATATTTAAGTCAGTTAGCTTTCTCACTTAATTTAATTGACAAAGCTGATCTCCCAATAGCATGTTGAAAAATTAAGTAATTCATGTGTATATCACTCAACACTACTGATATCATGCGGATATAATATTGCAGGCCAATTTATATCCCTTGAGTAGGCCATAACATAGCAGGGGTATTATCTACCCTAGGCCACTTTAACCTTAGGTATAGTCCATACTGGGTGGTATACTATGCTCTGTTACACCAGTATCAGGACTAAACATTCCTCACTAGCATACTGACTCTTTAAATCATTCCATAATCTAATCCAGAAGGGAAGTATTAAACCTATTTGCTCAATTCTAAACAAACCAATCCACAGTTTTGTTCGTTTAATAATTCATTTGCCGTACTGAAAAAGAAACGCTCCCAACCCTTTCTCATGTTGATTTATTTATCCCATCCACAAAACAGGTTTGCGTAATAGTTTTGTTTTCATATTCCAGAAATAAATATGTGCAACCTTTACACGAATATAATCATTCATTCATTTCGTAAAGAGAGATACCGTGTAGTGTGAGCGTCCAGTAACTGAACAAATCTAACACATTTGTTCTGAAAAAAGGTTTGCTCTGATAAAGGCATTTTCGCGTTCTACAAATGAAACGCACATGTACATGTCAAGATACAGATAAATTCACAAAATATAATTATACATTCACCAAGCAGATATACCCATGCACTAACTAACTGACAGTTCACATTCACGTTCGTTTTTCAGGACATAACAATACATAACGAACCATGTGACGTTTGATAAAACTCGTGTCATAAAACTTAAGTTGGTGGTAATTGCACAACTACAAGCATAATCCTGTAATTAGCCTTCCCACATGGAAAATGCTTCCCCATCAGAGTAAACGTTTTCGGTGTTTGGCTTATGATTGTAGGCGCTTATTCAAATTTTGGCTTTCGCCTATTCGGTGCCGTACCACCCGCGTGGGCTGACGTAATCGAAGCAAACTGATCACGTGATGGGACCGATTAATGGCCTCCCGTAAGAGCCGGTTCCCTTCGGCGAATAATGAAATCCACCTGTAAATATTTATCCCGAACGCATTATCCATAAACAACGGTGGTGAAGAAACCTTCTGCCTGAAAGTGAACACACTCCAGGAATTTGGACTACTTCGATCTGAAGGGGGGGGGGCGCCTCCTTGGTCTAACTAGTAGCGCATTGGACCACGGATACTACCATCTGAGTTCGAATCTCGGCGTGGGCATATCTGAAAGGTGTTTCATGTTTGACCTCGCTTCATTACCTTTGGAGGTCGCTCGGCCCCCTTTTGCATACAACGTGCACAACCGTCTCGGTAAAATATCAATCATCACCATCTTCATCACTTTCATCAGAGGGCGAACGTAACTTCGGATTGTTTGAATTTTTTGAATAAATGGCGTTTCATTTTAAGCGGACAGTTGACGGATAAAGATGAAAATAGGCGGTAGTCTTCAAAGGTGCCGCGCCATACCGGTGCTCATTAAAGGTGATTTAGTTGTTAGGCATTATAGGTGTTGGCAGAGCCCACTCTTTGTATTAGTTCGAATTTACTGTTTTGTTTCATGCTCTGAACCACTTGTTGGACGCGTGCGCTCACCGCACGCAATGCTCGCACACCCGCACACATAAATACAGTAACAAAGACAAAACATGCACACACGGAATAAACGTCGATGCATTGGTAGTATTGAATCTGATTGTTAACGATACACAATGCCCTTCTCAGTATACTCTCATAATTAACACTAGGAAACTACTTTCTTACCTTAACTCCCTTATTACAACAAAAAGTACTACTTTTAAAAAGGTATTTCTACTTGTGCTCTACCTTTACTACAACTACTACCACCAGCTCCACCACCACCACCATTACCACCACTACTACTATTACTACTAGCACAAATACTGCGAGTGATAGCACTACTGGTATAATATTCCACTCGTGCAACAACAACATCAACAACATTAGCATCTATGCTACCGCTACTAGTCCGATCAACAAAAAGAACAAGAATAAGAACACCAACAATAGTAGTAACAACAACAGCAACAACAACTACTACTGTTCTTACTTAGTGCTACTAATAGAACAATTGCTTTTCTACTACTACTACTACTACTACTACTACTACTTCCATTATTACTGCTAACACTATTACTACTACCAATGCTACAGCTGCTTCTACCACCACAACATCTACTGCTACTGTTTACTACTACTACTACTACTACTACTACTACTACTACTATTATTAATACCACTTTTACTGCTACTGCAACTACTACTTCTACTACTTCTTCTACTACTATCACCAATGCAACTTGTCGTAGCATAGCCACAATAACAATAACAACAAAAATAACAAAACAACAACACTAACAGCAACAACAAGAACAACATGAAAACCTACTACAACAGTACCAATTACTTACACATCAACAACAATTACTACTAGTACTACCACTACCACTACTACTGGTACCACTCCTACTACTATTATTATTATTATTAGTAGTAGTAGTAGTAGTATTTCAGTATGATGTTCATCACCATCATCACCATTGTCATCACCACCGCCATCACCATCACCACCACC
>JAODUP010000978.1:60000-70000 GCA_025642065.1 Paralvinella palmiformis | reverse complement strand
AAACGCAATTGCAAGTCAGCCAATATATAATTAAGTTCCAAACATGTCTTTTCCGTAGACAAACATCACAGACGCTAAGCCAGTATCGGTTCAAGGAGATGTAGATCTGCCGGCAGATCTGCAAGTTATCCTCCAGATTGCAGTTCCTGCTGTCTGTGGCGTCTTCCTCGTCCTGGTTGTCATATTCGCTATGGTGTTGCGCCGACGGAGGAATGGCTGCCTACGATCGACGAAATACGACTCTCGGGTGGTATTCCTCCAGAAACAAGTAAGTACATCACTGGCTGGTGGTGAAGTATCCAACAAAGACATATCGTGGTCACTAACAGGCTCGGAGTTTGGAAACATAAAGTACACCATCGCCTTGCAAATTAGGATGTCCTTGCCAGACATGAAATAAACCAATCCAGTCTCTCAATGTAATAATGTATTTGTACTTACATTTGTAGGTATATAGGTACAACTATTATAACATATATTAATATAACCAGTAATCAAAGACCCCCATGTTTTTTTATAACAAATCGGTTCTATATCTGGAATTCTTTCTTTTCATGATCTTTGATCATGAAACAGAGACATCGAACGATCTGATTACCTATTTACAGTGTTGTCCATTTATTGAGTGGTTCTTCGTGGCTCTTTCTCCAACCACCACTCACAGGAGATCAGTATGGAAAGATGGAGTTGAAATACCCGAAAGATGCCACAGTCAAAGTGTATTACGTCCTGTGGGGATCATTCATATTCCTCATTTTAAACTAATTCAGTTACAATGACAGAACCATTTAATATGGTCAGCCTCGCGCGATATTGTGAGTCGAACATTTTAAACCTATCGGTTAGAGGGAAATCCATCCTTTAGCAAGAAATGCAATGTGCTTAGAACCAGTCCACGAGACTTCACCATTTAAATCATATATATATTCCACTAGGGTTGTCCAATCTACACTCCACCCTCCTGTGAGTTTAGTACTTAAAATGGGCCTACTAGATCCCCTTGGGTATCGAAAACGGCAATTAATTGGAAGCGAGACTAAACGTTCGCCTGGTCATTCGTCATTTAAGCTGCACCACTCTAGGTTCGAAAAGACGAAAGTCATGGATTCTGCCCTTTGATTGGCGGCTATTAATAGACTGGAAATCCCCTTCTAGCCTAACCGTATACGGCTGATATGATCCGTCGTTAAGGTCTGACGCATCTGAATTATAACATTGAAATGGGTTAGAAATATACACATTCCTAGGCCTGTTATACTATATATAGAAAGGCTAGATCAGCATACCGTGTGGTCTAACAGTAAGTGAGGAATCGTGTAGGAAGATCTGACTTAAAATGCGGCGGATGTGGTGATCGTGTCCTCCAAAATTGTATCCTCAACCTCTAAAGTTGTATCCTCATCTATGTGTGCTCTCAGTAATCAACGAACACCATTGGATCTTCTTATGCCGATTTATCGTTGGGCGTTGCTCACTCACTTTAATCTGCGGTTACTAGGTCAAGGTCAGGTTTGTCACGAGGCTACACCCAGCTACCGGCTATTCTAGATTCCACTTGGGATTGTTTAAAACCAACTAATTTCCGTAATATTGCAAATGTAGCACGGGCTAATTTTTTCACAAATGTCACTTGTTAAATACCCAAGAACGATCCATCGCAATCAGCATTATCGTGCCACGTTGAGGCTAAATAGATAAATTCAAAATGTAGCCGTCTCGTGCTCCATTTGACACGAAAATCTGGGAAGAGTTATATATTTTTGTTATATGTGTTTTTCTTCTGCTGTAAAGTCCTCATTTTATTTATTTTATGCTTTTCTGAACGGGAGACTCCCAAGAGCGATCAACAAATTAAATAATCTGATAAGTTTGGCTCCTCACAATATCACGCCTATATTTCGCACGGGATTACCAAACACTTCATCTGAATTAAAAATTGATTGATGTGGTTTATCACAGTGTGAAGGGAACTGTTTGAAATATGAGGGTATTAAAATAACACAAATATAATCGAATTGATCCCGGTTTTGTTTGATATGTTTTTAAACCCTACATAAACTATTTCATATTTTGTACAGCTTTAAGTGGACATATTTCCCCTGTTACTTCCAAGATCTTATGCTCAAACCCGATCCCGTTCATTATCTTAAAAGAACTATCGTAAAAACGACCATTTTGAACTTACAGTTACCTTTATGTACTCAGCCAATGCCAATAGCCTAAAGTCTACTTTGTTTCCAGGACAGCGTCTCCCTGCTGGAAAATATGACGGTCGTTAGCAAGAATCCTACCTACTGTCCGCATGAAATGGATGATGGCCTCCTGACTGAAATGCGTGAAAAACACGTACCTCGCGACAAGATCCGATTACTGGAGGAAATAGGGGAAGGAGCATTCGGAAAGGTTTTCAAAGGTCAGTTGTACTAACGACTGGTGGCCTGCTGTTTGTCTTACCATAGCTTCGAAATACAGTAAATTAGAAGTTTGTGCGCAAGAGACAGAAGCCGGTTGATTATTTACCTAATCTGTCACACTAAGCAAGTCTGACCATGATAAACCCAGTTTTTCATGCTGGCGTTTTCATAAAACGGGTTTAATCTGATTGACTATTCGTCGAATCAGAGCAAATCTGTCTATGATAAATCCCGTTCCATCCGTTTTTGATGAAAGATATTCAAATCCTATTCCAGGAGAAATGCAGCTGAACGAGGAAAGAACAACACCAGTAGCTGTGAAGATTCTCAAGTCGGATGCATCGAGCGAGACGCGAGACGACTTCCGGCGCGAAGTGAAGATCATGAGCTCGTTTGACCACGAAAACATCCTCAAGTTAATTGGCGTCGTTCCAACAAGTTAGTGTGCGCTTAATTTCTCAATGGGTTCTCGAGAGCTGGTTTCAAAATGCGAAGTACAAAAGAAAGAACAAAAAAATAAACTGGCCGTCATCCGTGGAAAGTAGCCATGCTCTTATTCGGCTAGCGCAATTTAATTTTGTTGTTTTTCTTTGTATAATGGGGGCCGTGCATAGTGTGATTAAACTGAGGTGTAATGTATTTTCAAAGATAGTTTTGAATATTTTGTTGTGATCATATGTTGCAATATATAATGTTATGGACGGTTATAGTATTAAAAATTGCAGAAGATGACTCTCCTTATATGATATTCGAGTACATGGAACATGGAGACCTGACTGAAGTGCTGAGGAGGAACGATCCGTGTCTCGGCGCAAAGTATCATATCAGACTTAGACAGGTATGTATGTGAGTAGGGTTGGGCATATACATAAGTACGATCGCGCGTTAATGATCAATAGGTATATGTCACACTTCGATGTGAGAGACCGCGTTCAAAATCCGATAACAAGCGGACATCTTAACACCGGTTTGCTCAATCGTCACTGAGGTTATACGTATTAATGGCCACTACGATCCTGACAGATCAGTAGCAAGATGATATGTAGAAACTCATCTGGGAGCCAAAACGATTGCTGCTCGGATAGGCCTATAGACTAAAGGACCAACCGGAAGCACCCGATAACGCTAATCCATCACCGAGATTACCCTTTTGGAAATACTGGACCATAAATTTCTACCCTTCTAAAGGTCCATCGTTCATTAAGCACCATCGACACTTACTAACGAATAGCCTCGAACAAAGAGAGATAGCATCATTATAAGGTTTCTCTAGAACAACAGTGTCAGGTATAGAATTAGCTCATGTGATGTAGGAGTTTGGAATCTATGCTCTGTGTCCTTCTTCTTGTCTTAGGACGGCTATTTCTTTATTTAGTAGCAATGGGCAAACACGCACACACACACACACACACACCCCCCACACACACACACACACACACACACATACACACACACACACACACACACATATATATATATATATATATATATATATATATATATATATATAAAATATATATATATATATATATACCAAAACACACAAATACACACACACGCACATCCACACACACACACAGTCACACAAACATATATATATATATATATATATATATATATATATATATATATATATATATATATATATATATATATACATATATATATATTCACTATCTTATTGTGTTATTTGAATTTTATTATTATTATTATTATTATTATCATCATCATCATCATCATCAACATCATCCTTATTATGCGTCGTCATCATTTCTCTAGATATTGACTCGTTCGTCTGCTAACATATGCTACTTTTATTGCCATTTAGTCCATTATCAAACCAATAGCGCCATATCCCGTAATATCGCCCACCGCATACACATCTCGCAATAACCAACGACGAATATATTGACGTCATGTCGTTGATTGATTTCCAAGTCACGTCTGGCCCGGGAACATTGCCCCGTGGCAATAGGAGAAAGTAAACAGCCTTATATTGGTATGGCGAATGGTGGTAAATTTTTATTACATGTCAGAGCACGCACACCAAAGCGAGCTGGGATCATAGGCATGTAGGTGGCATCTATTTAACTCGATGTCGGCATTTTGGACGGGAGCGGGATTAGGTCATTCTTCTCGGCTTACAGTAGAGCTCATGTTATCCGGCTGGTGTCGGACGTTAGAGGCGGCGGTTAATGGATTGTGGTAACGATTATCTGGCTGTCAATTATGGGTATATCGCTAACAGCAGCCTATACGGCATATGGGTTACTCAATATATATATATATATATATATTTTGTTTGTTTGTTTGTTTTAGTTTATCTCTATCTCACTCTCACTCACCCTCAACCTATCTATCTATCTATCTATCTATCTATCTATATATCTATCTATCTATCTATCTATCTATCTATTATCTATTTATATATCTATCAATCTACCTATCTGTCTGTCTGTCTGTCTGTCTGTCTGTCTGTCTTCTGTCTACTGTCTGTCTGTTTCACTGTCTGTCTGTCTGCCTGCCTCCTGCCTGTCTGTCTGTCTGTATGTCTATCTATCTATATATCTATCTATCTATCTATCTATCTATCTATCTATCTATCTATCTATCTATCTATCTATCTTCTATCTATATGTCTGTCTGTATGTCTCATCTCTCTCTCTCTCTCTCTCTCTCTCTCTCTCTCTCTCTCTCTCTCTCTCTCTCTATATATATATATATATATATATATATATATATATATAAGTATGTTACATTGATGCAGAAACAATAAATCAATACAGCTCAATGAGTATATAATAAAGTACATTGTTACGTATTTAATATATGAGAGTATTTTAATGTTTCCTGTTGTAGACCGATCTAATAGATATAGCCACTCAGATAGCTAACGGAATGGTTTACCTGGCTTCTCGTCACTTTGTACATCGGGACCTGGCGACCCGGAACTGTCTGGTCGGGGCTGACCTCATTGTAAAGATAGCCGACTTCGGTATGTCGCGGGATATATATACCTGCGACTATTACAAGGTGAGTAATAATGCGTGGTATCAGAATACAGATTTACCGAGATTATTTAGACGCAAGTTGGCTTCTCAAGGCAAATTCCTGTCTGATATGGAATATGATTAATACTACTACTACTACTACTAATGATAATAATAATATTAATAATAATAATATTATTATTATTATTTTTAATGTTAATTAATTTTGTAATACACTTATTGACTGAAATACTTTAAAATTTAGAAGTTTTCACGCTTTCATGAATCTCTTAAGGATGCTCAACACTTCGCGTATTGCATACGTGTATTTCTTGATCGTAGGGGTGGAATCAAAATTTGGTATATCGTTATAATGACAACATGTAATAGCGTGTTTATCACGAGTATAATGTTTATCTGTTATACGTTTATACTAGTTGAGCCATAGATCTGACTTTGTAAGCATATATACTTCTTATATAGAGGATTTTACTATACAACGCCATTGAATAGCATCACGTATTTTCATTAAAAATCCATTTTTATCATAAGACGCAATAATCTTCACATTTGCCGTCGGGGCAAGCTATATTCCAGTAAAGCGTTAGTCCCACGAAGGCAGATTCGAACCCGGAAACTATTGAGTTCAACTTCAGCTCTGTGACACTCAGCCATCACCAGCCAGAGTTAACGGGTGGTTAATTGATACGTAATCGTCGTTTGTCGTTTATTGCAGATCAGCGGAGCTAGAATGTTGCCTGTCCGCTGGATGTCGCCAGAGTCGATGAAGTACGGAAGATTTACGACAGAAAGTGATGTCTGGGCG
This sequence comes from Paralvinella palmiformis, assembly GCA_025642065.1. Classification (NCBI taxonomy): domain Eukaryota; kingdom Metazoa; phylum Annelida; class Polychaeta; order Terebellida; family Alvinellidae; genus Paralvinella; species Paralvinella palmiformis. The sequence continues at coordinate 63,770 of JAODUP010000978.1, read as the reverse complement.
TACGGTGTCGTGTTGTGGGAGACGTTCTCCTTCGGCAAACAGCCTTATTATGGTCATGCCAACGAGGAGGTTAGTGACTAGATGGATGTTTTTGTTATTTCTTTGACATTTTATGACTTGGTATAACATATTTATAATTACCTGGCTGACTATCAACACGATTGATGAACTAATTAACTAAATCGAGGATCTTCCTGTTTCAGTTTCGAATCACGACGTGATGGCACATATACGCTTTTTTACTTTTGTCCTGTTCGTTTGTATTTTTCCAGGTGATAAAATTCATCGAAGACGGGATATTGCTCCAGAAACCGAACGGCTGTCCGGAAACGTTGTATCACGTGATGCTGGGATGTTGGCGCAGAGATCCTCAGGAACGATTCAGCTTCGAGCGGATTCACAATTTGTTGCTAGAATACGAACGGAACGTCATCAAATATACGAGACAGCTTTCTCTGCAGCGGGTATCCGAAACCGAGGATGTTTAAAAGAACGCCGCTCCACACTTAACTCTGCTATCCGTAACCCACCCCCTCCGCACCCAAATCGACATAAACTGGATACGAGAGGTCGATAGACAAATGATTACAAAAAATGAACCTTTTGCGTCGCTGTGCTCCATTCCAGCCGGCGGCCATGTTAAGTGGCCCACGTGGGTATCACGTGACTGTATTCAAAACGGTGTCATTTGGTCAGGTTTCTGAGGGATTATTGTTTGGCGTGGAACGTTTGAATTATTCATGTACTAGCTAGGAACATGGGATTACCGGTGCCGAATTAAAGAGAAGATGATAATGTCTTTAGCCAATTCAGGTTTACAAAAAAGAAACTCTCACTAACGCCGCCAGGACTATCATGAACAACGGCAGGATACTGCAACCAAGAATACCAATATATATATATATAATAACACGACCATGTCAACCACTACGAGTACCACCATAAATACCATTAACATCAATACCATCATCTCCACTGGAAGTCCTACCACACCACCACCTTCAACACTTCCAAAAACAGCAAGAACTACAACAGAATAACACCAGAACTAATACAACCAGACCAATAAATCTATACCCCCATCCCATCACCTCAACCATCACCATCAACACCGTCACACCCATCACCGCCACCACCACCACCACCACCACCACTACCACATACAACAACAATAACAACAATAACATCAACACAACAACACCAGGACCAATAAATCTATACCCCTATCCCATCACCTCAACCATCACCATCAACACCGTCACACCCATCACCGCCACCACCACCACCACCACCACCACAACTACAAAATACAACAATAACATCAACACAACAACACCAGGACCAATAAATCTATACCCCGATCCCATCACCTCAACCACCACCATCAACACCGTCACACCCATCACCGCCGCCACCACCACCACCACTACCACATACAACAACAATAACAACAATAACAACAACACAACAACACCAGGACCAATAAATCTATACCCCTATCCTATCACCAACATTGCTAACTTTAACGCCACCAGCACCATCCTCATCCTCATCCTCATTATCAGAAACTAGACCAAAAGGATAAATACCAGTAAAGCTTTAAAGACCAGAAGAACAATAACAATCATATGGACAAGCCAAATTTCTCGAAGCTTTAGCTTATTTCGATATCATTTCAATGTGATACAACTAATAAGGTTGCTAAATGTTTGGGTAATATTCATCGGAACACTTGATAATCATCACACTTGAACGTTATTCCATAGCCAGCGCCAAACCTTCTTTTTTTTTGGCCAGAAGCAACTGCAGTTCTCGAGGTCACGACGAGCTCCCCGTCTAAACGTCTACCTTCGATATAGATCGTGTCTGTTGAAGGCTAATAATGCCACATCTGGGATGGTCACGATGGATGGTGGCGCGCTGACTAGCTTCATTCTTCCTTCGGTTGATAACTGGAAACTGCTACGTCACGAAGGTCCAGGTGAACGAGACCAAACGCGACTCACCCCACGGCAGGTTATCATTAAGTCGATAGCCGGATATCGAGCACCCGAGGAATTTAATTTCAACGCAATTAATCGGATTTTGGTTGGAGGCGATTTCGCCATCCGCGCCTCTTCGCTGATGGAAAGCGCCCCAAGGAATGCCAAAGATTGAACCAGAGACACTCCATCGCCAATATGGAATAGTGCTTGATCAGAGATGAAGCTACATTATATCAAGACGTCGACTGAAGCGAGACATTTCATCATGGCTCTTGGTTCTACGTCACTATCCTAAGCTCTCTGCCTTTGGACTGGTATTCCATGATCAACTCGGATCAATCAAAAACCCGTTTCAAGCATGACCCATCTCGTTGGTTTGCTTCATCTATAGACGGCGACTAATTAATTACAGCCTTCTTATAAGTAACGTAGATACGAGTTCACTTTTTAAAGACGGAAAATACAAGCAGAAATATCATCTCCCTCCCTCGCAATGCCATTTCTTAATGGTCGGTGTTGACGCAACTTATGGAGTTCCCTTTGTACGGCAGCTTGTCGTGCCACGGACATGGTCTAACTGCAGAAGGTTTAGGGTTTGTTAGTCTTTCCCTATAGATGATTAATCAGTGAAATGTGCTGGCACAGTCAAATCAACTGATAGACGTCGATTATAATCCCAATCTATTATCTGTCTAATATCATTTGATTATCTCTAAAAAGGAAAATGTGATGATAGATTCGTATATTTTCTGTATCGAGTATTTAACATATTTTCTATTGTACCACTGTTTACTCAAGCTAGACTTCGTGATGTTGTCACTGTTAGAGGATGTGGCGTTATTTCGATTAAAGCTGGTTGTTCGATTCTTCGCACCTTTGTTCCCGCTTTATTTCTGCTACTCAATTCTGCGTGAATATTATTTACCAACGCTGCTAAGCAACCAAAATAATATGAATAGCTTAATAGAAGTGTAAAATTAAATGTATCATTTTGTTGTGTGGATAAATATATTCGAGTAAGGAGATCCAGAGGTGTCAGGCAATTACATACACAAGCCTATTGGATACGCGCTATTAAAATGAATATGCAATGTAAATAAATATTACTCAGCATATTTAACAACAATCGCACGACATGTACTAACTAATTAGCAGTAGGTAATTTGGCCATTTTTGCACGTATAACAATGCCAAAACGAAGACATGCCAAACTTGCAAACATGTGAACAGATGCTTGCATTGACACATTCAGGTGCCAGTTAGCATAGAAATATTATTATGAAAACATCTGTGCACACGTGATGGATTTTACATGTGCCGGCTTGCGCGCCGTTACCTATTTCCACAGAGCTGACTATTCATACACTTGTACGAGCTTGTACAATTACCAGTCACACACGAGTACTAGTTTTACATCTATCGTTTTATTGGAGAATGTTTCACACTACACTGTTTGTTCAGCAAAAGCCACACAACAACAACAATACAATAAATTGGATTAATGCAGCTTTAATTAAATTACCGAAGTCAGGTTATTTATCGTTTCAATCTCTACAATTCAGACCCAAAAAGCTTAGAGAATCTAATTAACGCAATTATCGTTATATTGACAAATCAAATATTGATAAACGTTCATCACTTCTTGGTCGACTAACGGACTTTTGCATCGGAATAAAATCAGGCCGAAAAGTGTGCGTGCATTTTGTTTCTCTCTCTCTCAGTGTGTGTGTGTGTGTGTGTGTGTGAGTGATATATATATATATATATATATATATATATATATAT
>JAODUP010000978.1:0-57500 GCA_025642065.1 Paralvinella palmiformis | reverse complement strand
TACACACATTAAACAGATAAACAACTTCACATATAAAGCAATACGGTATGTCTGTCGACTATATCTTTTTTATATATTTGGTTATGTTCGCTAGGTGTCGCATCGGGTCGTATGCGTTTTATAACACTTCGATTTTTCATAATTATTGTACTTACAGTTGTTTATGAATCCCAATGTTTCGGTGATTTATGCTTATTTTATATATTGTGTGTACAATAATGCATTAATTATAAAGCAAACCTTGGCTCCAAGCGTTTCCGTAAATTTGGGCGATAACGAGGGAGATTGTTTTCGCTGGCTTTTGTTGTTGCTATTTTTGGTTTCAAACATTCATTTTCTTCGGTGTCATAGTAGTTTCTAGTTATCATCTTAATTAGTACTTAGTCGTCCTTACATCTACCAAACGGTTTCCTGCCTTTTCCTGCTGCACACAAAATATTATATTAAAGTTTGTTTACATCTTGGTAGTGTCGCAAATACAGTCTAGATCTATATTCAATTTAGTCTAGATCTATATTCAATTTCTCTCTTCAAGTAGCTCATAATTACGAAAGCAATAGATAAAACTGTTCTGGTTGTTTGTTCTTCGAGATGTCCAAGAAATTGGATATTCCCGTCCTCACTGAGACTTGGCTTAGCCCTCATGACACAACCTCTTGTATTTATGATACATGCCCCCTGACTATTCCCTTTACCACCAACCACATCAGTCTGGATGTGGAGGTGGTGTTGGCTTTCTGGAATATAAATTTAAGCATCATCTAGTTGACTATAAGTGTAATACTCATGATATTGACAGTCTTGCATTTATTGATGACCTAGTTAAATCTGAACTCATCACCAACCCTAAAGCTGACGTATCACAATTATGTGAACATTACCACGCTACACTTAAAACCTTACTTGACAAACACGTACCTGTCTGAACAAAATCCATAAAAAGTAAACTACCTGCGCCATGGATATCCCCTTAAAATTATCAATGCAAAAGTGCGTCGCCGATATTTAGAATGCATATGGAGGAAATCACGCACATAACTTAACATGTCTAGATATACTAAAGAGTGTCATTTCTGCAATAGACTCATGAATAAAGCTAAATCTGACTTTTATAGAAACATGACCTCTAACAAATCTGACAATCCTCGTTAACTCTGAAACTGTATAAATATGACGCTCCATAGAAAGGCTTCTGTTTCACTGCTCGCTAATGATTCAACTAATTCACTCTACAATTCTTTTTCCAAACATTTCAAGGATAAAATCACCCAAATTCATACTTATTTCCTAGTTTCTGTTTCTAGTTGTAATATTGATTTTCCAATTATACATCACCCTTGCACAGTGTTTAAATCAGCCTCAGTTACTGAAGTTTCTAAACTGATTTTATCATCCCCTATTAAGTCATGTGAACTTGATACTATCACTACATTTCTGCTAAAATCTTGCCTTCGCACAGTAATAGTTCCAATTACTAATATAATGACATTTATCATTAAGCTCCGGAGTGTTCCCTTCTCATTTTAAACATGCCCATGTAATCCTTCTTCTGAAGAAATCATCTTTACAAGTCAATGGTCTAAACAGTTATTTCTAATCTATTATGCATATCTAAAGCATTAGAAAAAGCCGTATCCTGTAATCACCTGTCTAATGTTTTTCAGTCTGCTTACAAACAATGTCACCTCTACAGAAACAGTTGTACTAATACTTCATAAGGACATAGCACTAAACATGGACACAGGAAAGGTCACAGCACTAACACTTTTAGATTTATCTCCAGCTTTTGACACATTGATTATTCTGTTCTTCTAAATCACCTCTCTGATTGGCATGGTATATCTTACCTGGATGAGCTCATTCCTAATAAATATGTTTCAATCAATAAAAATAAGATTTTTTTTTGTTTTGCGGTGTTTCCCAAGGCTGTGTTCTTGGACCATTGCTGTCTACTCTGTATACCACATCATTAAGCTCACTTATTCACAGCCATAAATTAGATAATCATTTAAATGAAGATGACACCAAGTATTCATATCTTTATATACAGCAGACACTGATCTTTCCCTTAAACAACTTAGTGACAGTCTCAATGATATCTGTGGCTGGATGATAAACAATACACTTAAGCTCAATGCCAACAAAACAGATTTCATCATTATAAGTACATCCACACAACTCAGGAAACTTACTCTTTTCTTCCCTACGAACATCCTTAGTCATAACATCACACCATCAGACACTGTACGTAATTTAGGTGCTACATTTGATAGTCATTTTAATTTCAGAAAACAATGTTCTGACATGTCGCTCCTGTTTCTACCATATTCGTGACCTTCGGCGTATGCGGCGCTATATTTCCCTTTCAGTCGCCAAAACCATTGCTACAGCACTCATTACTAGTAGACTAGTTTACTGCAACTCTCTTTTTATGACATTGCATCTAAGGATATTCTAAAACTTCAGTGTGTTCAGAACCGCTTAGCTAGGCTTGTCATACAGTCTGCTCGGTTTTCCCATTCTGTTCCACTTCTGAAATATCTGCACTGGCTCCGTGTTCAATCTCGCATCATTTTCAAACTCCGCACTATTGCCTATTAAACTCTTTCTTCTGGCGAACCTTCATATATATTTTCTATGCTTTCTTTAGCACCCAACCCCAGAGAACTCCGCTCAACTGGTTTTCACTTGTTGTCTGTTCCCAGGGTTAAAACGCATGCTGGGACTCGTGCTTTTTCTGTTGCCGTCCATACTCTTTGGAATTCACTCTTTGAACATGTTAAGTCATCAAATAGCATAGTTTCTTTCGGTCACCATTTGAAAACTCACCTTTTTAGACTCGCTTATCCTTTCTAGGTGTGTCGCTGAGCTCGATTCTTTTCGAGGCTATAGATAATATTATTATTATTATTATTATTATTATTATTATTATTATATAGTATTCGTCATACATTTTACGTTTTCTTCGCGTTTATTAAGTAGCCCCTGATATTATCAGTATAGATGTTATTTACAATGCCGTTGTTTTCCACAATATGTGATAATAATAAGATTATTACTAAAGTCGGGTATTTTTAGAAGATTTTGGATGATGTTATGTCGGATAAAGGAAAACTTGAATATCTAAGATCAGAAACAAACAAACCTCGAATTGAGGATTATACCTCATCTTCGTTCTCTTTCTTTCTCTCTCTCTCTCTCCCTCTCTCTCTCTTTCACTCTCTCTTTCTCTCCCCTCTCTCTCTCGCACTCCACCCCACTCTCTATTCCTTTCTCTCCCCCCCTCTCTCTCTCTTTCACTCGCTCTCTCCCCCCTCTCTCTCGCACTCCACTCTCACTCTCCCTTTCACCCCCCTCTCTCTCTATATATATATAACTAATAAATTGTTTTCTGTGTCTTGGTGCTACCTCAGCATATTAATGCAAATTTAAGTGGAATTATAACATTTTCATCATCTGTACGCCAATATTGTGTAGAAAGTGTTATATTCAAATGAATATATTAACCTGAATTATAACAGTCAATACATGACAGAGTAATAAGCATAACACTCCATCTCCGGTCCTTTTGAGACATCAGTGTGATAGAATTGTTATAACCCTTATAGGCACACGACTACAAGCACTATACATGACCGATCACCAGACTGAAGTATTACTGAATTGTTTAACAAAGCAGTACCTTCTAAGTATTGGTCAATACTTGGGTGTTATGTTACTCCCACACTACGTGAACTTTATTTCGCATCTCACTTTTAATACTAGTTAATATTTTTAACGCACATTTGCCACAATCTTATTTCGATTTGAACTATTAGAATAATGTTATGTGAACATTACATTTAAGAATTGCGGCTAGAATAACATAGGAAACTAATTATCATAGTATCCTGTGTTGACTATAAGCGTGTCCTTTTGTTGCCTTATGCATTTGTTTGTTAATAAATAACTTTGTCCACGTCCAGTGTTTAGCCCTTATTTTTCAACAGATGATTGGGTGCCACTTCTATGTAATGAGTATTATATTGGTTAATCGCATATATGTTAATTATTTAATTTTAAGAATATATTTAGACAACTCCTTGTTTCGTTTCTAGCATGGTGATTTCGTATTTACGGCTCTTCGAAACAGGTGATCATGCATTATAGACTCATGGCTATGATCGGGTTTCTACTTAGTTTATTTAAGAATGTAGCATAGGGTGCAAGCTAATAACCCCGTGGGTTGTGTAAATCTATTGTGGTCGATGGGAATTAACTGTGAAGTCAGAACGTTTCCGCCCCGTTCAGGGCAGTCTTTTGTACATAAACATTGTTGATACACATTCTTAAATTTAACCACGTAAATATTTTATCAGAGAAGGCATCATATTTATAAGCATATTTCATACACAAAATAATTGTGTATGTACCTTTTATATAATAATATTGCTCAAACTGTAGTTAAATGACAGTACTCACAATAACAATCGTTTTATACACACTAATAGAAACTGGCATCACTATGGATGGCCACCGGGAAACGTGCCCCCTAACATTGTATTGTGTCCCCAAGATTTATTTCAAGCAGAATAATTTAGTATTTTGTCTGAAATATTATACATTATAATATATCTAGAACAACATATTGATCATCAAATAATTAAAATTATATTCTTCTGTAATCCTCCTATTTTGGCCTTGAATCTATGGTAATCTAATCGTGTACTGCGAAATATGTTTCAAATCTGGTGACACCTCATATAGAAACACGATCACTACAAATTAACATACCCGGTATTTGTTATCAGACGAAACTTCTTGTCTATTTATCTACCAGAAATAATGTAAAATTAGGACAATAGTTAGGTGTATGAGTAACATTTCGGCCTACTAGATCGACATTATATTTCAAAAGTAGCTTTAGGACGAGTGGTAGCAATAGGACTAAAACGGGAACAAATAGACAAGCAATGGTAGCCAAAAGATCAGTACGGATACCAAAAGGACCTTATTCAGTCATTGGTAGCAAAATGACCAGATTGGTCCTATGCTACGCGTAAATGTAACAAAAGGACAAAACAATCTATCTATCTATCTATCTATCTATCTCCACCCCTCTCCTCTCTCTCTCTCTCTCTCTCTCTCTCTCTCTCTCTATATATATATATATATATATATATGATGGTTAACTTTCTTTGTCTTTTCTTGTGTATATAATTAATTCAGTAAAAGGAACCAGTCACATACTGAAAACATTGTTTAAATATTCACCTGGTTCTATCCAATCAATAAGATTTAAGACCAAGAACAGCTGCCACCAAAAGGTCCATATAGACGACTGATTTAGCCATTACAAGCCCGTAATATATCGGCCCGAACGATCACTTTCTTGTAATTGATCTATAATTTATAGTTGACAATAACAAACCGAGATTGTCGTTCTCGATGGTCTTTCAAGTTTCTACAAATTGACTTGCGGGGATGTTTTCTTATAATATAGCACTAAAGTAACAAATATATTGCGTTAAGCCTCCTAAGCAGGCCAATCGACTTATTTGTCTGTTACTCAACAGGTGACCCGTATATATTTAATTAATGGTCACATTTTGATTGAATATTGCTAAGCAAAATAGGTTGACGTCGGGTGAAAGGAATAAATCGTGTGTCCACTATGTTCTACTTGTGTCTTGTTTCCACAGGACACCATTATCAGAAACGTTAATATTATCATTTATCACCGATAAGTTATCGTTTAAGGAACTCCTTTGAAATGATTTGTTTTCTTCATTATAAAATAGATAAGATCATCGAAAATGGCCTCTTCGTGTTATCAATTAGGGTCTTCCAAATTAGACCATCAATATAATAAGTGCCCTCTACAAGTCGACCCATTGCCACGTTGTAGTGTTGCGTATACAACTAAGGCAGCTCATGTTTGTATACTAAACTAATTGACTCTGAGTGGACGTTGCGTACTGTAATTGCTGCTATAAGACCATATTGAGCGGATAAAGAGTCTTGTATGGTTTAAACATCGATTGGTAGGGTTGTTTTTCGTTAATTTGAAATATTTGGCCCATGTTTGGAGAGCACTCTATTAGCGCACTTAGTAGCATACGTTGCTTGAAACCTGTACGTCAGAGCTTCAATCCAAGTGTCTTTCAAAAACTGTTGATATTTAATGTTGCCACTTCTGGTTAGCCCATGTTTGACAGTTAAATGATTATTACTGATTAGTGAATGATTATTACCAAACGTTTGGTTTAAGTTCTGCTTGTGTGCTTAAAGCGTCCTTTAATGGAAAGTAAAAAAACAAATGTTGGTAGCATGATATTGAACACCGTCTTATTTAATGTGTTGCTCCAATAAGACTAAGAGAGCGCCTCCTTGGTCTAAGTTGGTAGCGCGTTGAACCACAGATTACTACTACCCAAGTTCGAATCTCAGCGTTGGCATATCTGAAGGGTGTTTCATCTTTGACTTCGCCTCATTATCTTTGGAGGTTGCTCGGCCCATTTAGCCAATCATGTGCACAACAATGGCCGTAAAATACCAATCGTCATCTCTATTTAATAAGAAGTGTTCGTTTACTTTATGTGTCTCAGAGAAACTGTACAATTTTGTGCCTGAACCGAAGATCGTGTGCTTCATCTTCATTCCAGAGACACAAAATTGATGCTTTCATAATAAGACTTCTGGAGTGCGGTACGCTAAAACTGAAATAAGAAATCGCGTATTATGATATATTCATACGTCTGATCTGATCAGATATACGGGACTCAGTGAGATCGCCACTTAACTGTAGGTACAAAAAACGACACGCAAGCGTAGACTGTGTTATTGTTTTTTTAACACGGTGCTAAATATATCAGATTGAACATAATTGTCACGTTATCGAACTATTACAATATCTCAGATCGATTTTTTTAGTTAATCTACAATATGTTATCTCTCAAATAGTATTTGTATTCATATACTTTCTCCGTATATAACGCTGTTCATTTGATTCCGTGTTTATTCAATTATCTCTTGCACCGTTTGTTAACAATTAGTCATCCTTAACTGGTGTCTTAATTCGAGTATTTGATCTTTGGCCGGTATTCAGTGATAAAATATTACTTCCGTGATATTCCAAAATAAACTTTTTTTTCGACTATACTGACTATTACCATCCTGTGTTGAGTGCTAAGAAATGTCTCTTGAATATTTCTGTCTTTAAGCGGCAAGAAATACTATTTAGGTGCAGACAGAAAATAAGATCTCGTTAGCTTGATTTCTTCGAAAAGTTCTGAATTACAAGTTGATATTCTGAAATCGCAAAGAATATAAATATTCAACAGTCACACTTCGGCTTATTGTGTTTCTGTATAGTTTGCCTCATGCACTGTTTATATGGCACCAAATATCCCATTGATAAAGGTAACATTGGGATTTGAACACCGACCTGCAGGTTTCCAGCGCATCACGCTCTCGATTACGCCAGAGGATCTCCTTATCAAAGTAAGCTATCAACAATCGTCTATATTGCTTCATGTACATCTGATGTTAGACGTTTCACGTTTGAGTTCTACTGTCTTATTGTAGCAATAATTAAAGTAAAGCGGATACTGTGCAAATCATTAATGACATAGGCTAGCGTATACAGAAGCCTGTGTGTATTTATATGTTTCTTTCATTTTAGAATGCTAGATGGAAAGATTGAATATGATATGAACACAAAGAGGTGGTTTGTCATGTAATGCCATTTAAGTCGAGGTATAAGACGGATTTCATTTCAGATGAACATCTGAATGCTCCACAGTATCAACGAAAGGGCATTTCACTTAAATGTTTTAAGTGAAGAGTTTTGGTTCATATCATTATAAAGAGTTAGAAGCAGTAGTTAAACATGATTTTGGGGCTATCTCTGTAAGTTAATCGCCTCCATTCCTACCCCCCACCCCCTTATCAGACCTTATCAATAATTAAAATAGATGTGGCCAACACATTCCCTGGTCATAACATGCAAGACATTTATATGTCAAAGTGAATGATATGTCTTTTTTATTTGAGTAGCCGTGTGTATTATGATTTGTGTTGAACATGTTCTCATAAAATATTTAAACAAATACACTTTTTGTTTGTAATAATATAATTAAAATAAATTGTATCATAGAGGTACCGACTAGAATGGCGACCGACGAATAAAGACAGTGGCTAATGACATGATTGGCTATTCGCAATATTGGAAATCAGAAATTGGCTAATTAATGGCTGATCATGCTGATCCTGCATAGTAACATACTATTACGGATTTCAGGTATATATTGGTAAATTGAAACACTGCAGGTTTGTCACTAATGAGGTTCAATTCACAGAGAAACTGTCTACGTTTCAAGGGAAATGTTTCTATTATATTTTGTTGATATATCTCATAAGATATTTGTTCATGAAGTCTTCAGTTAAGGATTCATTCTAAGAAAGACTGTCAATGTTGGTTGTTGTGATGGTTGACGCGCCGAGGCCCCATACAAGTCCTAACCTCTTACTTCTGGTTAGAGAACAACTTGCGACGCAAACCTTTCGGACGTCTATCGATACGGTTGATATAGGTAGGATTTATTTCGCTATTACAACGCTGAATAAAATTAAGGTCAGCACCTGGGATGTCAAAATGTGCCATCTATCGGTTTCTTTTGAACCACCGGAAATTACCACTGAATGTAAACTGTGGTGGTCAAGAGTAGTTTTGTTCTGTATGTAATAATTGGTCAAAGAACCACACAGACGTGTTGTTTGGTGCGTGGTGTACATTCCCTGCACGTAGCCGCTTTCCTGTGTGCGTGACACATTTGTCGCGTGCGAATAGTGGATTAGCTGGGCCCCACAGGCTGAAAAGCAGCTCCGACACATGCAGAGGTATACATATGCACACACACACGCGCACGCACACACGCACACACGTTCACGCACACACATACACACACATATATATATATATACATATATATATACACAAAAGCTCACACAAAAAATATATATATATATATATATATATATATATACACGCTCACATACAGAGCTACACACCCATCCACCCCCACACACATGCACACACATCGGCTCCCTGTGATATCACTGGTAGCGCGTTGAACCACAGATCACTACCACCTGAGTTCGAATACACACAGACACGCACACGCACATACACACGCGCACACACACGCGCGCATACACTCACGCCTGCAAACACACGCACGCACACACACACACACACACGCACACACGCACACATGCATTTTAAGTGTTTGAACTTAATCCTAGCCATCTAATTGACTGTTGCAGATAAAGTACACCCTTAAGTGATAATACGTACTTCTGACCGAGGAATACGAACCCAGTCTAACAGTTCAAACATTGGTATTGGGCCCAGCTCGCTTGATTGATGTATTATATATGAGAACTATATTCTAAAGATAACACTTATGATATTTGCTGGAACCATAGTTAATTGATATTATCTGTACATGAACTGTTCATTGTCTGAATTAGGTAATGCTTTATATTTGATTCGATTTGATTGTAAATAGACCCGATTACAGCATCAAATGCTTTCGTTTTAGATAAGAAATTATATCGTCATACAAGAAAGGGTACAATTCTAATAATCTCCGTAACCGATTTCGATGTATTTAATTTGGTTTCAAAACACGAAATATAAAATAAAATAACTGTATCATGGATATTAATAGTTAGTAGTGTAATGGCTGTCTAATCTAAGGACTATATATATATATATATATATATATATATATACATGTTCTGGTGTTAGGTACGTCTGGATTATATGATAGAGGGGCCGACTACCTGATGAAACACCCTACAATTACGGGTATGGGTCGTATTGTCGATATTTATCCAGAGAATTCTGGTAGCTGCCAATAAGTGTCATTGTCACCCTGTCATATATTCTTTGGTGATAGTTGGCCAACTTGGCCAAGGGGGTGTCTCTTTCGCACATTTTGACATACACCAAGAAGATAGACAGAAATGAGACAGTACTGGGATCGTAACAAATATGGTTGTATGTGGGAGTGTGTAGTTAGTTGATCTCGCAATAAGATATATAGTCGTAAGCTATTAATATGATGTATTAAATTTGACTCATCGTCCAAATACTGGGACATTTATATCATATATCAAAAGTGTTGTTTTGAAAGTTGCAGTGACAGGTAACATGAAGTTACAGTATCAGATATCTAATACCGGCTTCTAATAGTTTATATCTCCTCTAACAATAAAATCTTCAATCAAGTAAAATACATATTTTACGGATTGCGGCTTATTTTACCAGATTATGTTTATATAATAACACATCAGATAATAATATTATAAAACAACTAATCATATTGCTGATAATGGATTACCTGCATACTAATAAAGAAGTCTAGGAAAGCTCTATTGTTATATGTAACATCTTCACTAGATAATACGTCGTCGATAGTCTAAAGGAAAACAATTTAAATTGAATGAAATCTTAAGCAACTTAATCTTGAAACAATGTAGCCTATCAAAAATATGAAGGTAACCTTTTAACGAAGTTCATAACAACATCTGAGAGTCAAGAAATAAAACCTAAAGCTGAACAAAAAAAAACACACAAACATTTCTCCCAAAGTAATTATCTCGGTCGACGTTACTTAAATCACATTGATAAAGTTTATTTATTAAAATATATCAACACAGACATGAAAACATAAAACTTTGTGATAATACGTTATCATGTACTTAAGTAGAATACTCGATACTGATGCTTACATAATGCGCTGCCTGTGTAAGTAGGGGTTAGCACGCGCACGTGAGTCTATATTTATGAGTCCGTGCGCGTATTTTGTGTGCGTGTGTGTTTGTGTATGTATGTCTGTGTGTTCATATATGTGTACATGTATGTACGTATATATGAGTCTATGAGTGTACTTATTTGTGTGTGAGTGTATGTGTTTGTTTGTGTAGGTTAGTATGTATGTATGTATGTATGTATGTCTGTGTTCCTATATATGAATTTGTATGAGGGTGTTTTTGTGTGTTTGTGTAAGTTTATGCTTGTGTGTGTGTGTGTGTGTGCATGTTTGAGTATCTGTTTGTGTGTATGTGAGTGTATGTGTATGCATGAATGCATGTATGTATATATATATATATATGTGTGTGTGTGTGTGTGTGTATGTGCGTGTGTTTGTATGCTCGTTTGAGCATATTGACAAAACAGTTTTGTCAGTTGTGGCTCGCTTTAATTTCAAATATCGGATTTAACCATTATTATAATTACTAGAATATAATTGACATGGATTTTAATTTATATTCTTAACACCCCCCCACACACGCACACATACACACACGCACACACGCACACATGTATATATATAATTTTATGAAAAGGTGTATATGTGTTTCCATGGTTATAAAGTAAATATGAAGGCGTTTGTTGTGTATGAAATTTTGGATTGCAAATAAAATATCAGTTTTGTAAAACAAAATGACACTGATGTTTTATATATACATTTCCTTGTATTCACAATTAATGCACACATTCTAATTGCAGACAGTACAACGTAGGAAGTCACATATAGAAGTACTTATAATACATAATAAGGATTAAACGTTTGCTTAACTGTGATCTAGAATGAGCCAGAATTAGGACAAATGTCTATTGTAGTCAATTAACATTCAGTACATTGCTCAAATACCAGGTAGTAGGTATTAAAGTTGACTAGTCCTCTATAAAGAAAGTCTATACCTATATCAAGGATATAGTATTGTTACATATGTCCCCCGTCAGCTAAGGTTTGATATTTTGTCAGTTATACCTGGTTCATCCTTCTAAACAAGATTTATTTGATCTCTTTATGCCCATTGTCGATTCAAGATGTAGGTCAGTCACAGTTCACCATCTGGCTAAAAATAGGTCAAACGGACGTTGTAAAACAAACATTATACACAATTATCATTATCATGGCCAACTGATTTATATCAGACGTAAATTTTAGAACATGTTTACAATCTGTTTTCAGTATTTATGCCGTTTAAAACACGGAACAAACCGTTAAAGAATAATACTTGACACAGATCTTATAGTGTATATTGTCGGTCTCATTATTTGCATGTCAACTTTGCGACTGTAAGCAAACAATTAATACATTTCTTGGTTCAAGCTCTTCGATTCAGAGAAAACTGTGAAGGTGCATTAATACTTGTTTTGTTGTTCGGGGAGAATCCCCCAGGTTGAGAATCTCCTACCTCACCAGATGGACCCGAAATACCCTGTCCTCAGGGGGTCTTTAACGTCCCCTTTTATTCTTAGTAACTCAGTGGAGAGGCCAGCGCCATTTAACGTGGTGGCAAGCCACCCACGATGTTGTGAGCCGAGAAATTAATCTTTGGAAAAGTTTCGATCTCTTACGGGGTTGGAACCTGTGACCGTTGGTACCAAGTGCCGGATCCTTAACCACTAGGCCACCGGAGCTCACTTAATACTGACAGTTTGCCTATTTATATACACAGGTGAGAATTGGCTATATACTAATACACCAATTATGATGACCAACCCAAGCAACTTTTGATTTTTACTTTTACATAGGAAAAGTAGGCAGCGTGACGCACTAATAAATAACTTATCCCAGGGAATATAATATTATATCGATATATTTGCTTATTATTATTCAAGAGGTGCCGTGGTATTTTGTCTGATCAATTCAAGTCTCCGTTGATTCTTAATATGATGTTTTACCTGTTTTAAATATACATGTTAAGTCAATGGGATTTATAATTTCTTCCACGATTCTATTTAATTTCTGTCGTTTGTCATATCTATGAACGGAATTTCTGATGCAACGTTCTTCTGGAGTATAGGATTAACTGTCAGGATTGGAGTAGTAGATCTAGAATACTACGGGTTGGGTAGTGATGGATATGGTTGGATGGGAAGAAAATGACCAGTACATGTTAAAATAAGATGTAGCAGTCAGCTATTAATATGTGGATCGTTTTGTATGATATACACTTTTACTAACGGATTTAATAATCTAACATATTTATTTCTGGACACAAAGATGGCGATACAACAATCTTTATCTTTCATATGTTCTAATCTATCATTTAAGACGCAGTAAGACATGTGCTATTTCGTGATATAGAATAAACCTATTGTTTAAGTTAATTCCAGTTAAAGTAATGAAAATAGGAAAACATTCTAGTCCACCGTAACATTTAACATTATCGGTTTTATGGTGTTTGAAACAAAGAAGATGCTAGACACCCATATCAATAAGATATTGTGATGATAAGGCATAGTACAGGTTGTTAATCTGTTGTATATTTAGCTGTAGATATTACTTTTTCATTTCATAGAGTAATATCATTTCTAGATCTTGAATCTGGATCATGCTACACTCTTGGTACTATATTTCACTCAAGTGCTAAATCTGACAGTCAGGTAGAGAAACGCACGAAGGCCTGCCGACGCACTACATTTGGACTCCAGGGCAGTGGCATCTCATACCCTGCCCCATGGCACCGACTGTGTAGACATCAGTAGCAATAGCCTGAATCAAATAGAGTCGCCACAAGGAACACTAATCAAACGATGTTATGGAGTTCCTAATGGCAATCATCACACATCTAATTTAAATGCTCTAGAAATACAACCACTGCAACCAGTTATTCGACAACAAATTATGCCTTTGTTCTCAGGAATCTTTAAAGTAGACTCCCAATCGAAATATATCTGTATAACTTTAATGGCTCAATATATGCTTTACAACAAGCTATATCTAGGCACTAAAGCGGAGCGACTGGTTCGAATGTGAATATCACCATTAGAAGCCGCATTTGCAAGACCATTGCAACATAGTCAGCACACTAGTCATGACGGTGTAGTCGACACGTTGAGACATCTCATGATGCACAAACATTTTATAAAGCCATGGTCAGAACCTCAGGTTTTAGCTGTAATGCTTACTAAGTCATTTTAATCTTGTTTATCGACATTGTCTAATGTATGCTTTTATGTACTTCAACAATTTCTGGTGGTTTTGATAAAGTATTATTAATGTTATTATTATAGAATTAGAAATGTAGTTTCTGCCTCCTGTGACCTGTAATCCCCACGCACGCACGCACGCACGCACGCACGCACGCACACACACACACATATATATATATATGACTATTTGAACAAAAGTATAAAATAACGCGACATATTCTATCAGTTGCAAAGTTCACCAGTAATGATGATTGTGTATTTATATTTTGGTTAATTATTTAGGAAAAAGAGAAAAGTTTGACCAGAAAGTGTAGGACATTATGCAGTATTACCTATTATATGTATTCGTATGATTGGTCTGTCTTATTCTCACCTTATATTAGAAACTCCTGGAACATTTCAATTTTGTGTTACATACGTATTTATCAAGCTTAGAATTGCGTTATTAGTCAAACAATAAAATCGTTCTACTTAGATAATATATTAATTAAATATTCAATTTGTTATGGTTCTAATTTAACAAATAGTTATTTTCAACTGTAGTTATGAACATATTTATTTTTATGTGTTATTTGTAAATTAAACCTAAACTTTTATTCAATGTGATATATCAACATTTTGAAGCATATGTATTCTACATTCTCGTAGAAAGTTAAGCATAGCAAAATAATAGCAAAGTTAATATTTATATGTTTCTTTGTGGCGACTCTAATATACTTAGACATATCCAAGTTTTTGATGATCAGTGCAGGTAGTTAATAGAGCTGAAATCCTAGCACGTATCAAGAGATAGCTAGACTGAGGAACAACAGTCTCAGACATGAATCTAGAGCTGAAGCTTAGCATATTCCTCATGTTGAAGGTGTCTCAGTCGTAAATGAATACTGTGGAAGGAAATAATTGTAAATACAATTTGTAAATATCTTGATGTGAATAAACCAGAAGCTAAAGCCTTCTATAATTCTGATCATTAACCTATTTGTACTTTATAATATCCACTCATTCCTTTAACCTACATTCTGATAATGTTGTTATTGTGACTGTATATTATTATTCTTGAAGCTTGTAGATCCTGATTGAAATTATTGATGTATTATATTTTGTTATACTCTACAATGTTTTATCTACTTTAGTTTACAATACGGAAATATGGAAAGGATCAACCGAGTGAGTGAATAAATGAGTAGTTAATAAGTGACTGAGTGAGTGAGTGATTAATATACACACTTTTATAAGAGATTGCCGAGTAGACTAATCCTTGTCAGTCATCGAGCAACCGGCTATCAACAGTTTAATTAGAGAACAATGTTACATAATTACTTCATATAAAAAGCTATTCAGATGATTATGATCGGTGCTTTGTGGCCATGTTTGTGCACATTTTAGGCTGAATGGGCCGAGCGACGTCCAAAGGCAATGAAGCGAAGTCTAAGATGAAACACCATTCAAATATTCCCCCACCGAGATTCGAACGCAGGTGGTAGTGATCTGTGGTCCAACACGCCACCGTTAGATCACGGCTAATAAGATAGGTAGGTAGTATAATAATATATTTTATATGTAGAATTTGACATGTATTGATATTAACTGAACAATTGTATTATTGTTTATTTATATATGATATTTGAATAACACTTAATCAACATTTGTATTTACTAGACACATATTCTAATTATTCGAGACCAATTTCCTTATGAGTAATCTGAGAAGATACTGTTCATGTTTCATGTGTTTCCCACTATTCAAGTAAGAAAAGAAATCTTATATATATATAAAACAAATCAAATATACAAACATCACAGGAATACAAGAACCGCTTGACAGTCTCATACTCTCTGTAACGATGCCATAAGTAAATAAATGCAATTTGCAGATCGGTTCCAGTTTCGAATCACTGAAATCTCTTTATCAGCTTCGTGCAACCGCAGTTTCTATGTGGCATAACATTATGATCATTATCACGGAACATCTGTTGGAAATACGTATTATCTTTTAATGTTACCATGACAAATGACGACCATCCATGATTGCTATCAGTGAATAAACTGGATACGCCATCTGAGCAACTTTCCCGAATATGTAGCCACAAACAGCAATTATGCCGAAAACACGATATATGAACTGTTGCCGTCTTGGGTGTTATATTAGTATAATGGGAGAAATATGACATGTTGTTGGCTTTAAATTAGTAAAATTCGTATTCTGAGAAAGGGGATTAATAGCATATCAAATGTATTCGGCTTTTTATTGCGATCCGATGTTTTGTTAATAATAAGAATATAATACCATATGAATGAAATGCTTTCATATCTTTTATCATGTTTTGCTCATCATTTACACCTAAATTAGAAATAGAGTTAGAAATAGAGTTATTTTAGGTATTGTTGTAATTGTAGGCGTGCAGTATTTGTTATTCCAATATTCTAAGTATACAAAATGTGAATGAAACGTTTCAAATTGCAAATAATGCTCAAAACAGTTATTATTAGTAAATTAATTTATTGTTAATTGAAGAATAAGTAATTTCCCCTCGTATGAAGATTTATGCAAACAAGTTTACCATATTTATTTGTCGTTTTCTTAATATTGTTATTTCTGTACAATAGATCACAAGTCACACTTGTGTCTGTATATATGGTGTATTAACGTTATGTTTTGTCTATGTACGTTTTTGCTTCTTGGAGAGGAACCATCAGTTGATCTAAATGACTGGCATTCCAAATACATTTATTTCTCTTTTCTTAAACGTTCGTTGTATTTGATCTATATGAGTACAGTGGATACAAATCCGGTTTTGCCATTAAATTATAAGATGCCAGCTTTATACACTAGATATCAAATATTTCGATTAGCTTCCCATATTTCTATAATATTAAAAACAATTCCCCAACTCTTATAGAAGAGAATGCTTTATTATCAACATCATATATTACTAAAACACTAGCAACTTCAAATACAAAAGATTTTGATGTTTATTAAGTTTTGTGTACACAGCCATAGAATGTAATGTTTTTCTAGCGTTATTTGGACATTGGTGATTTAATTATCCTTATTTGTCCAAATATGTCACTATTGTATGAAAAAACAATGCACACATACAGGAACACAATAACATACAGTCGCACAGACATACAGACAAACAGTGATCTACACAGACACACACCACACACACGAACGCACAGGCACACACACACGCACACATATACACACACATACACACACACATATATACATACACACACACACACACATACAACACACACACACACACACACACACACACACACACACACACACACACACACACACACACACACAATATTATATATTTTATATATATATATATATATATATATATATATATATATATATATATATATATATATGATCTTTGGAGGAACGCCGTTTAGGTATTTGGCCTGGTTATCCAGCATTTAAATGACTGTAGCAGACATAGTACGCTCTTAAAGCATGTACTCCTGACTCAGAAATAGAAACACTGCATCGCATCTCGAGTGGTGGCATTGGACACAGCTCGTGTGGTTGGTGTGTTTTATATAACAAGTTTAGTTGTATATGTAAATCACCTTATTTGTTTGTGGGAATAGAATTATCCTTCCTAGGTCTAGTTATGTCCAATTTGTACTATGATATTCAAGATTAGCTCTAATCTGCTTGTTATAAATAACATTTAAGAACTACAATAGTTATAATAGCAGACGTTAGGTCAAGTTTGAAAATGATAACATAGTTCAAACAGTACGGAAGCCATGACGCGCTATTACGGTCTGCTTCAGCGCAGATGTCAGTCTTTTAATAGCAATTAAGCAAAACAGTTTTAATAGTAGTCGCTTCGTGATACATGCCCGTTGTAAAAACTGATCTTTGAAGACAGTGACAATTAGTTTATGTAGTTTATCTAGTATTGCTTTGAAGAAAGATACAGCAATTGAAAAATAGCTATAAATAGGTGATTCGATCAAGTGAATAGGCGCTTTAATTTAGATCCCACCCACACCTAACTGCATATACTTAGGGACGCTAAATTAAGCGTGAATGAACGTTCACTTAGTGATGAACGGAAACGTATGAGGATTAGCTGTTAGGTTCGAGTAAATCATAGTATTTACTCAGGTTTGAGACGATATTTCGTTCTAGTCCAGTAATAATCCATTGTGCAGTATTTCTACTTTGTTTTTATTTTATTAAAATCACTCCAGTGAGTCCATACTGAGTTAGTGTACATTCTCTTTGGTGAACAAACTGTAATATTTGTTAACACACTGAGAGTATATAAAAGGCTTAAATTTTCACTTAGGTTAGAGAAGAACTTCGACGTCAGACTAGTCGGACGTGTATTGATACATGGTTCATATAGGTAGGATTTATTCAGTTATTCGAACCCAGAATAAAGCTGAGGTCAGCATCTGAGGTGTCGAAATGCTTTATATACAGGTTTCTTTTGGACCACAGAAAATTACTGTTGAATGTAAACTGTGGTGTCAAAATAGTTTATGATATGTATGTAGCAAGTCACCATTGAACCACACGCACGTGTTGTTTGTTGCGAGCTGTGGTATCAAATGGTATGTTTTTTACGTGCTTCCGCTTTTTGTACGTAGCCTGCATGTAGCCGCTTTCCTGTGGGCGTGACATATTTGTCGCGTACGAAAAGCGAATTAGCTGGTTCCCACAGGCTAATGAGTAGACTAGACACATGCTTAGGAACACGCACACATCTATCAACATATGGAGGTATGGAACATATTATTTTTAGATTAATGTATGTATATGGATGGATACACTAGTTGAAGTGGTACCATTAAGTGGAAATGGTTATTTAGATGATATATTTATTGTGTGACCCCACGGAGAAAAGGCTTTTTTTGTTTTTTTAAATAGTTTAAATAATCACGAACCACCGATTAGATTTAAAGCTACATTAAAAAAGCAGAAATTAATTTCTTGGATACTACCATATTTAAAGATCCAGAAAATTAAAATGGATTATTAACAAAGGTCTTCTTTAAACCGACAGAGCCTCCTTCAACTCTTGCATAGGGAGTCCTTTCACATTAAGCATACTTTTCAAGGAATCCTGAAATCTCAAAGCCGTCTTTTGGGGAGTTCTCACGAGGAAACGTTCAACCATGATCTATCTTCAAATGTCAGGACGTGTCACGAAAGGCGTGAGGTTGGTTGAGGTGGATATATTAATAAGTGAGAAAACCACCAGAGGAAGCTTTGTGCTATACGGTAAAGGTAGGACCCATTGAGGTTAATTAAGTGATGAATAACCTAGTAACCTCTGTACACTTGGATACGTGATGTCATGAATTGGAAAAGTCAAAGCATAGTTGGAAGCATTGCTTAATCAGTTGTCTAAATTGAGTGATGTATGTAGTTGTATAGGATATCGTGTCAAAAGGGTAGGTTTATATGAGACTTTGAGAAAGGGTTATTGATTATATCAGATGTTTATGGTTGGTGTATTACCATTGCATGTATTATCGTGTCATAAAATGTGGGAGTTTTTGGAGAGATGATACCTTTTATGAGAGAAGTTGATCTTGGACGAATGCTTAAGCAAACCATATATTATTTTCAGGACAGAATAGGCAGTCATTTAGGACAAGAAAATGATTCTTTTCCCAACGGTGTATAATAAAGATTGAACATATAATTTGCATGTTCCTGAAATGTTTAATAAATTATACAATATTCAAAGGACAGTATTGTGTTAGGCATTTTTTATCAAACTTCACTTTGCTACCTTGAAAAATTTGATATTCTGTGCTGAATATTTATTGCTTTTTAATTCTATTTTATTAATATAATACAATATTAAAGTGGAATTTAAAATTATTGTCTCGCTATATCGGTTCTAAAGATTGTGCAGCCATTAAAACAAAATACACAAATAAAATAATTGATGAGGCTTTATATATCAGTCATGTTTAAATTTATGTATTATTGTATTATCAGTAGCAGAAGTCTATTATATATATGTTAGTTCAGATAAACCTATTTCCATTTATCTCACATGTTTACTCCCTGATCCACACATCTGATATAATTGTAAGCTAACACAAATCTAAGCTCATCTAATGGTTCTGTAAATATAATTTTTTATAGGGGAACGATTGATATACGGCTCCATACTGCTATTTATATGGCCACTTTACTTTATATCTGAAGGCTTTATATAAATGTGGAATTACATGTATAAGAATACAGGATTCAGTGGATTGGGCAGACTAATATTTGTATCAGTCGATGATATTTATTCCATAAAAGTGTTGTATTCGTATAGGACTGGTATTATAATCTATAATATACTTGCCTTCGTTCAGGACAAATACTAAAGTATCGTTTATGACCGATTAGTAGTTTGGTATCGAATAAGGGCAGTCTTAAATATGGGACAATTTTACAAAGTTAATGAATGTAAGTGTTATGAGGGATACTATATTCTACTGCTTCGATACTAATTAGAAACATATTTCATATAAACAAATTATACAATTATGTCTAGCAATGCAAGATTGGAAGAAAAAGTTGTATAGTTAGTTAGACGGGGATACATTCTGGAAAACTATTTTTGAATGGCAACTGTCATTCATGAATAAATTAATAATTGCGTAATAAGGCATAACAATATTGCATAGTAATTAATACCTGTATATGCTAGAGAAAATATCAGAGCCAAATATTCAACATAGATGTGATAATTTAATGGAAACTATGACTCGCATGTTGGCACAATGTAATAACGGAGTATTGACGATATGGTAATGGCTGTCTTATTTTCATGTTTAAACAGAACTATATTTCAATAAAAGTTGTTTTCTAAGAAGGTATAAACCCACATTGGAAGACAGGTAGCTTCATATTCCTAGATAGAGACGTTGATAATGGTAAGCAAATAACCTGATGAAGAGTTATCATTTGAGTGAATAAATCTCTGACTGGGTCGTTTATTTAACTGATTTGATTAATTTGTTAATTGGTTTTTATTTACGAAAGAAACTAATGCAGGCTGATTATCACGCTTACTTAACTAACATCACTTAGGTGATTTTTTATTTGTGTGAATTATTGTTAATTAAGTTATTTTTTGGGCACGCAAAGTTTTGCAGAGAGTCCAAGATCTTTGAAATAAATTTCTGATCTGTTAGAGAGGTCCAATGTGGAATAAAGGATGAAGTAGACGGTTCTAGAAATGAACAATACAATAGTTTAGGGCTTATTATGGTGATGTTGTAGAATTTGAAACTGTGATTAATAAAACAAAGACATATGCCAGATGATTGCATTCATGCTAGATCTCAGTAGCTTACACCATTTGCCGTAATATAATTGCTAATACCTACTCTATTAGTGTAGTATGATAGTATACAAGTATTTTGTATTTTGTGGAGCGATCATCTGAGAAAATTAATCAGATGAATTTTACTTTGTTTTCAAGGAATATGGTTTGTCAGGAAATCTGTTCGAGAAGACAGATGTTGCTTTATATTGTAGAGCATATAAAATCCCACTAAGATAATTAAGGTATCATAAAGACTGCTGCATATCTGGATTTTTGTTGAAGGAAAATAATAAATGTTGGCTAGTGCGCGTTTATCTGGTTGTTTATAAGGAGACATGTGAATTTGTGCAGAGATTATTTTGTTGTGCATGACGGGACCCTCGAATATCTATTATCGAAATATCTACCCATGGGCTTACCAAACCGATCCGTATCACATCACTGGCACGAGGAGCTTATATTGATGCATATATATATATATATATATATATATATATATATTTGTGTTTGTGTCGGGGCGCATGCGTCTGTGCGTATGGTTATGTGTGTCGGCGCATGTGTGTTTGCTTGTTTATTTATGTCCAACCTTCTTCATTCACATATACAGGTGTGTGTTCACCTTCAGATATTCTCAATACAGTAACAACTTTAATAATGGTTCCACGTAACATGGCGTTATTGAATATACTGACTCTAGGCATTATCTATAATTTACTGTTAATGATAGAGAAAGAAGTATCTTACTAAAATAGACTAACGCTGAAGTACTTCCTGTAACAAATTGTTCCTCGCCGACGATAGTATTAAAGTCATAACATCTTTATACATATCCGTCGAACTATTGACGATTGTTGTTGGGATAATGTCAAGAAACTGATTACTGGGATAAGAAGTTAGTCAACAGATACTTAAGTACCATCACTAGTCCAGTTATCTTTATGGGTTTTAGCTTTAACATGTGTCCAATTTGATACTCGGCGAGAGGCAGTAAATATTCATTGATTTATTAATGTGTAGGATTATAGATTTAAGGATGTATGTTTCAGCTAGAAGAACTCCTGCCTAAGATATACAGGTATGACGAAGAGAAAACTTTAAACGGGAGGCTTTCAGTGCAGTGTTTTATGGGTTACGCTATCGATGCTTTCGCTGTAGATAGTTGACTATCTCTACTTCTAAGGATATTCAGATTTATATATGTGTAATACGCTGAATTTAAGAGGTCAAGGTTATATTATTTCATAATGTTTAAACTGCCACAAATAAATTAATATGTAATATATAGTATTGTGTGTCAGGGCGCCACTTCATTTCTTCGTTAGACACCTCTTGATCTTCGCCCCAGAAACACAGAGAACACAGATGTTTTAATTACATGATTGCTGAAGTGCGGCATTAGGTAGACATGTTTCTGATCAAGTAAGCGATAACGGATTGTATTCAAATCACCACCAACCTTTGGGTACTAGGAGGATTCAAAACTGCGCTATTCGTTTTATTAAGATAGCACTACGTATATCACATTGCGCATAGTATAGTCATGACTTAGAAATATAATTCTATCTTATGTGGATTACTTGTATTCATGGATTTCTGAAGTTACATATACTTATCTTCCAAACATGATTTGTTATAATAATATTCTTGTTTTGTTTCTTCTGTGAAGTATTTTTGACCTGAATTCACTATTCTTCGGCTATCTTCGTATATTTTCTCTTTTAAGACTGACCGAATACTCGACTTCTATGGTAATATAGTATTGTCCGTGACACCAAAAATAAGTTGTTTTATTTTCGTCACGGGACGATTTAATTGGATTTTACGATACTTGCCTGTGTACTTAGATAACTATCTTAAGTCTTTATTGTTCTAAGTGGCACGAAAGCTTTTAATCTGATTACGTGCTGAGACTGAGTAAACATTATTTCAATATAATTCTGTTGACATTTTCGAGTTCCGTTTCGAGGAAAATTGGAAGTTATGAATTACAAGTTGACAGTTTAAAATTATAATTATTCAATAGCTAATAATAGCTAATAGGTATTGTGTGTATGTGTTTTGTTCGCTTCGGAACTAATTTTAAAGCCACAAATATCCAGCTGCTATGAGTAATACTGGTATTTGAACCTGGAACTGATGGTTTGTAGTAACTTCGGTCATCTAATGTATTATAAGACCAACCCCTATATTATCAGGTAAAGAAACTAGATAGTCATTTGATCAAATGCCTTCTTTTCTAGTATCTCCCATATTGTATTTCTCACGTGATAATTCTACTGTCCCATTGTAGTAATAATTGATGTGCCATTGATACCATCCAATCAGATATAATTAAGTCAATGTTTAAATATGAGCTTGGTATATGATATTACATTGCTGATCTAGGTCAGTGTTTGTAGAAACCTATGTTTTAATTATTGCTTCATTCCATTGTAGAATGATAAATGGAAGGATTGAAAATGATTTGAAGACAAAAAGTGTCTTGCAGGACAATGCCAGGCATAATAAGAAGTTAATTTGGATATTTAAAAGTGATATACAAGACACGATCTAGTAAATACATATGCAGATCACTCATTTATCTATTTCGACTCAGTTTCAGACTGTAGATAATTAAAACAAAAGTAGCCAGTAAATTGATCAATTATGTCATATCATAACGATGAAGAAACTGAATTGACCGGTTAAAGACTTATCTTTTTTATTTGAGTAGCACATTCTGTTATAAAATATTTCAATAAACATTTGATAATATTATAATTTGTTTAAATCAGTGAAATACAAATTAGAACACCTAATGACGATTACGACATCAATTAATGTTGTGTCAACTTGACCGTCATCTCGTAACAGTTTAAAATGACTAATGCATAGTTATCTGATACTGGGTTACCATACATCCCTAATTGGACCGAAAGGTAAATTCCGTTATATGGTATTTTTTGTACGAATTATCACACTAAAAATATACCATAAATGAGAGATCTGTGGACTAAGACAATATTTATTGAAATTATACACAATGATCATCAGTATATGATCTACTTATCGTTTATCATATCCTCAAATAAGAATTGAAAAACTGAAAAATACCGAAAAACTGACAAGTCTCGCGTCATTACAAATTCAACATTTTCTGTGTCTGTGATTTATTCTACGCTGCTAAAATATCTCCCACCACACACGCACATACACGCACACACGTAAACACACAAACACGTGCACACGCACACACGCACACACACAGACGCACACACACACACAAACACACCCATGCACGAACGCATGCACGCACACATACACAAACAAACACACCGGGAATCTGTGATATTCTTGACAGTAGTAGACATAGTACATTATTGAATTAATATTAATATTAATATTTCTCACTGGGGAATAGATACATTATTTCGTATATCTAACCGTGGTATTGGTTATATATAATTCACACCAGGAGCGTGTGGCATTAGAATAACCTTTCCTTAATCGACCTATGTTAAGTCTATAATATGATATTCAATAACAGTGAAAGTAATGAACATGAGTGCTTAGCTTATAGGAAACCTGATATTAAAATGCTGATATAAAGGTTTTAGATGATGGTGATGACTGGTGTTTTTCGGCCACTTTTGTGCACAAGGTAGGCTAAATGGGCCGAGCGACCTCCAAAGGTAATGAAGCAAGTCAAAGATGAAACAACCTTCGGATATGCCTACGCCGAGATTCGAACACGAGTGGTAGTGATCGGTGGTCCAACACGCTACCGATATAATTTTTAGAGAGCTCAGACTATGACGTCATCACGATTTACATAGTCTTATAAGCCACCTTTCTTACAGCAATTAAACTACTAATTTCAATAGTTATCGCTTCATGACAGCAGTTAGTTGTACAAATTAGTCTTTCACGACAATGGTAATATTAGTGTCGTATTAATGTTGTCTACAAACGGGATACAGCAATTAAAAGATAACAATACAAATAGCTGGCAAAGCTCTTAACCTAAACATTCTCAGAACTGCCCTACTCTTACATGGGCGAGTTATTATCACAAAAATATAATATTATAAATCCTGTTTGGAAGATAAGTGTATGTAACTTCAGTAATCCATGAATACAATTAATCGACATAAGATAGTAATGAATACTATGCAAAATGTGATATTACTTAGTACTATCTTAATAAACCAATAGCACAATTTTAAATCTTCCTGGTACCTAGACTTTGGTGGTGATTTCAATAAAACCCGCTATAGTTTACTGGATCAGAAACATGTCTACCTAATGCCGCACTTCAGCAAACATCTGTGTTATCTGTGTTTCTCTGACGAAGATGAAGCTGTCTCTAATAGGAAGATTATATATATATATATATATATATATATATATATATATATATATATATATATATATATATATATCATCATATAACACATAGTATTTTCACACACAAGCACTCTCTCACACACACACAATACTACATATTACATATTAGTCTATTTGTGGGAATACCTGTTTACTTCAATTTTATGATTGTCTGGATGTTCCGATAAGCCCAGTTACAAATATAGTTAATAAATAATTATCTCTGGTGTTTTCCTAAGATCCATGAAAGCTGCCCTTGTAAAACCATTAATATAAAAGCGAACTATGGCCTGTAATATTCTAAACAATTACAGACCTGTTTCAAATCTTACATTTGTATTTAAAGTTATAGAAAAGGCAGTTGCTTTCCATCTAAGCAAATATTTAAACAGTAATAACCTTAATGAATCACTACAGTCTGCCTATAAAAGTGGACTGAAACAGCCTTGGTTAGGGTGAAAAATTATATTATGATGTCAATTGATCAAGGTAAGCCAGTAGTACTTGTTCTTCTGGACATGTCTGCTACATTTGATACAGTTTACCATAATGTACTTTTCTCTATGTTAAAAGACATGTTTGGTCTGTCAGGTAGAGGACTTGGATGGTTTCGATCCTATCTGGAACAACGCTCCCAGAGAGTGCCTGTTCATGGTATTTTATCTGACATTCAGTTTTTGTTATCTGGCGTACCGCAGGGTTCAGTTCTTGGTCCTCTATTTTCACAATGTATACCGGTCCTTCTTGGGATCATTGCGCAGCGATATGGCGTTAAATATCACTTGTATGCTGATAAAACACAGCTGTATATATCACTGGATCCTGATAATGAGTTAAAGTTCTATTTAAGGTCGCTTTCACAGATAAATAAAATAATAATTATTTTTTAAATCATTATTGGGTGTTTTACAGACATATAATTTGGGGTATTATCATATTACATATTATTTGTACAGCGCCTTTGAATGGTTTCTGCTAGTAAAGGGCGCTTTATTTAATATATTATTATTATTGGTAGTAGTAGTATGTATTTCCAATAAATTTTATTTGGCAATTTTAAAATTATGAAATAAAATAACCTTGACCTCTTAAATTCAGCGTATTACACATATATACATCTATATATCCTTAGAAGTATAGAGAGTCATGTCTCTATAGTGAAATCATTGATATAACACTGCACTGAATGTCTCCCGCTTAAAGGTTTCTATTCGTCATAGGCAGGGATTACCTTAGGTGATACATACATCCTTAGATCTATAATCCTACACATTAATAAATCAATATTTATTTCCTCTCGTATCCAATTGTTGGAGCTAAAACCCATAAAGATAACTGGACTAGTGATGGTACTTAAGTATCTGTTGACTAACTTCTTATCCCAGTAATCAGTTTCTTGACATTATCCCAACAACAATCGTCAATAGTTCGACGGATATGTATAAAGATGTTATAGCTTTAATACTATCGTTGGCGAGGAACAATTTGTTACAGGAAGTACTTCAGCGTTAGTCTATTTTAGTAAGATACTTCTTTCTCTATTATTAACAGTAAATTATAGGTAATACCTAGAATTGTTAAATTCAATAACGCCATCTTACGTGGTGCCACCATTAAAGTTGTTACTGTATTGAGAATATATAAAGGTGAACACACACCTGTATATGTGAATGAAGAAGGTTGGACATAAATAAACAAGCAAACATACATGCGCCAACACACATAACCATACGCACAGACGCACAACAGTATATATATATATATATATATATATATATCAATTTACGTTCGTAGTTGCCAGTGAGGTGATACGGATTGGATTTGTAAGCTCATTTGTATTTGAGCGTCCTGTCATACACAATAAAATAATCTCTGCACAGATTCACACGTCTCCTTATAAAACAAATCATACAAACACGCACTAATCAACATTTGTTCGTTTTCTTCAAACGAAAGCCCAACCTTGCCACAACCTTTGTGATACCTTAATTAACCTAGTGGGATTTTATATTCTCTACAATATAAAGCAAAAGCTGTCTGCACTAGCAGATTTCCTGATAAACCATATTCCTTGAAAAAAAGTTCGTCTTATTATTTTTCTGAGGTGCTCGCTCCACAAAATACAAAATACATAATATCATACTACACTAATAGAGTAGGTATTAGCAATTATATTACGGCAAATGGTGTAGCTACTGAGATCTAGCATGAATGCAATCATCTGGCATATCTTTGTTTTATTAATCACAGTTCAAAATCCCACAACATCACAAAAAAAAAAACCACTGAACTATTGTATTGTTAACTAACAGTAATTAACACAATTCAAAATTCTATCACCTAAGTAATGTTAGTTACATACGTGTGTCAGAGATTTAACCAAATTATATACATCAAGTTATTTGCTTGCCATTATCAATGTGTATGATGGCACACATTTGTAGCCGTTTGATTATTTGTATGCCTGTTTAAGATACATATATATTGCGCAGATGTCAATTATTTAACGCTGTCTCGCTTCATAAACGTTATTGTTCATCTCTGTCTAGGAATATGAAGCTACCTGTCTTCCAATGTGGGTTTATACCTTCTTAGAAAACAACTTTTATTGAAATATAGTTCTGTTTAAACGTGAAAATAAGACAGCTATTACCATATCGTTCATTTCTCCGTTATTACATTGTGCCAACATGCGAGTCATAGTTTCCATTAAATTATCACATCTATGTTGAATATTTGGCTCTGATATTTTCTCTAACAAATACAGGTATTTATTACTTTACAATATTATTATTCTTTATTAAGCTATTTTATAGGGTTTTATTTCTTGAATGACAGTTGCCGTTCAAAAACACAGTTTTCCAGAATTAATCCCACTCT
This sequence comes from Paralvinella palmiformis, assembly GCA_025642065.1. Classification (NCBI taxonomy): domain Eukaryota; kingdom Metazoa; phylum Annelida; class Polychaeta; order Terebellida; family Alvinellidae; genus Paralvinella; species Paralvinella palmiformis. Next base: position 28,944 of record JAODUP010000978.1, on the reverse strand, counting down.
AACTGTACAACTGTACTAACTTTTTCTTCCAATCTTGCATTGCTAGAAATAATTGCATAATTCGTTTATATGAAATATGTTTGTAATTAGTATCGAAGCAGTGGAACATAATATCCCTCATAACGTTGATATTCGTTAACTTTGTAAAATTGTCCCATATTTAAGACTGCCCTTATTCAATTCCAAGTTACTAATCGGTCATGAACGACGATTTAGTATTTGTCCCGAACGAAGACAAGTAGATTATAGATTACGATATCAGCCCTATACGAATACATAACAAAGTTTTTATTAACGGGTGGTTTTATTTTAGCATTTCTTTTTAGCACTTTTTTAACGATAACAAAACATTTATGGAATAAATATCAGCGACTGATATAAATATTAGCCTTCTCAATCCACTGAATCCTGTATTCTTGCGTATGTGTCCTAATCCATTAATAATTCCCAATTTATATTTCAAGACTTCCCATATAAAGTAAAGTGGCCATATAAATAGCAGTATAAGCCAGTACATAAATCGTTCCCCTGTAATAGATTGTATTTAGAGAACCATTAGTTGAGCTTAGATTTTAGTTAGATTACATCTATATCAGATGTGTGGATCAGGGAGTAAACGGGCGAGATAAATGGAACAAGGTTTTTGTGAACTAACATATATATAATAGACTTCTGCTACTGCTAATACCATAATACATACACTTTTAACATGACTGATATATAAAGCCTCATCAATTATTTTATTTGTGTAACTTGTTTTAATGGCTGCACAATCTTTAGAACCGATATGGCGAAACAATAATTTTAAATTCCACTTTAATATTGTATTATATTAATAAAATAGAATTAAAAAGCAATAAATATTCAGCACAGAATATCGAATTTTTCAAGGTAGCAAAGTGAAGTTTGATAAAAAATGCCCAACACAATACTGTCCTTTGAATATTGTATAATTTATTAAGCATGTCAGGAACATGCAAATTATATGTTCAATCTTTATTATACACCGTTGGGAAAAGAATCATTTTCTTGTCCTAAATGACTGCCTATTTTGTCCTGAAAACATAATATAATTTGCTTAATCATTCGTCCAAGATCAACTTATCTCATAAAAGGTATCCTCTCTCCAAAAACTCCCACATTTTATGACACGATAATACATGCAATGGTAATACATCAACCATAAACATCTGATATAACCAATAACCCTTTCTCAAAGTCTCATATAAACCTACCCTTTTGACACGATATCCTATACAAATACATACATCACTCAATTTAGACAACTGATTAAGCAATGCTTCCAGCTATGCTTTGACTTTTCCAATTCATGACATCACGTATCCAAGTGTACAGAGGTTACTAGGTTATTCATCACTTAATTAACCTCAATGGGCCCTACCTTTACCGTATAGTACAAAGCTTCCTCTGGTGGTTTTCTCACTTATTAATATATCCACCTCAACCAACCTCACGACTTTCGTGACACGTCCTGACATTTGAAGATAGATCATGGTTGAACGTTTCCTCGTGAGAATTCCCCAAAAGACGACCTTGAGACTTCAGGATTCCTTGAAAAGTATGTTTAGTGTGAAAGGAATCCCTATACAAGAGTTGAAGGCGACCCTGTCGGTTTAAAAAGACCTTTGTTAATAATCCATTTTCATTTTCTGGATCTTTAAATATGGTTGTATCCAATAATTCAATTTCTGCTTCTTTAATGTAGCTTTAAATCTAATCGGTGGTTGGTGATTATTTAGACTATTCACAAATCCATAAAAGCCTTTTCTCCGTGGGATCACACAATAAATATATCATCTAAATAACCATTTCAACTAGTGTATCCATCTATAACAATATGCACAAACGGGTTAATGCATCGACCCATAATCTTCTCTATGCAAATCTAGTTCTTCATTCATTAATATGATCTTCAATTTTATCCTTCATCCATCTATTTGCCCACTTACTCGCCTTTTGACATAAATTGGAAGATGAAATTAATCGTTCGTTGGGATATTACAAAATTATTAATAACTCTTTATAACAACAATTCGTTTCTTATATCATTTAAGATACACGCACACGCGCGCGCACACACATAATATTTGACAATCGTGTTTAATGCCAAATGTTTGTGAAAGTCTTTCAAAGAAACATGCCTATTGTACCATTAAATATTTTCTTTATTTTAATTAATGCTCCAATTAATTCGGTCACATTTTTTAGTACGTTTTATTTTAGCACTTATCGATTTATGTAATGTGAACTAAATGGCACAATATGGAATGTCATAACAACACCATAGACGCCATCCAATTATTATATCGCGGAAATAAGAAACCATCCCTTAATGGACTTAGGACTTAAATGTTCAGTTGCGTGCTTGAGTTGAAGTTTCAACGGTGAAGACCCCTAAATTTCATAACTTGCTCTGCAAGGTTAAAAAAACACCCCTTTTAATGGATGTTCGTCCTCACCAAAAAGACTAAATATCTGGTTCTCACCCATATAGCATAAAATATTAATCTTTACAGATATATAGGTACAGATGACTCATCCATTGTCATATTGTCGCTCACTTTTTCAACCTATATAGGATTATCGTTTGCAGTTAATGATTGTCCATTTGAAAAGGCCTTTTAATTTATGAGATAAAAAGAATATGCACATCAAATATTAACCTGAGATGTAATCTACACAATAATCGTCTATGTCTGACAATTTACTAATTTGTCTTTAACTGAACAACAATTTGTTTACAACCGAAAATGGATATGTTAAAAACAATATTTTAGTTAAAATCAACACATTCGTAGCTCAATGATTCAATAGATGAAGTTCCAAATACTAATTTATTTGTCAGAAGCCACTAAAACAATATTAATTACAAGTAATATAGAGAAATACAATTCAAATAACATAACTATGAAACTCTATTGTAGTTTGACGATATTTGTTAAAGTAGCCAAATACCAGGTGAATGACTTAGTTAAGGTAATGTGAATCCAGGCATTATTAATATGATCGGATAAACGGAGATGTCGTCCATAAACCCCATATCAGGAACAAAATTATCTTGTCTGAGACCCCTGATTTATACATCTTATCAGTAACATCTGCTTCATCCTGTCTAAACAAGATGTTTTCATCCTTCTATTGGTAGGAATCGACTCAAAATGTAATACACACGTGGCTCACCCTCTGGCTAAAATAAGTCAAACGGATGTCATGACCTTTACTAACAGTTATAACACTGATAATATTAATCATTATCATAATTAATTTCTATCACACTTCAATCGCAGAACATGTTCTAAACCCGCTTCAGTATAAAACGCCTTACAACCATTCAGGTGTAATACAATTAGTATTATTATATTATGTTTAATACCTTGATAATTTCCTTTGTTTCGGGTGTGTGTTTACATACCTGTGTAATTGGCAGTATATGAGGATGATGTAGCACGATTTCAGAACATAATCAACAATGAGACATAACCATTTATCTTTCTGTGCCTATGCAGTAACAAATAATACGCGAAACAAACAGCTGTATCACAACTGACTGACATATACGACATATGTCTCCATTATGTATTGGTAAAATGTTATCTTATATAATGAATTTCTGTTATGTCTGTTTAAACCATATTTGGTAGTCATTGATTATCAACGTTGCCAAGATATATAATTACCTGATAGTGTATAATGTCGAACTCAATATGTGTCATCGTTAGTGCCACTGCAAGTACTAAATAAAAATAGTATAGTTAAACTTTCTAGGTTCTACCTGCCTTCTGTATCTACTAGTGTTTGTTATTATTGCATAGACATCGGTATATAATACATACATACATACATACATATATATATATATATATATATATATATATATATATATATATATATATATATATATATATATATATATATATATATATTTATATATTTGATTTCTCAGATTTATATATAAACTTTAAGTTAAGCTAATACTGACATTTAGTCGATTTAAAACAGAGGTGAGAATTCATATTCAGTTAAAATGTTTTACATTTCAGTATTCATTCCTTATTTTGAAAACAATGTGGCACGTTTGACACAGATCGTTAATTACAGAATACAGATCAAGATTGGACTCTCAATATATGTTTTATGCATGCCGATTCCAAGGTCATTCAAAATGACTAATTTATCTAGATGATTTGATAATGTCACTTACTTTTGGAAGGAACTCCTTCATCCCCTGCTTCAGAACCCATTTAGGAAAAGCTTATAGTTTACAAGATGTGTCCAGATCATTTTAAGGATAATATATTATTTGATATTAAAAGTTTTAAATTTCCCAAACAATCTATTCTAATGTACCGTCATATACTATTATCCAGAATATAAACATCAAGGGATTACACAGATTCTGGCATGGGTGTTATGTAAGAACAAAAATGTAGAAATGAGGTTATTATGTGAAATGGTAGAATAATATCTACAACAGATTATCTTTTGCTATGCCTCATTGGCAATACGTTATTGTTATAATTAACTCGTGTCTTGTTTGTTTCAAACCGTTTAGCAACCAACAATGTTATATATTTTGACGAAATAGAAGTTTTATTTATTTTAATTTCCATAACCGGATTTACGTGATGAGTTATATTTTTTCTTTATCAAGAAAATCCAAATATTTGTCACTGAATCTTAGCTGGTTGATTAATACATAGGCATAACAATGATTGATTTATCATGGTGTCTATGCACAACGATATATAACTATTAAACCCGTTACTAGAAATGTACAACTTACAAACCAATGCAAATAGTGATAGATAACTGCAACATCTTAATTTGAAATTTGTAATTACCCTTCCATCCCATCCAACTACTTAAATCATATATTTTGATATGAACAATTTAGCCTTTCTGCTCGACAAATAACCTATAGTTATTTAGGAAATTGCATTTTCCTATCCTAAGATCATAAAATGAGAGATTAATCTCTTTTCATTGATTAGTTACATAGGTCATAGTGTGAGTGTTGGCCGTTTTGCATATCCTGACACCGATCAGTCCACACGTCAGGAGTATGGATTTAACATGACCCAATAATATCATATCGTGACAGCTAGAACTATTCTCCAGATGAAAGATGGTGCAAAATCCGTTAAATATTTGATTAACAACAGGAATTAATAAGTATTATTGAATAAATGATAACTTTCACTCTCTCACTCACGGGCGCGCGTACCCACACACACGCACACATACACACACGCACGCACACATACCACGCACGCACACACACACACACATATTTATATATACACTCTCTCACTATATGTGTGTGTGTGTGTGTGTTCGCGTGTGTATGTATGTCTGTGTGTTTGTTCGTACGTGCGTGTATATGTGTGTGCGAGCATGTGAGCGCTTCTGACTTTTAAGCGAAACCCTAATTTTCCTTTAACCGAATATGAATGATTAAATTTGGCAAAACAATTTATCTATTAGCATACAACAACCAACTCTCAACTAGATTTTAAAATAACTAAATGTCAGTATTACCTCAACCTAACTTTGGCAATTATGTAAATTTATTTTAAAACCCTAACTCAGTTTGAATTATTCAAACCAATAAAACAGCACTTGTAGAATTAATGGAGACCCAGAAACAAATATTGAAAGTGCAAGTTTTCAGACATAATACTTCGCCAACTCCTGAATTATAGCAAATGATTATCTAGCATCTAATATGTTTATTAAGGTTAATATTATTTCTACTAAGCTTTGTAATAATTGTTGGTCATAAATAAAGCGCATACTAAATAGAAATGTAGATACACAAGAGATCTGGAAACCAGAATGATTAACTCCCTGATATTTATTTCAGGGTGGATGTGGCACTAATGACAGAGAAATATTCAGTTCTACAATATACACTATTAGTTCTATGTTTATTCGTGTGTTTTAAACGTTTATTATCTCTTTGAATAGCAAAACTCACAACAGTTATTTTCTCTTAATTATTTGCATGTTAATTTAGTATTATTTTAAATGCCATCCGAACATTTCAATGAAATCTCACATTTTGGAAAATTAAATAATAAAACTTTCACAAAACTTCAGTGATGTGTAAATATCAATTCAGTAGTAATTAATTGATAATATGAGATATATATATATATAACCTAAATCTCAGATGAATCGATTAATTTAAGCCATAATCATATACGTGGTTTAAGTTGTTTATCTGAGGCTGAATTAAAACTTTAATCATAATATAAAACATAGAACAGAAAGGTAGTAGGCTATATTGAAGAAACCAAACAGATGAGTTTTACTTCAACTTTTATTAGTAAATGCTTAACAAAATAACATATCATTCATGTTCTTGATACAGCAATAGGCGTCCTTATTATATGTTAAATTAGTCACATTAGAATAAAATCAATGAACACATAAATGTACACACCACTTAGTTGGCCTGGTTACAGGGATTTAAAAATATATTTGTATATTATAGACATGCTGTAATGTTTCTTGTTGGTTCAGTTGGCAGTAATTTGTAAACACTGATGTTGTTCCCAATCATAAATCGATGACATGGCAGAAAGTCATCATACCAGGTGCCACATAACGCATGATTAGTGGCTTAATATGTCATATATATATATATATATATATATATATATATATATATATATATATATATATATATATATATATGTGTGTGTGTGTGTGTGTGTTTGTGTGTATTTGTGGTGTCTGTGTGTATATATGTGTGTATATGTGTGAGTGTGTGTGCATGTGTCTATTAGAGCCCTGCACAGGTTGGAAAACTGAACCCGACCTAACCCGCAACTACTCATCTCACACCCAACCCAAACCCACAAATCTCCACCCGAACCTAACCCGACAACCCATACTTAAAATTATATTGAACCCATGCGCAACCCAACTTACAAGAATGTAACCAGCACGCAATCCAACTCACAAGAATGGAGTCGGAACACGAAACATACAAAATTCTTGTTATTAAGATAATTTATTTAAAAAACGAAATCAACTTTTCCATTGTAACGTTTTTCACATCTTTATAATAACATCCAATAGTATGGTATATAGGGATTATTTAGTATTATGGATAGCACTATTCATGAATAGGACTTATTTACAATAGACGATTTCAAAGTGGTTTTCAGTAGCAATAGTTGAAATAAAATCACGTCTGTTCGAAACATAAGAATACCTCCAATCAGTTATAAAACAATAAATGTCTTCAATAAAACACATTATCTATTAATATCCAATAGTAACAAATGTTCCGCAGCATGTAACAGCAATGAAAGAAGGCATTGTCACTGACTTATATATCGCTTATTCAGCACAGCCTCTATGTTGTAGTGGTTGAGAAAACCTCTCCCCAACCACTCACAGGGAAACAGTACGGAAGATTATTTAGTTTTTGTCATATGTTATATAAGAAGATATGTACTGCTTGATAGCACTTGAACACAATGATTAGGAGTACAGGTAAATATATATAAGTAGTCAAACTACTTACTAATTAACAGCTATAACAACACAGTACCTCTCCGTAAAGAGTCCCAGACATTAACCACCTACTGCTATTATAACAGGTTCCTTTTGAACTATTCAAACTAGAGATAGACTATTAGCTCCATAAACACATACTGGACCTATTATGTGGCGGGTGATCATATATATATATATATATATATATATATATATATATATATATATATATATATATATAAAATATCAGTATAACCTTACTTTGGCTGAAAGTTGGCTTTTTGCTGGATGGCATTAGAGTGGGGCATATTCGACGGTCAGCCTTGGGACGTTGGCTGTTGAACCTTTGTTAACCCCAATTTTCACTTTATTTAATCTCTCGCTAATAGTATTATCAACACCCTCATGATCTCCACATATTGACCTTCACAGATTATCAGAAAAATGTCACTGTCAGTGTGAGGTGGTAATAGCGGGATGGCAATGTATGGTATTCGTATTGCATAAGCTGAATAATGCTGAGCATATATTTTGGATTTAAAAACCCATACACAACCCAACCCAAAAGAAAACAATCCGAACCCAACCAAACCCACAAGACAACAACCCGAACTTAACCCAATCCACTAGCCTTAAACCCAAACCCAAACCGTGGCCCGAAGAAAAAGTTCAACTCGCCCAACCTGACCCACGGATCTGGGTTATGGTGACCCGAACAGTTTAACCCAACCAGTGCAGGGCTCTAGTGTATATATAAAACGTTTAGAAAAAGAATAATGCTTCTGGGCCTCTAATGTAGTTTCCAGCCCATTGAACCTCTTATCAATCAGATAAAGCTGTCCGGGTTCGTGGTTTGAGAGTTCTAATGGAACCGAAAGATCGTTCGCATGATTAACTCCCAACTGGTAGAGTGGATAATAGCGAAACCAACATTGAGCTGTGATTACGAAATAATAAGTTGATAGAAAATTTCGATGTTCTTTACATCACCAGAGGGAGTAGCTGTATCCTCTGACTCAATGTTAGCTAGGGAACTACAGCATATCAGGTATAATCAGTCGTATTAAGCTTTGGTCCTAGTATCCATATAATCGTTACCATCTATCCTGATAACAAAAACAAATTCCTCTTGTATCTATTGAGGCAGGACCGACAACATTTCTGAAGGATCCTTCTCTATCCCTTGATCTATGGTTGTCTATTATCAATTGCCAAGTGTTCTATACATCGTCGTAGCTGCCAACAAAGTTAATGTTGGAAGTACATGAACAATGGTGAACAGATCAATTGTAAGATGTCATTTTTATTTTTAGATTTCAAATGTTCCATAAGCATTACATTATGTAATAGACAATTTTCTTCTATTGCCTTTATGTCGTTTAAAACAGCTGTTAGCCCAACATAAGCAATATATGACATTGTTCAAATCATAAATAAGAAGTCCATTATAAAATAAATCATTAAGACGATCTCTGAATACTGACATCTGAAGACAAACTGACATGTTACAAACAACCGTTAATTATTTCAGATGTAACATTGCGATTGGTTAGCAACGCCATTCACTAGATGACAAGTGTCATCCGACAGCACAACAACGGTCTCTCAGTTCCTATTCATATGCCATAATTATATGTCTTTTAAACAAGACAAGCATTTTACGACATTAGGATATTAACACGTGTTATCTATAGAATATTTCACACCTGAAACTAACCTAATCAAAGTCTCTGAGGTGCTGTAAACTGTGACGGTGTTACTAACATGTCAACATGATTAGTTAATGTCTTCTGTGATATTCACGGTGCTGAATGTCACGTCATGCTCTTTGTAAAACCAACCGTGGTGGAATTGGTTCAGTTTCTCGACACCCGCATGTCATTTTGTTGTCAATATGTTGAGTGATTACTGCATTAACTAATCTAGGTCAGAGTTAAAATTAATCGTCCCCACTGCCTCCAATTCCAAGTATACAAGTCATAGGCCTAGTCTGTGTATCTGTTTAAATTTTTCAGGTGCATCTATTAATGTATATATGGATGTAGTAATACATACCATACAATAACACACACAAACACACACACACACACACACACACACACACACACACACACTCACTCACTCACTCACTCACTACACTCATTCACACACATCACTCACACACTCACTCACTCACTCACTCTCTCTCTCTGTTATTTTGGAAATTATTATCTAAGAAATGCCTTTGTCAAAATTGGATTATGTTTAAGTACAGTACAGTATCATCTCAAACCATGTAATGACCAATCGACATATATTTACAATCGTTTAATAGTGTTACTTAATCAGGACCAAGTAACAATGACAAGAATAGTAAGTTAGTTTCATCCAATATTAAGGTATCAATAGAATAACGTTATATAATATTAAACATTAATTTTAATATATTAATTAAAAGTCTGGAAAAAATAACCTTCACCTCTTACATTAACAATATTAGTACTTCTTTTAAGGTTTTGTAGGGAATATAGTGCGCGGTATAATTTTGACGGCGCTGATTACATTCGAGACAAACATAAACATATATAAAATACACATCTATATATTTATAGCGTGGTCGTTAAAACAATGGTCTGCCTCTTACCAAGTTGTCAACGACTGGTAGGACACATATCGGGGCATCTTTTCTTATTTGCTGAATAAGACAATATTTAACAATCAACTAAGAAACTATAGATGCATGTAAGCAATATATGCAATTAGAAGCTATAAGGTGTAATAACCAGCAGTTCTCTTTTGATAAAAATGTGAACGAGTGTTTTTTTAGCGATTGCCAAGCTTCAGATATGTAATTGAGGTATGGTTCCCTAAGTGAATGAGACGACCAGATCATGATTCCCACAAACACGTGTATATTGGTTGGATTCTTATTTTTACCTGGAGGTTTGTAGCTCTGTGTCTCTGATTACGTTTAGATAGCAGTATCATAATGTTAACCATTATCAGTATTGTACTCATAACATAAAGGCGAATACTTCGCCCTTTCTTCTAAGCAAATGAGGATCTCAGAGACATAAAATATAACTATTATTTCTAAATTGTGATTCCACAAATGTATTTTACAGTTATTTACTTAATGAATGGATTCTAGACATGTAAGGAAATTGCACCTCAACGTGTAAACATCACTTTAATATCATAAGATCATCAATATTTGATTAGTGTACGATGAATACAATACTAGACAAGACTAATTTCTAATCTTGAACAGAATCGATGGCTAGAATAGTTAATGTACTTAAGTCTCTATTGACTAACATCGTATCCCAGTAATCAGTTTCTTGACATTATCCTGACAACATTCATCAATCGTTAAATGGATAAGTATATGGATGTTATGGCGCTAAGTGTATCATTGACGAGGAACAACTTGAAAAGCATCAGATTTCATGGTTACTCTATTTTAGGATGATATTCCAGCTCTAGTTCAGTATTGGTAAAATATAAGTAATGTCTAGAGTTGCTTATATTGATAAAAATATTCTATATGTTATCATTGTTAAATGTGCTACTGTGTGAAAAAATACGCGCTAGTTTAAGTACATGAAGGGAGTTGGAAATAGATGAAGACACGCATACACAGGTACACATACATACGTCCCGCACACAAATGTGTACACAATTAAACAAGCATGTGCATACACACGCGCGCACACACATTTATTATCTTTCATCAAATGCGACACACATCTTAATCATACGATACCTTCATTATCCTACAGTATTTTGAAGTCCCCTTTAATATAAAGCTCATTCCCTATACACGAATACTTTTCTTAATAAACCACTTCCTTTGAAAACAAAACCCTAATAAATTGATCTAATCAATTATCCCAGATGGTCTCGCGATAAACTGGAAATCACTTGAAGAGAATCACACATTGTTAACAACTACACTAGTATGGTTTTAGAAAAAATATTAAGTATTAATTTATTCAATAATTATTTTAGCAAATGATTGAGCTAGATAGCGCTAGAGTCCTAAAGAATTATATTCGTGTAGTGAGATCTAGCATGAATACAACTATCTTGCTTATCTATTCACAGTTGCAAAACGTTTATATACCACCTTACCGAAATAGGATCCGATGCACTATTCGTTTTAGAGCTCTGAATAGTCCACCCACTATTCTAAAGTAAGCCTCTATAATTTATCTGGAATTGATGCATCTACATCTACTAATAACCAAAAATGGATAAGTAATTATTAACTGATAAATAAAGCCACAGTCGCTTTTTATATTTCTGGGAGTTTTAATGGCTGCACAATGTTTAGAACTGATATGGCGAGTCAATAAATATATTGTCCAACTTACCAATATATTAAATTAAAATATGATAAATAAGCAATGGGTATTATGGCAAATGCTGTCCTTTCATCGGTGTATAACTTATTACAAAATTCAGCAACGTACAAAACATATTTTCTCCCTTTATCAAGGACCCTTAATAAAAAGGACTTGTAGAATTGTAGATTTGTTCAGCAAAATCAGCAACTCTCGTAAATAATATAAAAGTCTGTTTTACACCGTCGCCTATCTCAGTATAAACAACTATAAGCTACGAGAAAACGTTCATTTTAAGTGACTGTTTAGATATCAAATTTAATGTGACATCTCTCGTAAATCTCCCACAGTTTACGACATGATAAAACACGTAATAATACATAAACCATAAATATCTCATATAATCATTAACTATTGTCTGAAAGTCTTACTCTTTTGACACGATATCCAAATAGCATACATACATTGCTGAACATAGACATGCTTCGACCTTCTCACTTCATTACATTATGTATCCAAGTGCACACATGTTTCTAGCTGATTCACCACTTAATTAACCTTCAGGTGTCCAACCTTTACTATCTAACAGAAGGTTACTTTAGGTGTTCTTCTAACTTATTAATGCAGCCTCCATACGAATCATCACGCCTTCCGTGACACGCACGTCTGATATGTGTAGGTAGATAATGGAATTATTTATTAATCCTTCTTTCGTGAGAACTCCCAGTGGACAGCCATCTCCACTAATTGGTATAATGTACATTGGTACATCCATCCACCCATAACTATATGTACAAAAAGGATCAATGCATACAGCCATAATCATCTTTACCCATGTGTTTCTATTTCTTCATACATCAATTTAACTTTCACCTTTATAATTTTCTCCATTTATTCACACATTTTATTATTTGAAATTATTCTGAAAATGATATTAATCGTTCACAAGAATTTTACCAAATTAGTTTGAAAATATATTACTTATAAACAGAACTTATTACGTTTTTGAGATAATTAATTTACACTTAATCTTCATTTTCCTATATCTTTTAATCTGTTTTTGATTGTGTTGGGGTGTACATTTGTATATATTTAGGTTCGTATAAACGTATGGATTTAAGTAAACGTTATAAAGGATGTTTAAGTGTTCATGCTCTGAGGTAGTGCCACCATATACGTATCATAAAATACCTTTCCGTCACCATTTGAAAATTCACCTTTTCAGACTTATTTATCCTTCCTAAGTTTCCTAAGTTTCCACTCCATCCGTTCATTTGTTGATGAAATTTGCATTATAACTGGACTATGAGTTTGCCCAACCCATGTATTATTATTATTATTATTATTATTATTATTGAATGTGCCGGAAATCATGCCTAATAGTACCCATATTCTTCGTTCCACTAAGGTAAGCAAGTTATGTCATTATTATGACATGTTGTAATTATCAAATATGCTATTTATGCTGTAGAATATGTATTATTGACCTTGTTCGGTCGTATAAAATGACCTTCTATAAATTATTGATAGTTTTGAGCTCATTGAAGGATTTATTACTCCGACAAATTTATCTTGGGGTATTAAGCTGTAAGTAATATGTTACAATCATATGGAAAACTGTTGAGTGCACTGCTATTATAATTCCTACGTATCAGTCACTGTATCAGCGATCTACCTGAAATCCAGTGTTCTCGATTATAGCTTAAATTGATCATACTGATAGGTGCTTTAGCATAGACCGCACCACATAATAATTACTTATACTAAGGGAGGTTAAATTAGAGATGAATAAAAGTAATCTTAGGTATAACTATCCAGTAATAATCCATTGTGCATTATTATTGCTCTGTTCGGTCATTTCACTGGATCCATATGTATGCAGTGTACACAGCATAATGTTTACTCATGTTCAAATTAACATTGTTGTGTTGATTGACGTATCAAGGACCTACAAAAAAGTACCTATTCACCTTGGTCAAACAACAATATGCGGACCTAGCAGTGAGGTTGATAAACCAGGATATGTTTAGCTATTCGAACCCAAAATGAAGCTGAGAACACCATCTATCTGTGAGGTCGAAAGGGTCTGAAATGTGGCTTATCATTAAACCACTCGTACGAGTGCTGTAAAATTGAATTGTTTATATGTGTACTCGCTTTCTCTTAATAGCCTACATACAACTGCTTCTCTGTGGGCGTGACACATTTGTCACATACAGAAAGCGGTCTGTATACGAGAATATGCTTTTATGCGTGGGGAAACATTTGATAACCACATTTCAAACCTGATTACTGGGAAAATCAGTTAAATCAATCACATTTTAATGAACCTCTTAATCCGATATTTATCAACAAAAAACAAAAACAAAAAACTCACTGTTGTGAAATACATAACAAATATAACCAACAAGGAATGTTGAAGCAAGATCATTGGCACAGTGCCATTTTTGTGTCGTGTTAATGAGAAACGACCTTTTACTGTGCTTTGGACTTACACGCACATTTGCGTGTTCGAGTACTGACACTAGAGAGTTGTACAATGGTAGATGCATCCAGAACATATTGCCAAGTTAAGATATCTAATTGATATTTTCGTAATTTTGTATTGGCACTGTTGCTCCAAGGTCATTGTTTTAAATGTGTTAGCCGATTCCTACTACTTAAGTGAACACTTTCCTTAATCAAGCACCCTATATATTGCTTGTATTTACTTAATGATCGATTCTTTAGTATATTATAAAACGTTGTATTTGTATTTATTATGATATAATCAACCAACCGACACATGAAATATGGGAAGGATGATAATAAAAATAAGTGACTTCATACAAAAAATACATGAGATCTGGCATGTGACAACATGAATTAATTATTTAAAATGGTAATGAGTTTTGCCAGTATGTTGTTGCATATTACAAAATAAATATTATCCTTGTTAGTTGATGTACGTTCAAGTGACATATCGTACTACAAATGTGTACCATGATTATATTGAAAAGCTCTTTATGACAAAGGATCAGTTCGGTATATTGTCGGACATAGGCACTTGTTTCATGGCAAAATATTGACAAATAATTATTTATTTCTCTGACAAGTTGATTTAGCCTGATACACATTTACTAATGTAAAATATATTAGTTTGTGGACTTGAATTCTAAGGTGATGCCTTATTTCTTTAGCGAGCAGCATCAACAGATGATATCGTTGTATTATAAAAGTGTTGAATATATAAATTATGTGAAATCATGTTTATTCATCACTTAGTTAAATCCTGAAGTTTGCACGATGAAGACCCCTAACTATTTTAACTAGCTCCGCCGGGTTAGAAAAAAGACTTTATTAATAAATGATGTTTTTCTTGATCAAAAAGACTAAACATCTAGTCATCACATGTGCTGACAGATTGAAATATTCCTTGTTTGTAATGGACGTTCCTCATCACAATTACTCAGTCTGATTGATTGGGTAAGGGGTACGGAGATAAAGGTACCGTAAATTCACCAAATGTCGTCCGTTACGATATAAACTCATGTCGATCTATGGAGAACATGACGATATAGTTCGATAAATAGTAATCGTGTTTGCTGAAATGAGACAAGTGCGGAATTTGAGATGAGTTTTGCATCTCTAAAAATTTTGAAAATGTAGAAATGTAGATGTTTCTTGTCTGGGATAGATGGTAAGCTAAATGTGCCGACACCCTTCAAAAGGTAACGAGTTTAAATGAAATAAGGAACTAATTTTAAACATAAAACATAGCCTGTCTATTAGGTGACTCTGTTGACAGGATTCTCGATCACATGCTACTCCACTCAAACAAGTATAAATAACTTTTTTATTGGTTTCTTCTGTATAATAATAAAGTGTGAACGTGTTTGTTTATGTGTGTGTATCGAGGCTATTCCTCAGATTGTGGGCCCAGTTAATCTGACTTTCGTACGTGGCATATGTGTCAAGTCTACCAGACTGTTGTTGTATATAGGCTACGTACAGAAAGCGAATCACATACAAAACAAACAAGTACCACTTGACACCATAATTTGCAGTAAGCAACTCGTACGTGTGGTTTAATCAGTCTGTTGATCAACTCATTCCCCCGAGGAGTCACCAATCAGTTATCTTTAGGGCGGCCAACGCTAAGCAAAGGACTCGTTCACCTATATATCTAGCTGAAGGTATTTGTTTGTTATTATAACTTGTAGCATCTAATTACAAATATTGTTTACACGTTTCTCCAGTATCCAAGTAGATTGATGAATATTGACTTATTCACCACGTATGAAAACGTTATCCTTCATGTTTTCTACCAGTTGGCAACTCGATAATAGGTAATACATATTGATTGATTTTTCGATGTGTAGGTTTATTGTATCATCTAGAACACAACAGGTGCAAAATAAAGTCAAAAATTAACCAGGAAGCTAGCAATGACTGCTATATAGATGTGTCAACAATAGACATATTTTTATGAATATTTTTATGAATATTTAGGTTTATGTATGCGTATACTCTGATTCAGGGCCTTCAAAAGTATCTAGACTACAATATTACTTAAAGAATATATGAATATAAAATTGGCAATGTAAAATATCAACACTATTTCAAACTATTTTGGTAAATATCCTTTGGGTGTGAGTAAGAGGAACTTACAGACAAATGTTGACAAATTTCGATTGAAATCTACCATAGCTATCATAGAATTAAGATGATATTGTATTAAAATTAAGAAATATCAAGAGTAAATTATTTCTTGGGTAATAATTTGCCATATGACTTATTAGAAACAACAAAGTGATAAAAAGTGACACATCAAATAATAGAAGCAATCCAGATTCCGTAAAATGTATTAATGTGGTTAATTGACATATCTAGTGTTATATGTGTGTGTGTACGTGTGTGCATGTTTGTGTGTGTGTGTGTGTGTGTGCACGTGTGTGCGTGGGAGTATGTGTGTGCATGTGTGTGGGCGTGTGTATGTGCGTGTGCGCGCGTGGCTGTGTATGTGTGTGAATTGTTGATTTATAGATTCATATAAACATTAATAGGTTCGTACGAAGAATAAAAAAGGTTATACAAATACACAAGACCAGGTCTAACATTTCTATACTGGGTAGCAGTAGAAACAATTTGTTCAGTTAATACTGGAATCCCACTACAAGATACTTGATATGTAGGTGGTGGGCTTACGAAAGACCGGAGCCATTCTACCATCTATCACAATATAAGGAACAGGACATGACATCCAGCACAGTGAAGAACACAAAAGACATTACTTAATCATATCATCACGTCACTGACACGGTCTTCAATTGACAGCTCCTTAGAGACATTTGTTGGTCTCGCTCTAGGTGTTAAAGACTCCCTAGATTACCGGTTGCAAACTATATATGTCGTAAAATGATAGTCTTTCTTAAAAGGCGACGATTACGGCATATAAACACGAAATGAAAGACTACTGTTGGTTTGACTGATCGCATTCGTCTTCATCTGAATTGAGCAGCAATCCAGTTGCATTGCTATATTTCATTTGGTTACCAGTTGAATTTCATCCCTGTTTGTGGTCATGAGTCAGTATAGAAAGAACGCATTAATGAGTAATATATATTTATTTATTTATTGCGTTATATCTTTGAAGCGTTGTCTGTTGAGGCTCGCATAGCTGTAAATAACTAAGTTGAGAAAAGTTGTTTGGGTAAGAAATACTGTTTGTCGAAGATATCATTTCAGTGTACATCTGAATATCTTAGTTAATAATAAATTACGAAATATTAAATGACAGTCATTACTATGTGCTGATGTCTGACTGTACACTTCATTACGGTATAGATACGTTAATTATAGAGTCGATTAATATCCGAGATAAATATGAATGATTTCTTCTGCCTACTATCTTATCTTTGAGTATATCATGGCATGTTTCTGATTCTTTGATTTGATTCAGCGTTTGATGACTATTTATTTAAAATACTTGTATTAATTCATTTAAAGTGAAATAAGCTTACAAAACGTGCAAAAAGATGTCGGTAGAGCAAGCTCTATCTTTCTATTTGTATAGGGAACAATAACAAACAATTTTGTTCGGCGATTGACTAAATTTGATTTTACGATACTCCCCTGGTTACTACTATATATTATCTGAATTGTGATGCCTGTAAGTGCCAAAATACTCTTATAGTTTATTACGCGAAGAGAGTAAATAAAACTTCAAAATCATCCTTAATGTGTAAATATGAAATATGATATTACAACACTGAAATAGGTCAGTGTATAGAGAAGGCAAAGAGTGTTTATTGCTCCATTTATTTCAAGCAGGCGAGATGTAAATAGAAGCGATAGAAATAAACAATTTAGTCAACACTTCTGTATGTCTATCAGGTATTTGTTCTGGTACCCCAATGTCAGATTTTATTAATTAAAACAAATGAGGCAAGTTAAAATTCATTTATATTTCCAATAATATATTATATATATATATAATATATATATTATATATATATATATATATATATATATATATATTTTTTTTTTTTTTAAAAAAAAAAAATATATATATATATATATATATAATATATATATATATTATTATTGTTCACTTTCTAATATGTGGGAATATAATCACCTTCCTCATGTCTAGCTGTGTCCAGCCTCTACTGTCACGTTCAAGTCTAGCTTTAGTCTTTTTGTCAGAAATAGCATCAAAATCCGGTTTGATAGGTATTTGATCTACCCCGACTTATGTAGAATGAAGGAATTCTATTTCAATGATCAAAATGTCTGATCTCAAAGTCTATGAGATTGGACTTAGAAGTATACACACTTCTGAGCCATAAATAGTTTAAATACGATATTTGTTATTTATATACTACCCACTGTAAAAAGCATAGATAGGGCTAAAAATAAAAGGTATTATTTCAAAGTTAAGATATGGAAATTTTACGGGAACCATTGCTAATTATAATAGTCTGTGCATGGACTGTAGAATGTCCAAATTTGATAATATGATACAATTTCATTTGGTTGGAGCTAACATTTATTAAAGTATCAAATATTGTAGCCTTTGTGTGATATTATATATCTTTATTTTGTAGAGCCATAATTTTGATAAATGCAAAATATATTAAAATATGTGGTTATTGTAATTGCGCGTTCGGAACACATTTGATCTCGAACAGCATTCGAGTGCCATGCCAGGTATCTATTGGGCTATTCTATTCTGTACAATTTTATTCGGCACGTTCCGACGACAAAGTTGACAACACACTTCATCAATATGTACGTTGTTCTATAGTATTGCTTGGTTATGTATGAATCATCACATCGTCTCCTTATATAATGACCGATCATGAGTACGTATTCTGGTGTATAATTAAAAGCTTTGAAACATGTCTAAACAGATATGACCCACAATCTAAAGGTTTGCAACGTGGTGCCCCAACCACCATTCCTCGGAACGCCTATACACTAGGTTCCAAGAATGTATATCTTATCTAATATCAAACACAACACACACACACACACACACACACACACACACACACACACACACACTTACACACACACACACACACACACATACACCACACACACTCATCACACACACACACACACACACACACACACACATATATATATATATATATATATATATATATATATATATATATATATATATATAATGAAAATTGAACACTAGCTTTATTTAATAATTATATTAAACTGTTAATATGGTCGTGAAATATTACCAATTCACGAAATAGATGACCAATTGATTCAATACTGCGACCAGTCTGAGAGATATAGGTGAAGGTGAGTGAGTGGTTCGTCTGTCATTGAAGTTGGCACCCGCTGTGACCTCTAGGTGAAGGTCAACTGTTTAGGAGATAGGAAACAGTATTGTTTTATGGGACTTTAAACTATACAGTAGACTAAATATGGCAAACAATATGCAAATATACTATCGAGAGCAATGAAGGATAGCTGTCATACTCAAACCGGGAATAGATCTAAAGTACTTAAAGTGCGTACCTGACGTCCTACCATTTCGGTCATATAGGCACAGTGATAAGTAAGATTCCGATTCGAAACAGGAATTGGGTCACTTCAACATAGCGCATTACCAACTCCACTGCGATAGATGATTATGCCGAAGATAAACTAGTACGAAGAGAGCTGAGAGTTAATGCAAATAATACTAATGTTAAATAAGTATAAGTATCTTAGAAATACTAGATAATCCAATTATCTCCCATCACATAAATAAAAGTGACTATTTTTGAGACAACACAATCCCAAGAAGATGGAAGACATTAATCTTTTGACGACATTAACTTAGTCTTGTCGTAAATCAAATTGTTTCACCGACATTTCCGTTTCAATATTTATCTAGAGAATGCTGGTAGCTGTCTAGAAATGTCATTATCATCCAGTCATATATCATTAGGTGATAGCTGCACGATTTGGCCACAAGTGTCTCCTTTACAGTTTTGACATAAATATAAAGGACATATAGAAATGAGACAATGTTAGGATCATAGACAAATGGTTGTATGAGAGAATGTAGTTAGTTGATCTGAAAATAACGTGTATCCGCATGATATCAAAATTACTCAATAAGTTTGATTCATCGTCCAAATAAAGGGCCTTCTATATTCCGATATCAAAAGCGTTTTTTTTGTAGGTTGCTGTGATATGTAATCATCAACCTAATAACAGGTAGATTTTTGTAATTAATCATTATCTCTGTAATTAGACTTTCAGGGAAGTATCATAATTTATAATATAGGTTCGAGTAATCATAGTATTTACTCAGGTTTGAGACGATATTTCGTTCTAGTCCAGTAATAATCCATTGTGCAGTATTGCTACTTTGTTTTTAGTTTAGTTGAATCACTTCAATGAGTCCATGCTGAGTTAGTGTACATTCTCTTTGTTATGAAGAAACTGTAATGTTTGTTAACACACTGAGGGTATATAAAAGGCTTAAACTTTCAGTTAGGTTAGAGAAGAACTTCGACGCCAGGCCAGTCAGGCGTGTATTATTGATACATGGTTCATATAAGTAGGATTTATTCAGTTATTCGAAACCAGAATAAAGCTGAGGTCAGCATCTGAGGTGTCGAAATGTTTTATATACAGGTTTCTTTTGGACCACAGAAAATTACTGTTGAATGTAAACTGTGGTATCAAATGGTATGTTTTTACGTGCTTCCGCTTTTTGTACGTAGCCTGCATGTAGCCGCTTTCGCGTGGGCGTGACATATTTGTCGCGTACGAAAAGCGAATTAGCTGGTTCCCACAGGCTGATGAGTAGACCAGACACATGCTTAGGTATACGCACACATTTATCAATATGTGGAGGTATTGAACATTTAATATTTAGATTAATGTATGTATAGTTGTATTTAGATTTATGGAGGTAGGTTTCGAAGGAGGTTTAGATATGTTGATGCTCTGTGCCTGTTGCCTCTTACTATGTACTCTAAAACACACACACACACACATATATATATATATATGTGTGTGTCTGTGTGTGCGTGTTCGTTTGTTTGTGAGCGCTCGTCTGTGTGTTTGTTTGTTTGTGTGAGCCTGTTCACCAATTAGTTTTCATGTCATGCCTCCTTTCAATATAAAATTACATACATTGAATAGCAAAGATTACACTTTTTATCTGTTAACTGCACTTACCTGGGTTTAGGACAATGCACGTTTGCTATCGATCAGGAGTGATTGATAGTTATGTATGAAAACGAACATTAACACAGTACATATACCGGATATAATTGATAATAAATGTATTTGTTCAACTTTCCTAAAACATAACTCACCCGTGGTAAGCAGCAATAACCCAATGTGCACTTCATGTGTTTGTCCGCTAACATGCCACCAAGCTCCACACCAGGCTGCACATTAACCTAGTCAAGACTCCACACACAAGAACATCACCGCACACAGGCAGAACTTCATGAATCACTGATCAGAAGAACCACTACATGATGGCACATAACTGCGGTCTACACGCTGGCCATAACCTCTGATTATCAGAGCTCAGAAAATTAACTAAAAACAATATTAATTACAAGTAATATAGAAAAATACAATTCAAATAACATAACTCTAAAACACTATTGTAGTTTGACGATATTTGTTAAAGTAGCGAAATACCAGGTGAATAACTTAGTTAAGGTAATGTGAATCCAGGCATTATTAATATGATCGGATAAACGGAGATGTCGTCTATAAACCCCCATATCAGGAACAAAATTATCTTAAACCTGTCTGAGAGCCCTGATTTATACATCTTATCAGTATCATCTGCTTCAACCTCTCTAAACAAGATTTTGTCATCCTTCTATTGGTAGGAATCGACTCAAAATGTAATACGCACGTGGCCCACACTCTGGCTAAAATAAGTCAAATGGATGTCATGACCTTTACTAACAGTTATAATACTGATAATATTAATCATTATCATAATTAATTTCTATCACACTTCAATCGTAGAACATGTTCTAAACCCATTTTCAGTATAAAACGCCTTAGAACAATTCTGGCGTAATACAATTAGTATTATTATATTATTTTTAATACCTTGATCATTTCCTTTGTTTCGGATGTGTGCTAACATACCTGTGTAATTGGTAGTATATGAGGCTGATGTAGCACGATTTTGGAAAATAATCAACAATGAGACTTAACCATTTATCTTTCTGTGACTATGCAGTAACAAATATTACGCGAAACAAACAGCTGTATCACATCTGACTGACATATACAACATATGTCTCCATTATGTATTGGTAAAATGTTATCTTATATAATGAATTTCTGTTATGTCTGTTTAAAAATTGTTGGTAGTTATTGATTATCAACGTTGCCAAGATATCTGATTCCCGGTCACTGCTTGCATGGTAATAACCATTATACCATAATAATGTGTACCCAAATTACCTAAGAATAATAAATAAGAATTTATGTTATTCAAAGCACAGGATAAATCTACAAAAATCAACAATTGAGATATAACTGATAGTGTATAACGTCGATCTTAAAATGTCTTATTATATATATATATATTATATATATATATATATATATATATATATACGTAATATAATGGTAATGATTTATATATAAAGTTGAGCTAATCCTAATTTAAAACAGAGGTGAGAATTCATGGTATCCTAATAGATATGATGTTTTACCAAAGTTAATAATTGATATTCAGTTAATAGGTTTTACATTTCAGCTTACATCCCTTAGAGAGAGTGATATATATATATATATATATATATATATATATATATATATCTGTGTGTGTGTGTGTGGGTATGTGTCTGTGTGTGTGTATGTTTGTTTGTAGAGAGAGAGAGAGGGAGAGAGAGAGAGAGAGAGAGAGAGAGAGAGAGAGAGAGTGGAGAGAGATAATAAATTCTTCGGCTATGCTAATTCAACCCTGCCGTTTATCAGATTTCACACTGGTATAATGCTATATTTACCCCTAATTTCGTCTTGCGAATAAGAATAGCAGTCAAAATATGTTGGGTCGTGCTGAATATATTAATTATTCCAAAACTGTTAGAAGATTGGCGTCCGATATGAAAATGGCCATATCTGCATATATTACTTATGCAATATAGTAATAATTATCATAATGTGTATTTAATAAAGCGCCCTTACTAGCAGGAGCCATTCATGTTATAAAGCGATGTACAAATAATATGTAAGATAATAAAACCCCAAATATGTTTGTAAAAACACTATAATGTATAGTGTTTAACCAGTCCCTAAGCCGACAAGCAAAAACAAAAAGGGAATCACCTACCGCCGTGTATTTTGGTAGTAGAACACACAAGTCAGATGACGGCAGTTGTGGGAATGTATAGATTATTTATCTAAGCAGCCCTATTTATACACATTTTGCTGTGTCTTTCTTCAAAGCAATACTATATAAACTATATAACCAAACGGTCACTGTCTTCAAAGGCTAGATTGTTCAACGAGCAGGCGTTCCAGAAATGGAGAGTAACCTTTTTAGCATGAAGAATTTCGATGCTGATTAAAATACAATTGATATTTGTTGTATGAATACAACATACTATCATAGCTGTTCGAAAACAACTTATTTTAACACAATTAGTACGGATTAGGCCATGTAAGGTCCAGAATGGGATATATGTACACGTACCTAATTGTTCTGTTTATCAACTGTTCATTCATATTTTTATTAAACCTTGTTCTTTACGGATGGTATTACTTGGGAGTCCATTTAGCAGAATGTTGCTATAGCAAAGCCGTGAATTTACTAAACTATTAACTAGAATTGTATAGTACCATTGTTTTAATTTTGCCTTATTTGAGCAAATCTTGCCATCTGGCTATTCGAATTTACAGGTTCTCCTCTTTGATGTCAATGGCACTTTCATATCTTTAAACACTGTCCAGCCTCAAAGTTGTGATTATATGTCAGTTTGGTCATCTCGGTTTCAGCTTTTATATGTCATATATAGTCTGTTATTCATCATCAAGTGTTTCTAAATTATTCATTTCTTATTTTGAAAACAATGTAGCACGTTTGACACATATCGTTAATTACAGAATACAGCTCGAGACTGGACTCTCAATATATGTCTTATGCATGCTGATTCTAAGGTCATTCAAAATGACTAATTTATCTAGATGATTTGATAATGTCACTTACTTTTGGAAAGAACTCCTTCATCCCTTGCTTCAGAACCCATTTAGGAAAAGGTTATAGTTTACAAGATTTGTCCAGATCATTTTAAGGATAATGTATTATTTGATATTAAAAGTTTTAAATTTTCCAAACAATCTATTCTAATGTACCGTCATATACTCTTATCCAGAATATAATCATCAAGGGATTACACTGATTCTGGCATGTGTATTATGTAAGAACAAAAATGTAGAAATGAGGTTATTATGTAAATGATAGAATAATATCTACAACAGATTATCTTTTGCTATGCCTCATTAGCAATACGTTATTGTTATAATTAACTAGTGTCTTGTTTGTTTCAAACCGTTTAGCAACCAACAATGTTATATTTTTGGACGAAATAGAAGTTTTATTTATTTTAATTGTCATAATCGGATTTACGTAATGAGTAATTTTTTTCTATATCAAGAAAATCCAAATATTTGTCATTGAATCTTAGCTGGTTGATTAATACATAGACATAACAATGATTGATTTATCATGGTGTCTATGCACAACGATATATCACTATTAAACCCGTTACTAGAAATGTACAACTTACAAACCAATGCAAATAGTGATAGATAACTGCAACATCTTAATTTGAAATTTGTAATTACCCTTCCATCCCATCCAACTACTTAAATCATATATTTTGATATGAACAATTTAGCCTTTCTGCTCGACAAATAACCTATAGTTATTTAGGAAATTGCATTTTCCTATCCTAAGATCATAAAATGAGAGATTAATCTCTTTTCATTGATTAGTTACATAGGTCATAGTGTGAGTGTTGGCCGTTTTGCATATCCTGACACCGATCAGTCCACACGTCAGGAGTATGGATTTAACATGACCCAATAATATCATATCGTGACAGCTAGAACTATTCTCCAGATGAAAGATGGAGCAAAAAAATCCGTTAAATATTTGATTAACAACAGGAATTAATAAGTATTATTGAATAAATGATAACTTTCACTCTCTCACCCTTAGGCGCGGGCGGGCGCGCGTACATATACACACGCACACATACACACACGCACACGCATACCACGCACGTCTTATTATATGCTAGAATAAAATCAATGAACACATAAATGTACACACCACTTAGTTGGCCTGGTTAAAGGGATTTAAAAATATATTTGTATATTATAGACCTGCTGTAATGTTTCTTGTTGGTTCAGTTGGCAGTAATTTGTAAACACTGATGTTGTTCCCAATCATAAATCGATGACATGGCAGAAAGTCATCATACCAGGTGCCACATAACGCATGATTAGTGGCTTAATATGTCATATATGTATATATATATATATATATATATATATATATATATATATGTGTGTGTGTGTGTGTGTGTGTGTGTGTCTGTGTGTGTTTTGTGTGTATTTGTGGTGTATGTGTATGTATATATGTGTGTATATGTGTGAGTGTGTGTGTGCATGTGTCTATTAGAGCCCTGCACAGGTTGGAAAACTGAACCCGACCTAACCCGCAACTACTCATCTCATACCCAACCCAAACCCACAAATCTCCACCCGAACTTAACCCGAGAACCCATACTTAAAATTATATTGAACCCGTGCGCAACCCAACGTACAAGACTGTAACCCGCACGCAATCCAACTCACAAGAATGGAGTCGGAACACGAAACATACAAAATTGTTGTTATTAAGATAATTTATTTAAAAAACGAAATCAACTTTTCCATTGTAACTTATTCACATCTTTATAATAACATCCAATAGTATAGTATATAGGGACTATTTAGTATTATGGATAGCACTATTCATGAATAGGACTTATTTACAATAGACGATTTCAAAGTGGTTCTCAGTAGCAATAGTTGAAATAAAATCACGTCTGTTCGAAACATAAGAATACCTCCAATCAGTTATAATACAATAAATGTATTCAATAAAACACATTATCTATTAATATCCAATAGTAACAAATGTCCCGCAGCATGTATCAGCAATGAAAGAAGTCATTGTCACTGACTTATATATCGCTTATTCAGCACAGCCTCTATGTTGTAGTGGTTGAGAAAACCTCTCCCCAACCACTCACTGGGAAACAGTACGGAAAGATTATTTAGTTTTTGTCATATCTTATATAAGAAGATATGTACTGCTTGATAGCACCTGAACACCACAGTGATTAGGAGTACAGGTAAATATATATAAGTAGTCAAACTACTTACTAATTAACAGCTATAACAACACAGTACCTCTTCCTAAAGAATTCTAGACATTAACCACCTACTGCTATGATAACAGGTTCCTTTTGAACTGTTCAAACTACTGATAGACTATTAGCTCCTTAAACACATACTGGACCAATGCTGTTAGCCCAACATAAGCAATAGATGACATTGTTCAAATCATAAATAAGAAGTCCATTATAAAATAAATCATTAAGACGATCTCTGAATACTGACATATGAAGACAAACTAACATGTTACAAACAACCGTTAATTGTTTCAGATATAACAATGAGATTAGTTAACAACGTCATCCACTAGATGACAAATGTCATCCGACAGCACAACAACGGTCTCAGTTCGTATTCATATGCCATAATTATATGTCTTTTAAACAAGACAAGCATTTTACGACATTAGGATATTAACACTTGTAATCTATGGAATCTTTCACACCTGAAACTAACCTAATCAAAGTCTCTGAGGTGCTGTAAAACTGTGACGGTGTATATATAAACATACACATCTATATATCCATAACGTGGTCGTTAAAACAATGGTCTGCCTCTCACCAAGTTGTCAACGACTTGTAGGACACATATCGGGGCATCTTTTCTTATTTGCTGAATAAGACAATATTTAACAATCAACTAAGAAACTATAGATGCACGTAAGCAATATATGCAATTAAAAGCTACAAGGTGTAATAACCAGCAGTTCCCATTTGCTAAAAATATGAACAACTGTTTTTTTAGCGAATGCCACTCTTCAGATATGTGACTGAAGTAAGGTTCCCTAAGTGAATGAGACGACCAGATCATGTTTAACACAAACGCGGTATATTAGTTGGATTCTTATTTTTACCTGGAGGTTTGTAGCTCTGTGTCTCTGATTGCGTGTAGATAGCAGTATTATAATGTTAAACATTATCAGTATTGTACTCATAACATAAAGGCGAATACCTCTCCCTTTCTTCTAAGCAAATGAGGCGACATCTCAGAAACATAAAATATAAATATTCTTTCTAAATTGTGATTCCACAAATGTATTTTACAGTTATTTACTTAATGAATGGATTCTAGACATGTAAGGAAATTGCACCTCAACGTGTAAACACCACGTTAATGTCACAAACAGTAGTAACAGTTCTACTAAAGTGTTTAACTGTATTTAAGGATCATCCAATATTTGATTAGTGTACGTTGAATACAATAATAGACAGGACTAATTTCTAATCTTGAACAGTACCGATAACTAGAATAGTTAATGTACTTAAGTCTCTATTGACTAATATCGTATCCCAGTAATCAGTTTCTTGACATTATCCTAACAACATTCATCAATCGTTAAATGGATAAGTATATGGATGTTATTGCGCTAAGTGTATCATTGACGAGGAACAACTTGAAAAGCATCAGATTTTATGGTTACTTTATTTTAGGATGATATTCCAGCTCTAGTTCAGTATCGGTAAAATATAAGTAATGTCTAGAGTTGCTTATATGGATAAAAATATTATATATGTTACCATTGTTAAATGTGCTACTGTGTGAAAAAATACGCACTAGTTTATGTACATGAAGGGAGTTGGAAATAGATGAAGACACGCATACACATGCACACACACACGCGCGCGCACATACATTTATTATCTTTCATCAAATGCGACACACATCCTAATCATACGATACCTTCATTATCCTACAATATTTTGAAGTCCCCTTTAATATAAAGCTCATTCCCTATACACGAATATTTTTCTTAATAAACCACTTCCTTTGAAAACAAAACCCTAGTAAATTGATCTAATCAATTATCCCAGCTGGTCTCGCGACAAACTGGAAATCACTTGAAGAGAATCACACATTATTAACAACTACACTAATATGGTTTTAGAATAATAACCCAATATGGATAAGTGATTATTAACTGATAAATAAAGCCACGTCGCTTTTTATATTTCTGGGAGTTTTAATGGCTGCACAATGTTTAGAACTGATATGGCGAGTCAATAAATATATTGTCCAACTTACCAATATATTAAATTAAAATATGATAAATAAGCAATGGGTATTATGGCAAATATTGTCCTTTCATCGGTATATAACTTATTACAAAATTCAGTAACGTACAAAACATATTTTCTCCCTTTATCAAGGACCC
>JAODUP010000977.1:210000-325000 GCA_025642065.1 Paralvinella palmiformis | reverse complement strand
AGGCATCTTATTTAAGTATATTGCATATTATTATTATTTATGTTAATGAATTTCTTATTAACTCATCATGGCACAGTTATAAAATAGTGAAATTTATTATAATAAATGGTAACAATGAAGTTATATTTCTATTAATAAAATATGATTTACCACATCATACCATGTTTTTTACTAATTTAATATATAACATTAACACAATTACCCATAATAATAATAATACAAAAATAACATTCTTTAGTACTCACATCAAAGTTATTACTGGGTAAATACTATTTCAAAAGGGATTATATTGTATTGAAAACAACTTAAATTATGACAGCTACATTCAATTTCTTTTAAGTGACCTGATCAATATGTCAAATATAATCCTGTTCTAACTAAAATAAATGTGTAAAAAGAAGTCTTTTTTTATTTGCTGACTGAAGTCTTAGGAATTTTTTTGTAGTTCATCTCTCAAAATACGTTTTAGAATTTTGCCACTGGATGATTTAGGTATTTCCTTGCGAAACTCAACACCCCCTTTTAATTGTTTGTAAGGAACAGCTTTCTCTGCAACAGAATAAAATAAGAGATAATTATTAATGAGACTAAAAACAAACATTCAATGAATGTTCTGTACTATACTGTACATGTTTATTTTGATGATGTTATCCAAGACTACAATTTACAATAAATTTCTTAATTATATTTGAAAATGAAGAATTTAAAGCCTTTCTTTGTTTTGTTTTTCTGTTATTTTCGTGGATTTTTTTTACATTTTGGCATGGAAAGACTAAGAAGTGGTTGTAAATTTTCAATAATTTCTATGTAATTTTTACTATAAAAATAAATCAGTAGAACACTAGAAAGTAGGCCTGTAATTGTCACTCACTGTTCTTTGTTAATCTATTTCATAAATGACATATCTCTCATTACTTACAGATTTCTCAAACCTTTTTCAACATTTAATGACTTTCAGACAACTTATTCAATGAATTAGATCTCTAACTGTATCCCTATTCCCAAGCCACATTGTTCACTACAGGTACTAATATATATGGAATAATTTTTTATAAATATTAAATAAGTGACCACAACAAATCATGCATGCTATGTTGTTATTATTATTGTTTGGTTATTATATTTGAAATGCTTACCTTTAACATAATTAGCAATGTCTTCCTCTGTAGCATTCGCTTCAGGCCTCAGTACAACATAAGCTCTTGGTAACTCTCCAGCCACATCATCAGGTTTACCAATAACAGCAACATCCTTTACTGCTGGATGGGTTAACAGTAGATCTTCTAGCTCAGCTGGCGCCACCTGGTAAAATAAATGTTACAATAAGTATGTGTTATCCAGATAGCTTAACTTTCAGACGTATATATAGAGCTGGACCATCCTCAACCTATCAGTATCAGAGTAACATCTATATACAGCTGGACCATCCTCAACTTATCAGTAACATCTATATACAGCTGCACTATCCTCAACCTATCAGTATCAGAATAATATCTATATACAACTGGACCATCCTCAACCTATCAGTATCAGAGTAATATCTATATACAGCTGGACCATCTTCAACCTATCAGTATCAGAGTAACATCTATATACAGCTGGACCATCCTCAACTTATCAGTAACATCTATATACAGCTGCACTATCCTCAACCTATCAGTATCAGAATAATATCTATATACAACTGGACCATCCTCAACCTATCAGTATCAGAGTAATATCTATATACAGCTGGACCATCCTCAACCTATCAGTATCAGAGTAACATCTATATACAGCTGCACTATCCTCAATCTATCAGTATCACAGTAACATATATATACAGCTGCACTATCCTCAACCTATCAGTAACACACATATATATATATAAAGCTGCACTATCCTCAACCTATCAGTATCACAGTAACATATATATACAGCTGCACTATCCTCAACCTATCAGTATCACAGTAACACACATATATATATATATATATATAAAGCTGCACTATCCTCAACCTATCAGTATCACAATAACACATATATATATATATATATATATAAAGCTGCACTATCCTCAACCTATCAGTATCACAGTAACATATATATACAGCTGCACTATCCTCAACCTATCAGTATCACAGTAACACACACATATATATATATAGATATATATATATATATAAAGCTGCACTATCCTCAACCTATCAGTAACACACACATATATATATATATCTATATATAAAGCTGCACTATCCTCAACCTATCAGTATCACAGTAACATATATATACAGCTGCACTATCCTCAACCTATCAGTATCACAGTAACACATATATATATATAAAGCTGCACTATCCTCAACCTATCAGTATCACAGTAACACACACACATATATATATATATATATAAAGCTGCACTATCCTCAACCTATCAGTATCACAGTAACATATATATACAGCTGCACTATCCTCAACCTATCAGTATCACAGTAACACACACACATATATATATATATAAAGCTGCACTATCCTCAACCTATCAGTATCACAGTAACACACACACAATATATATATATATATATATATATATATATAAAGCTGCACTATCCTCAACCTATCAGTATCACACTAACATATATATACAGCTGCACTATCCTCAACCTATCAGTATCACAGTAACATATATATATATATATATATATATATATAAAGCTGCACTATCCTCAACCTATCAGTATCACAATAACACACACACATATATATATATATAAAGCTGCACTATCCTCAACCTATCAATATCACAGTAACATATAGTTATATGTATAATTACTATTTCACTCAGGAATATTTCAAATTTACTGAAATCCGAAATTTCTAGAATTTGTGAATTATCTGTTAAAGATAACATGGCTTTAATGGATAGCTTAAGGAAATATAAATGACTTTTAGTAAATATAGGTGAACCCATATTCTTTTTTTCTGTATTATTAAAGAAATATCAATCAAACAACCCGAATTATTTTTGTACACTAGTTTAACCCCAAATGAAATGGTCTTCGTTGACATCTGATGAATTAATTCTGAAGACAACTTTGCATATTCTTGAATGATTATGACGGTATTTATTGGATCCATTAGGAAGCCATTTCTTTTCATTAAAACTAATTTCTTTGGCTATCTTTGTGTTATTTAGTGGATTGCTGAAGATGTTATTTTTGTGTCATCGCAAAAATAAAATATGTAAAATAGGCCAGAAAAAGATTCCATCGTTGTTGAAGAAGACATTGTTCAGTGGCCAACATGTTTTTAGAAATTGCTGAACAGAAAAGACTTGTACCAAAGAATGAATACTCAAACATTATAATAAATTATGTATCTGTTGCTGCCTTTAGTGAGTCAAACAGGAAGAATAAAAAGTTGTGAATTAAATTGCTCAATAACAAATGTTTAAAGATCAATACTAGTAATATTACTTGCATTATTTGTAACTCATATAGCTTAATTGGTGTAAATTAGGTTAATTAATCCACTATTCTGTATGTTTACTATCATGTTATTTAATCATGTTAGATTACATATCACATCAGTTAAGTTGGTATTCAGACTGTACTATTTTTGTAACTAGTTAATTTTTCTTTTACTTTCATTCCCCCACATAACCAAATAATACGACGCCTCGTTAATTACCTGAAAACCTTTTACTTTGATTAATTCCTTTAACCTGTCTGTTATTACGGTATAACCCTCTTCATCATAATATGCAACATCACCTAAAACCAAGAAAACAAAACACAATAATTACTTGTAACTAAATAATAATCTCTGGGCAACTGTTTAATGGATTTTCTGTCGTCACTTCTTGTAAACGTAATGTTATCAGTTAATGAATTGCACAGGTAAATACTACTGAATATGCAATAATGGTTACACATTAATAGAGTACAAAATTACAACACCAAAACATGTCTTATGTAACACATAAGTGATAACCTATTTCTCATCATACCTGTGTGAAGCCATCCATCTATAATGGTTTCACTTGTAGCTTTATCATTTTTAAAGTATCCCTTCATCATCTGAGGTCCTTTGACACATAATTCTCCTTCTTTATATGCTGGTAGTGATTGGTTGGTTTCTGGATCTCTTATCTGATATATATATATATATATATATATATATATATAATTTTAAGTGCTCAAAAATTTGACAGTAAGTGACAAATTAACATAAAGATTTTACTTTTAATACACACACAAAATCATGTTCTAAAACTTTCACACAAATATTTATCACCGATCATTTATCATATAAAGTCCAAATAAAAAAAACTGGTTCCATGACAAAATCCCAGTAAACAACATCACAGTGGACAAAATCACAGCCTCTTATGCCACAAATCGACAAAATCACATTCTCATATCAAATTAATTAATAAGATAAGGTGTAAAGGCCACTCACCTGTTATCATATTATATTAAGATAACATATACAATTTTATGATTACAAAATAAAAAAAATAACATGAAGAAATAATGATTGCACCTATGATTGTTGTTCCAATATGCAGACTTCAATTGGAATGGTATCAAGAAGTAATTAACTTGTGACATGTCAACTCCTGACAATATTGTCATGACACCTCAGTTGTTAGGAAGTGTGAAGAAGATTATGTGGACTGTGATATAGGCATTCAGAAATGAGCAGGCACTAGCTGCAACAGAAATGCTTCAAGACTAGATTGGTGAATGACCACAGAAATGTGCCTGCAAGCTCAGAAAACCTTTGAAGAATGCCTTGTCAACCTGTGTTCAGATCGTGAATAATACCTTATCAACCTGTGTTCAGATCGTGAATAATGCTTTATCAACCTGTGTTCAGATTGTGAATAATACCTTATCAACCTGTGTTCAGATCGTGAATAATGCCTTGTCATCATGTGTTCAGATTACCAATCCTCATCTAAGGGTGTAGAGGAGTTCCTGTAGAGTGTTGGACCTTACATTCATAATTATGTATATATAAATGGAGCTTAAATTTGTGAATGTGAAATAAGTGTATAGATTGGATATTGTGTTTACTGTCTCTCAATTTGACATTGGAATGTATATATTGGATATTATTATTATTATCTCAATTTGAATTAAAAGTTCCTTGAATTTTCAATGTCAAATTTGTTGCTTTTTATGTATGAAACTTTTGTTTATAAGACTGGGATTTTGTCCACTTTGGGGATAAGAGGCTGGGATTTTGTTCACGGGGACTTTACCCCCTGGTTGTTGCTTGGTATGGAGTATGTACTGACAGGGATAGGGTCCTGATAGGTAGTCTAAAGCTTAGATTCCAAATATGAGGTATCCGGCATGCGATTTGTCTCTCATGTTAGAAATATGGCAATACAACAGAAATACAGATAGCAAAGAAAAAACCAACTAGTGTGTGTTTGTTACTCCCCCAACACAGATTTTGCATATTATAAATTCTAAAAAATACTAATAAAATTATTATTAAAACAATATCCTGTTGTTAGAGCCTTAGAATGTTTATTAAGCAATATGCCGAAGATTTGAACTACAATTTGGTCTGGAGACATATGGAAGCGCTCTCGTTCATGCTGTTCAATTTTTGCCGTATCCGCATGCCGCGTATATGGAATCTCAGCTTTAGGTGGTTTGATATAGATTACTATGCAGTATGTGTATGGTCGAATATCCCTGTTATGTGAGGGGGCGTGTTTGCTATACAGGGTGTTTTTATTCAAAGTGCACAAATACCTATGTATGATCTCGGTGGATGTGTGGATCCGCCAGATCTTATGTTGTATATATATATATATATATATATATATATATCATGTCATTGTGACTATCTCGTAAATATATATCCATTGCATAATGATTTATATTATGATCAATATATTATTTGCACGCAATGTGTGTAGAAATAAATTTGATTCACCAATGTATATGTGTGTTGGTTCAGTTATGTTTTTATCGTCAATTATTGCGGCTTGGCTAAAATACACCAACGTGTGAGCTACATTGTACGTGATATATTATGTCATAGTGCCGGATTCGCCGTCTTCCGGTCACGCCATGAGACACTACCTAGCTTACACCAGTAAATGTGTGTCAGATTTAAAAATAGACACCAATCAAATGGCAGGAGTGAGTAAGTGAATCAATCACTGTCAGTCGTCAGGCTCAATTACATATCGTAAAAAGGGGTCTCTGTTTAGTGGTTTCCTGGAGATAAGCAAGAGGATACAATCGGTCATTTCTAAACACCGAATCCAAAAGGATGAAAGCAAAACGAAAGTGGCAAATGTGAGTATATATACTTAGGAGAATGTCTTCTGATACTCGGAAAATAATCTGTTAAGTGGGTTAGTTGAATAGTTTTGTTGACTTTCCGATATCAAGAATATAACATATATAAGTTTTTGAAAAAAGTTGATGGTTCATCATTTAAGATAAAATGTGAAACAATCCAGGAATGGGTATGTGAAATTTTTGGATTACTTTATTTCTAATACATTACGTGATGACAAGGATATTTTATGGCAATGTCGACAATTGTATATACTAAGGGTAATACGCTAATCCGGAAATTTTACGTGTTCCACAAAAGTGAAGCTGACTTTGATTCTCTTATGTATACTGCTCAGTAAGTACACATAAACGTCATATTGCTTGCAATAATGCGTTTCGTTTGTTGCTAAATCAGCCTAAATATTCCACTGCCTCCACCATGTTTGTAGAATACGATGTACCAAATATTAAAGCTGTAATTAGAAACCTTATATAGAAATTCATGCTGAGACTCGATTCCTCTTGTAATAACCTGGTAATTGCAATTATCAACAATCCAGGTTACGACTATACTGGATTAAGATGTTGTATGTACCTAACAGCTTCAACCGAATGTACCAGTATGTAATATTATTTCATAACCATGTGCATTTTTTAGATATTTTTCTAATAAAACGTTTGTTTAAAGAGACAGTCCACCCTCATAATTTTTTTACAATATGTAATGCTTAAAACAGTAACCAAAAATTCCACAATAATAATCATGAAATGTATCTGATATCATACATATATGTAAATAATCTAAATCATTGGAGGGCCGCCATTACGGCTGAACCGGAAGCCAAATTTGAAGGCGGGAAGGAGAAAACTAAAATGCTCTGATGTCACATCAGCGCTTTCTAAATTGACGCGGATTATAGTTTATCTTGAGCGTTATTACCTGAGCCATTTTGAATCATCTTCCTCTTGTCAGGTTCCTTCTGACTCAAATTGATATGGTTGTATATCAATCATGACGTAATTTTAACAAGATAATGCCGTTTAGTTCTGGAATAACTCTTTGCTCACACTTGTTTACATGCTTTTGTACGGGCTATACAGATTTCAGGTAAACTGGATACGCTGAAGTGATGTCAACATTCAGGAGCTTCCGCACTTTAAACTTTAATCAGCACTTTAAACTGGATTATTTAATGTGTGGGTGATCATTTACACATTTTGACATTATTTATTATATTTGTGAGTATAGCTGTATTAGTCCTCAAAATTTAAAATGAGGGTGGACTATCCTTTTAATGTTTATATGGACATCTGTACATGATAAGTCTGAAATAAATATATTGAATTGAATCAGGATAACGTTGCTGCCTGGAAAGATATGCAGCCCCGTTGCAGATTTGATAAATCTATGGCATACACGTGACATCTGGGTTCTGTATTTGAGTTAGCTGTTTTCCAGTGACATCCCAGATGGTAAATAGATAGTAAAATCTTTAAAAGCTATGGTGTTAACGGGGATCTACATAGCTGGATCAGCAACTTCCCTACATCACGCCACCAGAGAGTCATAGTCAATGGTGAGCATTCAGACAAAATATATGTGGCGTCTGGCGTTCCCCAGGGGAGCGTCCTTGGTCGATTGCTATTCTTATTATTATGAACGACCTGTCATCTGTCATCCAATCACAGGTATGGCTCTTTGCCGATGATTGTCTTCTCTACAGGCCTATCATGGAGTCAAGGGACCAATATGTGTTAGATCAAGATCTCGCACCGCTTTCGCAATGGGCTGACACTTAGGGTATGAAATATGCCAACAAGAACCCACCTCAACACTTTAATAGTCTGTGTGGATGCATCTTAACACAAGTCCATGATACTCAATATCTGGGAATCACAATATCAAGCGAACTTAGATGGCAGCGATGTTTTGCAACAACAGCAGCCAAGGCTAACCGTATAATCGGATTCTTACGGCGCAACTTAAGTGTCAAGTACAGCGACCCACATTTAGCCAAAGACACCCAATTATTCGAAACGGTCCAACGGAAAGCTGCCAGATTTGTCCTCAACAACTATAAACCTGCTGCTACTGTGACTGATATGATGAATAAACTAGGCTGTGTATCACTGGAATACAGACGCGGGAAAACACGACCCAATCTAATGAACAAGATTGTTGGTGGCAATACCATTAAAGGAGTGCACCACAAGAGGCAGCACAAGGACGAAGTCAGTTAATAGTGACAAGTTTAAGCTATACGCAACACGAACTCTTGTTTTTAAGAATCGTTCTTTCCATGAACAATACGAGTGTGGAACAAAACCCCCAAATCTGAAATCTCTGACCTTGAGCAAGACAAGAGTCAAATAGTCAATATCCTGGATTAATGAAGCTGCATGCGCACAACTACTCCCGGGGAAAAGTTATACTCGCACAGACGATCAACCCGTAGTCAACCAGAACCAGAAATGTTGAGAGTATGGAAATTGCTACCTTATTTTCTATACACAGGTAGATACATCTATCTAAGTATGATGGGTGTGTATGAGTGCGCGCGCACGCGTGCGTGCATAGGCACATCTATATACGTGCAAAATATATCACTTGTGTGGTGGGTTTCTAAATGCAAACAACTGACATACAAATCCGCAGTAATATGTTATATGCGTAACCTTTCTCTGTAAACCCTTACCTTAAACTGAGTATTAGGCAACACGACTCCAATTGTTTTTGGTCTTCTTTTACCCTTTGGGCTGGTATGTGAACCGGGACTTAGTTCTGTCATTCCAAAACCTAGTATAAAATAAAAGCTTTACCTATAATCCTGAACATTAGATTACAATTTTCAACTTATCTTACATTTACAAGTAGGTAACCGGTCATGTTGAGATTTCTACCAAGTACAACTACACCGACTGCACCTTTATGTCAAATACTGATTAAACTAGACACGATTCTTTCATCCATTCCACCTAGCCGTCCATGCATATATTAGCTAGAATTATAAACCTGTGGATAATGTTGTTTTTCAATAAGAAAGAAAATAACTACCTTGACACAAACTGATTTTCTCTCGAAATTTGTCCTGGAACTGATCGATGAGAGCCGACGGAGTTGGAGCAGCCCCGAAAAAACATTCTTGAACAGAGGATAAATCAAACTTGTCTACCATCGGGTGACTGGCAAGGAATAGCATTATCGGTGTCACGATATGCAGGTGTG
The DNA here is from genome assembly GCA_025642065.1 of Paralvinella palmiformis. Taxonomy (NCBI): domain Eukaryota; kingdom Metazoa; phylum Annelida; class Polychaeta; order Terebellida; family Alvinellidae; genus Paralvinella; species Paralvinella palmiformis. The sequence goes on along the minus strand of JAODUP010000977.1, from coordinate 315,487 downwards.
TGGCCTAGAGAAATAGCACAAGATACAGAAAGGACACAAATTCACATCCAAATAGCCTGTTTGATAACAAAGCAAATTATCAATATGCTGTTAGATTAGTATCAAAGAACAGAAGGTATACGCACTTTATACTTTTGTACGTGATTCAGGTAAGCTACGGGGTCAAACTTCGACATCGTAACCATGGTAACACCATAACGAAGCCCCGTGCACATAATTACAGTCTGAGCAAATATATGGAAAAGTGGAAGAACACACAAGTAGATTCCATCGTGCTGCACGTCTAATATATCAGAGTTACTGAAATGGAGAAAACATGCAATGCTAAGTATCCTTATTGCAGACTGTTATACAAAGGTAATTTGGTAATTGCATGAACTAGGCTATGTATTTAAGGATTGTTTAAGGTGTTAAAACAAATCCGTATAACACGGATTTTTCCGTGGATTGGACATCCTTGTATCCAATTACTTACCTGCTTTGTATCATATTTGCTACAATTGAGTAACTGGTTAACATAACACCTTTGGGTGGGCCACTGGTACCACTACTGTATGGCATAGTTAATATATCTTCCTTGCTGTTATAGGAGATGTTCTCAGGGAAGGTTTTACCGTCATCTTGAAGGAGATCAGCCAATGATTGGTGACCAGGAGCATTGCCCAGAACAATGGTTTTCTATAATTTAAGATAAGATCAAAAGCTAGTACCATCGTACCTATAAATGATAAATAATCTGGTTAGCTAATGTTGGCCACCAGTTAACTACGAGGTATCATCCAATTTTAGACAGAGTACCACGCCCACATTTAGAGAGGCCTTACTTAGAAATAAGGGTGTCAATGGCCGAGAAAATTGAAATTGCCAAGTCTTAGCTATCACAACAATCCTCTTTCAATCCCTGACTTACGTCTACAAGAGAAACAATCTCTGGCCCCAAAAGAAAGTTAATTTATCAAGCTTCAATAAGCATACTGCTACAATTTGATACCTCCAGTGTAAACATGCCCTTTCTTGTATTTATTCAATTGCTGTTGCATAGCGTTCTGCATTAGTCAGCGTGGTCAGTACACAGCATGCAGTCTCAAACGTTATGATGTTAAAAGGACAAAACTAAAATTCAATGGAGTGGGGTGGTCTATGCAAAGACCACAATAATCTTCCTTTGTGCATCACGTTTCAATCTAAACACTTTACTGGGCGGCATATCAAAGTATACAGCGAATGAAATTTTTAATGTCAACAATAGATAAGAAGGAGGCAATACTACATACCTTGACCGTGTGACAGTTTCTTAGACAGGCATTCACCATATCAGTTAATGAAGGTGAAAAGACGACAACCTTTGACTCTGAATAATTTAATGCATGTTCAAGCTCACCTGAAACATTGCGTACTGTTATTATTATTATTATTATTACACAAGTTCATTGACCAATTAATCAACGCTAACACGTACAGACATGCTAACTCTTATCGAAAAGAGCATATTCCACAACCTGAAGACATATATTTACCTTGGGTATATTGGGGATTAATCGGACTGACCGTCATTCCGATGGCAGTACCAGCTAAATAAATCAGAAAGAACTCGGGACAGTTTGGACTGATTATTGTCAAAATGTCTCCTTTATCGAAGCCTAGTCTTCTCATAGCGCTACCGAGTTTAACGGTCTGAGTCTGTAGCTCACCGTAACTCGTCTTAACTCCGGTCTCGCCATTTATCTACAAAATTATTAAAGAAATAACAACATAAGCTACAACTGCATAAACCATTATTACACTTCATACATTTTTTCTTCAATTTATAACATCAAAATAACTGATTTATTATTTTCCACGTACCAGAGCAGTTTTGTTTGGAAACTTGTGCCAGTTTTCCATAAGGTAATGGGGAAGAAATGGTGACTCGGGGATGTCGTAATCTTGTATTGGTGATCGGATTATATTTGTCGCGTTTGAGTGTTCAGGTTGACTCTTTGCGTATCTTTTGTCCGCTAAAGTCGACGTAAAGAAAGCTCTCGCGTTGAGGCGACATCTAGTGGGTGCTGCAGTGAGCAGACGATTTACGGATGGAATGACAGCTCGACTTAGGCGAAACATCTTCATCTGTTCAATGTAGACAAAATGACAAATATAAATAGTGCTTATAGTAACGAGTTTCGGTGCCAGTCTCCGAACAGAAATTCATTCTCAAAAATCGTACAACAACAAAACTGTCTCTTTAACATTAAAGTAATTGTTTATAGTATAACTCGAAACGGAGAACCACCTGTAAGCCGAAATGATTTATTTAGCTTACTTGACACAATAAGGTAGTTTGATCATATATTTGTGTGCGCTATATATATATATATATATATATATATATATCCAGTAAAACCTCCCTAAATATTACTATTGTCTTTTTGGGAAGACGTCTGAATTATTTCATATCGTATTGAATGATTGTTTTGTTCAGCTTCGGCAATAGACTTAAGTGGGACATACGGTTAACGGGCGTACTCCATAAATGAAGAAAATTATTATATATAACACGTATACTAGTTGGCTGTAATAATGCCCAAAGCTACGTTTTGTTTGTATCGATCTGTTTGACTTCAACATACGTCATACATATCTATATCAATGTCATGTATATCAGCTGCTTATCTAACTATGTGAAGACACTTATCTTACCTTCGGTATTGTCTGCTTGTCATTACTACTACTGCTACTACTACTACTACTATTCTTATTACTACTACTACTACTACAATATTATACAGTAAAATGGATATATAAAGACTTGGTTTACCAATGGCACGGACCGGCAACATATTTCCAACGGGATATTATTTTAGGAAATGAGATTTTCTGACAGAAGCCTTTAAAGGAACATTCCCCCTTCATTTCAAAGTGCTGATTAGTCGACTTTTAATGGCCTATGGGCGCCCCAATTTTTAAGCTAGACGGAGACCGGAAGCTCCTGAATGCTGACGTCACTCGAACCCAGCAGTTTGACGGGAAGTCTGTAGAGCCCATACAATACCATGTAAACGAGTGTTAGGCAGGAATAATTCCAGAACAAAACGCAATAATCTTGTTAAAATTACGCCATGAATGATATACAACCATATCAATTTGAGCCAGATGAATCATTACAAGATAAAGATGATTCCGATTATTTCAAAGAAAACGCGATGAGAATCGGGAGCACTAACTGGTGTCTATGTGAACTCTGTGTACTCCTGGTCGAGGTGACATCGGAGCACTTGATTTTTCTCCTTCCCACCTTCGAATCTGGCATCCGGCCAGCCGTAATGGCGGCCCTCCAGTAATTTGGATTATCTCCTCATATCGTGATTATTATTGTTCTAAGCATTACATATTTAAGGAATATTATCTGAGGGTCAAACTGCCCTTGTAACCAAGCAGGTGGCAATCTACAAAAAGAATAAACACAACAGAGTGATTAATTAAGTTCTAAATTTACGAGCGCCAGATCTGTAGTACAGAATCTGTACTGATGAAGTAGATTGACAACTTTACGGATACGGAGAAACATAAATCAATCCCGTTGTAAATCTATCATGACTGGAGAAATAACACGGATTTTAACTATACTTCTCAGATTGTCGGATAGATGAGATCAACCTTTAAAAATGGCAAGCCAATGTCGCAAAATACGATGGCATAAACACCATATATATATATATATATATATAGAGAGAGAGAGAGAGAGAGAGAGAGAGAGAGAATACTTTTTAATGCACAAGAAACAATATTGTCAGCGAACTAACCATTAGAGTTAACATGGAGGAAAGTGAAATAGACCATCAAGTATATATGTCTATAAATCGATCATGCCTAATACTCAAACGAGTACAGAGCCCTGTTACCGGCCGACAATCATACCACATTGTTTGTTTAATCTTTTAAATGTATTATAAGATTTAATTCCCTAATAGATCTAGCAACAGAACGATACTTACACAGTTTAGCAGATAGATGTATCGGTGTATTTGTTGTCATGCGATTGTCAAAAGTCACCTCGACATGGCGATTGGTTGAATTAACCGGCAGCTGTAATAGTAGGTATGTATGTAAGTTACTAACTTGAACTGTTTACATACTTCACTCTGCTCTCTCTACCGTATCGGGGCCCCAACTGGTTCGGTTACGGTTTATAACGAGTCCACTTTAAAAGGAGGCAACAGCAAATTATCTATTTATGGAAATATGTTGTTAAATAGCGATCACACACACACTCAGTCACTCATTCACTCACTCACTCACTCACTCAAAGATACATTCTCTCGCTCATTCACTCAATTATTTTGCCATTTTCTAAAATGTCTCATAATTGAGATTTTCCCGAGCAGCCATTTTAATGTCTGTGTTAAACTAAACAACGAAATTATAATTTAAAGCCAGGCTCTCAATCACCGTTTATTATTATTATTGTTGCTGCTCCTGCTGCTGTTTTACAGCCACTTTTGTGCACAGGGTGGGCCAAATGGGCCGAGCGCCGCCAAAGCTAATGAAGCGAAGTGAAAGATGAAACATGCTTCTGATGTAGCCCGGTCGGGGTTTGAACTCAAGTGCTATAGATCTATGGCCAACCGCGCTACCAGTTAGGTCATGAAGGCGCCCCCTATAATCAATCGCCGTTTGAATGAATCGGAAGAAAAAAAAGTCGTTAAAAACTAAAGCCGAGCGTCGACAAGTAACAGGAACCTATAGCTTTAACTTACTATATTTATAAATGTCGTCCATACACAAATACTAAAACATACAATGAAATCTCCTTGACTCGGATCAGTTAATATATTTAAGCTTAATTGTGTTGCTCAAATACCGTTAACAGCTAGTCAAACGTCAACAACCACAAAAGAACAACCAGAACTGGAAATAATGTCATAAGGGTCCCGTATTTAGATAGTATTTATGTTTTTCGTTTGAGCACACGTGTGTGCAGTCTCCCGTAATGGTATGTGTATTCCTGTGATTGACTGAGTTGTCTGCGTGGCCTTGGCGCTGGTCACGCGCCTGGAAAATATGGCCGAGGTCGACGAGACATTCAGATAAAACAGCCCACGAATATGGTTAATCCTCGGATTCGAAACCGTAGCTTGAAAGTATGCAGGGAATCGTACTACTAACTATGCCGTGCGAGTACCTTAAGCGATGGAAACACGCTCGATCTCAAAGAATGTCACGCTGTGAGCTGCACTTAGGCATAATCGGTATTACAGTGCTTCTCTCTTATAACGCGGTTGGCGGAATTGACGATCCGAGTTGCGTTATTGGCAGACCGCGTCGTAGAATACTGCTATGGCCAATAACAAACTAGCCTTGTTGCGAATCTTTTTACTGACAAGGCTAAAGTTTGACCACCCTTCCTTTAAGAAATTACGCGTCCATTTTCCCCTTATATTGATCGAATATTATGCCATTTTAATCAAATATTATGCAATTTTTATCAGTTTTCCACCTTCTACCTTTAAAATCTGCTTTAAGTATAATATTTTTATCCTCAAGTAAACGGTCGTATTTTCATTGATATAATGACGGTCCGACTATCTAATCTATTGTTTTATCCCTTACATATATTTCTTAATGATATTGCTATTCATATATCAAATGAACTATTTCGTGGCATCTGTTGTCTCCTCCTACAGGTCGTTGGTAAAAGCTGACAAAAGCCAGGCCACATTATATAACCTTCTTCTGCCAATTTGTTGTAATATCACTATCATTGTTATAATCATCGTCATCATCACCGAGATCAATATTAATACTAGTAACATCGATAATAAAATATTGATATACATTATATTAATCCCCAAAGTGGAAGTAATAGTTTTATTTTATTTTCCACGCCCATTAATTTATTTATATAAAATATACCACCAAATATACACCCAGTAAATAACCTCGACGTTCAATATTTGGGTCTTGTGACATTATGATATTTCAGGTGATTTTAATAAAAGCACCGGTAATTCTGTTATTAATATGAATGAGGAGCACTAATGATAATAATAATAATATTAAAATAGTATTTTATATAGCACCTTATTCAATTTGAATTGATCAAAGGCACTTTGCATTTAAAACATAATTAAAACATGTTCCAAGATCATATACCACTAACTCATTTTATGCATAAATACACTGGTTTATATATTATAAGTATGCTAATTTAAATAAGTGGGTTTTAAGAACATTACAAAATATGTCTTTACTTGGTGCAAGTTTAATATAATTAGGCAACCTATTCGACACCCCGCGAGCTGATGCCTAACTGGTAGCGCGGTTGGCCACAGATCCGTAGCACCTGGGTTCAAACTCTGGCCGGGCTATGTCAGAAGGGTGTTTCATCTTTCACTTCGCCTCATTACCTTTGGAGGTCGCTCGGCCCATTTAGCCTACCTTGTGCACAATTTTACAGTTCTCCATATATTGCTGTCTGGCTTTTGGGTACCGTCAAAAATGAACAGGATTCAGATCGGAGCATGGTATATACTTTTAAATCAGATCACTAAGATACAGTGATGTTCTTCAACTCAGTACTTTGAATGTGTGAAACAAGATCTTATACGGTGATCTTAAACGTACAGGAATCAAGTGCAGCTGGAACACAACTGATGTTATATATTCCTTTTGTGAGTGCATGTAACTGTAACCTGACGTGCAGCACAGTTCTGCACTCGCTTTAGGCGGTTTGTCAGAGAGATGGCAGCATTGATCATCGGGGGGGGGGGGAGGAAGTGGAACTTTCGACTAGACGTCATCAACCCACTTCTTCTCAAATATCCCTATGGACATCATGATTATCCTATCTATTACATAAAACTTACCTGACTATAGTCGACCAAAACATGAAGCGTCTTGTTGCTAAAAGTATATTTCCTAAATATTCAAACAATTGTAAGAGATAACGAGATAATGAATTTAAATGGAGTATTAGCGTGCGTGTGAATCTAAGGTGTCTATCTATATCATAAGTCTGTCCAGCTGTTGTAAGGTCTAGTTGTAAAGGCAGCCACCAGCCAGCCAGCCACCGGTACATATGGTGGTAATTACAGCTAAACAGTTAGTGGTTTAATTAACGGGATTGACCGTTGTGCGTGCTATAATCCATTGTACGACTGAGAGCAGTGGGTAAGTTGGTAAATTGGTTAAATCATCTGGCTGTATGATGCGATTGCAATTAATGATACAGGCAATGGGAAACGAATTCACTGCCAAACGCTTAACTACGAGTTGACATAGCTGACCAGGTGACATGAGTAATTGAGCTGGAGATAATGATGAGGTAATGTTGAGTTGATATTGATGATTACCTGTGTTTGCATCAATTTCAATTATCTCAATAAATACCTGGACATTCATTACAAATGTATTACTTCCCCAATCGCTTTTGTCTGGCGGGATCGTGTATTTAAACCACTCATATGCACAACAAAATTCTCTTTTACTGGTAAATCTTCTGACGTTTGCCATGTCATTCAAATCAATATCATGTTTTATGATCATTTTCAATTTCATGTTTTTATACATATCACATCGCCAGATCAATAATATCCAGTTTTTTTTATTTAGTAGTTATCTCGCTATTATAAATGTACCTGAGTGAATATTGACGAAGAATCGCATTCACGTTTGTGTGGTATACATTGTATTCATGATTGTAATCATGTTTACTTAAATTGTAATCGCAATAGTAATCAATTATTTTAAGTTTTCATGTAATCGTAATCATTATATTCTGCAGTCATCGTAACCGTAATCGATCACCTTGATCTTGTGTGTTTTATGTTACATATAATAAAGGCGTGGGCTCAGGTTTTCGTGATGTTTATAATTCTTACAGAATTATGATCAAACGACTACTACCTAAATAGAAAACAAATTTTATATATTAGTACATATATAACGCAGCTATAACAGGAAATAAAGCATATATATCAGTACATATAATATATATTATGATAATAATTATAATACCTCCGACAATAACAGAAATAATAGTATTTTCACTCAGCCCAAAATAGCACTGTATGTGCGTGTTTTAGGGTACATAGTAAGAGGCAACAGGCACAGAGCATCAACATATCTAAACATCCTTCGAGACCTACCTCCATAAATCTAAATACAAATACATCTATACATACATTAATCTAAAAATAAAATGTTCCATACCTCCACATATTGATAGATGTGTGCGTATACCTAAGCATGTATCTGGTCTACTTATCAGCCTGTGGGAACCAGCTAATTCGCTTTTCGTACGCGACAAATATGTCACGCCCACAGGAAAGCGGCTACATGCAGGCTACGTACAAAAAGCGGAAGCACGTAAAAAACATACCATTTGGTGACTTGCTACATACATATCATAACTATTTTGACACCACAGTTTACATTCAAATGTAATTTTCTGTGGTCCAAAAGAAACCTGTATATAAAACATTTCGACACCTCAGATGCTGACCTCAGCTTTATTCTGGGTTCGAATAACTAAATAAATCCTACCTATATGAATTATATATATCGGTACACGTCCGATTAGTCTGGCATCGAAGTTCTTCTCTAATCTAAGTGAAAAGTCAGGCCTTTTATATACCCTCGGCGTGTTAACAAACATTACAGTTTGTTCACCACAAAAGAATGTACACTAACTCAGTATGGACTCACTGAAGCGATTTAACTAAAATATAAACAAAGTAGCAATACCGCACAATGGATTATTACTGGACTAGAACGAAATATCGTCTCAAACCTGAGTAAATACTATGATTTGCTCGAACCTAACAGCTAACCCTCATACGTTTCCGTTCATCACTAAGGGAACGTTCATTCACGCTTAATTTAGCGTCCCTAAGTATATGCAGTTAGGTGTGGTGGGATCTAAATTAAAGCGCCTATCCACTTGATCTATTTGACCCATGGTCGAGAACAGCGGATTTCAGGCAGATCTCCGATAATGCGAATGACACGTCGGGATTATAATAGCTATACATTTAACAAATTTCCTATATCAGTGTAATCTAATTACTCATAATATGGGAAAAAACTCTGTCCGCAGCTTAATACCCAGGAGATGCCTGCCGGAGTAACAAACGACTCCAGGAGTATAAATCCACCAAGCAGCATTGTATGAATTAATAGGTCGTTTCGCCAGACCACATAAGAGGACAACAATATAGATTCTACATTATACATAACAAAGCTAATAAACTCAAACATGTTGCAACAACGACATAACTTTCTTACATTGGTGTAATAAGGAATCTGGATGGAAATAGATAAGATGTCTGGCACGGGCAATGTGCGTTTTAGGGTACATAGTAAGAGGCAACCGGCACAGAGCATCAACATATCTAAACATCCTTCGAGATCTACCTCCATAAATCGAAATACAAATACAACTATACATACATTAATCATGATCTGATTTTATTAAATCAAGTATTTCTGTACTCGTAGTGCAGTGGTCACGTGGACGTGGTGTGTGTGTGTGTGTGTGTGTGTGTGTGAGTGTTTAGTAAGCACATCGATGTGATGTACTCATCAGCTTCAGATGGTGTCTCCGTGGTCTAACTGGTAGCGCGATTGACCACAGCTCTGAACAACCTGAGTTCAAATCTCGATGTGGTCATATTTGAAGGACGTTTCATCTTTCACTTCGCCTCATTAGCTTTGGATGTCGCTCGGCTGGTTTAGCCTACCTTATGTACAAAAGTGGCCGTAAAATATCAACAATCCATCCATCCATCGGCTTCAGGGGCGCCGTGGGTTCCTCGTTATGTATAGTTTGATCTCTTTAACGAGTGTCTCTTTGTATTGTTTTCTTTTTTTCTTTGTATCTTGATCGTCCGCTTCGTTGGCTTCGTGTAAAGAACCTTTCTCGACCTCATCTCATCTTTTCTCCCTCTTTGACATATTTATCCTCGTGTTTTATAGCTACGTGTCTGATGCCATTTTCGGCCATACGTATCGTACAATATTCCATATACTAACGGGTTGTTTCATCCATCAGCAGTAAGGAGAACGCTCCCATTTTGACTGACGGCACCCAAATACTGATTTAAGCCGAGAGTCAATGTACGCGGTATATGGTACGTGAATGCGTATGCGACATTGCGCTATACGATTTGTGTGCTTCCATACGCACGAATATCCGTGCGTTTCGGAGCCCTTCGGAGCTATTTTCTTTGGGAAAGCCTGCCCGAGTCGTTAAATTCAGGATTAAACCGTCCATTTTATGTTCAGATTCGCATTAGCACCAATCGCTACATGGACAGATCCATTTTGTAGCATCAGCAAATCGCATACACAGTCGCACATATGGAATTATGCTGGTTCGTTTACACGTTTCCATTTTTATTTCGCATTCGCTTAAGGCTTCGATTCCATATACGCGGCATGCGTGATGCGGTATGCGTGATGCGGTATCCGGCATGCGATTTGTGTGATTCCATATGTACGTGGGTTCCCATGCGTTTTCAGTCTGCCATACTAAAAATATGGCAATACAACAGAAATACAGGTAGCAAAAAAAAGAAAAGCAGGCGTGTGTTTGTGTAGTTACTCCCCCAAAAACCGATTTTACACATTATAGATCTAAATTCAAAAGAATACTTATAAAATTATTGCTATAGTATATCCTGTTGTTACAGCTTTACAATGCTTATTCACCAATATGCTGAAGTTTTAAACTACAATTTGATGTGGAAAAATTCGAACAATACTTCAGGTTGACCGGATAATCTAAAATCAGGCCAATTTGGTCGGGAGACACCTGCCCCTGACGTCACATTCTGGATTCCCCGTCCGGTGTTTATTTTTTGCCGTACGAATCGCTACATGGAGCGATTCAGTTTGCCGTATCCGCATCGGTACGCAGCCGCAGGACAAATCGCATGCCGCATCCTGACATATGGAATCGAGCACGTCTGTTTACATGCTGTTCCATTTTGCCGCATCACGCATGCCGCATACCGCGTATATGGAATTTCGGCTTAAGTACTCGGTGTAAACTGTAGTCTCTCGCCGCGTGTCATCAGCGTATTCTACATTCAGCCAACACAGATGGCAACCCACAGTTTAAGAGCTATACACTTCACTCCGAACGTAAAATATCAATTATTAAGTGTAGAATCTCTCTCTCGCCAGCAATCCGAGCCTTTTATTAAAGAATTCGGAGGCGGAGTTAAAGATATGAAAACCAGGCTGAGCGGTGATTGGTCGCCTAATAGGAAGTTAACTTCCATGACCCAATTTCTTCCGAAAGGGTCCCATTTCGTTTTGTTTAACCATGCGACATCTTCAGTCAGCCCGTACATACTCTCATTCACGTTCATTCAATTGAAGCAACAAAATCAACAATTTCTTGGTAAAACAGAAATCAGTACATACCCGTACATGAATAGATATATCTATTACAAGCACGTCAGTATAACGTATTCCCACGCATACACACACTCATGTACGCACATACACACGCCAACCTGTCTGCATGCAAATCTACATACCAGATGTTGGTCCTGTGCTACGACGGTTAAGGCGACGACACAGTACTTACTATCACTTATATATTTCACGTGAGATAATGTCGGCGTTATCGGGTCAAACTTTGTCATGTATTTATAAATAGTAGACTTGTTTCTATCTGTAGCAGAAGTAACACTAACTTCACCACCATCATCAACTGCCAGTTACGCTACGTTATTGGCGCGGTGCCAAGTTATCGAACACTTCCAAATACCAACCAACAGCCAACCAGAGATCCCCCACAAGAACAACAACAACCCCCCCCCCTTCCATCCCACCTCGTAGCACGGGGAGCACTTCTTAGTACTCAGCAAAGCTGGTAATAGAAACGTTCCTACTATGGTAATTTTAGCCCAGTTCTGCTCTATGCCGGCCATTGTCTCGTATTAACCTAACAGCACAGACTTACTACAATGTTGTGTCCAGATTGTATACAGACTGTACACCAGCACAGACACGTTCGATCAACCCACAACAGACCTTGTTGTGTGTATTTACATAACAAAAATAGGACAAGGTCGTTTGTAATTTAAATATTTTGGCAACTTGGTGGTCAGTAGCTATAAATGTCATATGACGAATAGAATAAATTTATGTATTAGCTTCACCGAGCAAACATACGTTAACAACGTAATGTATATTTAGTAAAGTTTAGATCGTTTTTCGAAAAGCATATATATATATATATATATATATATATATATACGTACACAGTTACAGCACTGCTAATAACTCATAAGGTCACAATTTGCATGAAAATAGATAAATAGAGGCCTTAAATCACTCACGAAAAAAAGATTCAAATTATTTATCTGGAAATGTTTCTGCATTTTGTGTTATAGATATACGTGTTTTGTAAAAAAAAAATATTAGTGCAATTTGCGATGTCTATTATCACGCTTAAACCGGGATATCTGGTTTCCTACTATATCAGAGATTTTGAAGTTTATTCATGTTGATGTTATGATTTGGTTTCTGAATAATTCGTATCTCACTTTTGGAGTACAACTGTTTCTGAGTGAGTGAGTGAGTGAGTGAGTTTACGTTTCCGCAATTAAGGATGCTGTATGTGAGATGTCGGGTCACAAACTACACAAACTGGGATGTGGTAATACATTAACTCTGTGTGTGTGTGTGTGTGTGTGTGTGCATGTGTGTGTGTGTTTTTTAAAGACAGTTAAGGCGCTGACCAGGTGTGGGTGTGTGTGTGTGTGTGTGTGTGTTTTTAAAGACAGTTAAGGCGCTGACCAGGTGTAGGTGTGCATGCGTGTCCGCTCACCCGCACGCGCGCGTCCGAGCTAGCTACGTTTAATAGAAGGAATGCTCGTCAATGTCAAGGCTATGACCTAGTTTATGATGTGTTTCAGTTTGCTCCGATCTGTGTTTATGACCTGACATTTATACATCATTCTTTTCCAGTGAGCTTCGAATAGCTATTTGCTCTTTGTTTACGAATTTGTTTAGTTTTGTTATGGTTTGGAGACATATTGGCCTGTTGGTCCATTAAGAAATATTATCAGTACCTCAATCTAGAAACACCAGGCGATGTAAAACCAGAATGAATGAACGCGGAAATTTGACTTGGTTTTGTCCAAATTTCAACAAAATTTATTGTGCGTACAGAAAATTAAAAAGCGGGTTTTAATGAATGTCATAGAGGTTGCAAGGCCTCATATTGAGGTTCATACAGATGTAAATTGTTGCTGTTTTACGGCCACTTTTGTCCACAGGGTAGGCTAAATGGACCAAGGGACCTCCAAGGGTAATGAGGCGAGTTTAAAGACGAAACATCCTTCTCACTTAGCCCTGTCAGGTTTGAACCCAGATATTTTAGACCTGTGGCCAACCCACGCTACCAGTTAGGCCAAGAGACGCCCTGATGTTTGTATAGAATGCGATGCATATATTTAAATAATACAACATAATATAATAATATATAATATTTCATCAAGCGTTCTGACTACCAGGAATATTTTAAATGGGCTGGACAATGATCTGTGTTAATCTAAAACCCAATTCTCAATACGAATGATCGATTTATTTAACCATGAAATTATCCTTTGTACAGTGTGGAGGGGGGGGTTACACACAAACACCATATGACTTGAGCCGAAACGTAGGCACTTCAATAGCATCTGACTGGATAACCTTTTGTTTTCGGGAGGTCTTTCAAAGGGGCAAGAGTTCAGACGGATATTCAGATGCACCGCGATTGCTAGATTTACCGCCCTTTTAAAACATTAAGAACTATTAACAAAATCTTGAAATAGAAACGATGTCTCACCGGTAGCCGTTGTAGATTTCGAAGAATTTGGGCTCCTATGATTATATTTTCGAGAATTATTCAACATACGAGTCGGGTCATTTAGAATTCATAAAAGGCGATTCATGTGATAATTAGCTATCTCAAATATTAATCAATTACAATAGTCTGAACTAGAACTAATATTTATTCTTTATTGTCAAGATACAATATATACATGCAGTACAGTTATGTTTCTGTGGATAATGGACCACGAACTGATAGGGGCCAGGGTGGTATTATCCATAACCCTGATTAGGCTGAAGCATACATGGGGCCCGTATAGGACTAGGAGCGGAGCCCGTCAATTGTTGGTTTTTTGTTGTTGTTTTTTGCTGGAGTACTCTTACCAGCGTCCTAGGCCTACCATGTTTAAAGGCACGTTGCATTCTGCGCAGTATAGAGATGCATGTACATTTGGGTTAATTTTCTGGGGAGGGGGCACTCTAAGTATCTGATGACGGATATTATATATATATATATATATATATATATATATTATATATATATATATATATATATATATACAAGTATAATTGTGTGTATATGTACATATGCATATGTATGTATAGAAGTATATATTTATATATGTACGTGCATATGTGTATATGTATGTGTATATGGCGGAGATGACCTTTAAGTGATCTTCGGTGCTTCGGGTAGGCTGGGCAGTTCAGCAGATAATGTACCGGATCGTACACTTGTTGACAGTGCCGGCATAGTGTTTCGGGTGACGGGCCGGTGAAGTTTCTTGTGTAAACCCAGAAACGCAGTCTTCTGAGCTGGGTATCGACCAATCTGTTGTTAAGGATATTATGTCCAACTACAGTGGTCTTCTGGTACCAATCCTTTGATGCTGATGTGTAGTCTGTGTAGATCGATTCCAGTCGATTGGAGATGAATCTGTCAACAAGATAGTTGAATGTGCCTGGGGTATGTTCGGCATATTCGGTGACGTCTAGGCTCGTGGCTTCGTTAGCTAGTTTATCGGCTCGGTCGTTGCCCTCAAGGTTAATGTGGCTAGGAACCCAGTGGAGTATTACTTGGATTCCCCGCTGCTTGAGGGCTGATGCCGTGGTGTATATTTCTGTGATGATTTCCGGGTAGGTGTGGAAATTGGCTGTGGTGATGATGGTTAGCGCTCCCATAGAGTCCGAATGGATGATGACTCTTTCGTGGATAGTCCGTCTCGATATCCATATTAGTGCTGCTTTGATTGCGTGCAGCTCGGCTAAGGTAATCGGGGTGTGGTTTGGGATTCTGCCTCTTAGCTCTTCGTCTTTTTCTTTGATGAAGCAGGCCCAGGCTGTAGTTCCGTTATCTTGGGAACTGGCGTCGGTGTAGATGTTGATGGTTGATGTTCGGCTTTCATTCAAGCAGGCAATTCTCTTTTTTATTGCTTCTATTGCTGCGCCTTCTGGATCAACTTTCTTCTGGATGGGGTTCTGTATGATTACCTGTATGGGTGGTTCTAACCATGGAGCACATTCCTTGGACGTTGGGGGATGACTGGAGGTATCCCGATTTCTTTCTGAAGCCAGGCAGCCTTGATTGACCATGATGCGTCATTGAAGACTCTGGGGTCTTTTTGTGTTTCTTCTTGGACACGCTGTATCATGTCGGTCTGAAAGGGTTTGGTAGCAGTTCTCAGGAGATATGTGGCCGTCTCCTTCTTTATTAAGAGTCGGAGGGGCAGAATTCCGGATTCTCTATATAACATGATGGAGTTGGTTTCGTTGGGTAGCCCCAATATGTAGCGAAGTGGTACTCGTTGTGTTCTTTCCAAGTTCTGTAACGCTGTGCTACAGGCCAGTAGAAGGACGGGCGCAGCGTATAGTATAACTGACTGTATCAAGGACTTATACAGGGTTATAAGCATCTTGGTGTTGACGCCAATCTTCAGATTGGTGATGGCCTTGATCATGTTGAATCTGGAATTTACCTTGCGTTTTGTGACTGCTACGTGTTGAATGAAGCTGAGTCTTCTGTCTATGGTTACCCCGAGATATCTATAGTCGTTGACCATTTCTAGGTGTTGTAGACCGAGAATAAATTTAGGCTGTCTAGTTGTGTTGAAAGCCATGGTCTTGGTCTTAGCTGGAGAGAAGTATAAGCCCAAGTTATTAGCTGCTTTGTCTACTGCGTTTAGGGCTTTTTGCAGTTTCTCTGCTGATTTACTTCCGTGTGAGATAAGAACAAGGTCGTCAGCATAAGCAAGGATGTCTACGGATATTGGTAGAGTGACAGTCAGGAGTTGGGCGACGAGAGCGCTGAAGATGGTGGGGGATATTGTTGACCCCTGAGGACAGCCAGTTGTGAGATCGTGGGGGTCGGAGATGGTTCCCTGTATCTTTACTTTTAGCTTTCTGTTTGTTAGAAAGTTCTCTATCCATGTGATTTAGATTAATTATCTAAGCAGCCCTACTTATAGCTGTTTTTCAATTGCTGTATCTTTCTTCAAAGCAATACTATATAAACTATATAACCCAATTGTCACCGTCTTCAAAGATCAGTTTTTACAACGGGCAGGCGTCACGAAGAGACTACTATTAAAACTATTTAGCTTAATTGCTATTAAAAGACTGACATCTGCGCTGAAGCAGACCGTATTAGCGCGTCATATCTTCGATACTGTTTGAACTATGTTATAATTTTCAAACCTGGCCTAATTTATGCTATTCTAACTATTGTAGTTCTTAAATGTTATTTATGACAAGGAGATTAGAGCTAATCTTGAATGTCATAGTACAGACTGGACATAACTGGACCTAGGAAAGATAATTCTATTTCCACAAACAACTAAGGTGAATTATATATACAACTAAAGTTGTTATATAAAACACACCAACCACACGAGCTGTATCCAATGGCATGTGCGCTGATCTGTGTACGTGTGTGTACATGTGTGCATACATGTATGTGTGAGTCCGGGTATATGTATGTATGTATGTGCGCGTACATGTATGACTGAGTGATATGTGCATACATGTATGTACATATGTGCATGTATGATTGTATATATGTATATGTGCGTACATGTATGTATAAGTGTAGATGTAATTATATGTGCTTAGATGTGTGTATACGTGTAGAAGTATATGTGTTTACATGTATGTAGATATGTATATGTATATATGTATGTATATGTATCTATCTATTTGTGTGTGTGTGTGTGTGTGTGTGTGTGTGTGTGTGTGTGTGTGTGTGTGTGTGTGTGTGTGTGTGTGTGTGTGTGTGTGTGTGTTTTCTGTTACATATTATAAAGGCGTGGACTCTATATGTCAATAATTCTTACAGAATTGTGACCAAACGACCACTACCTAAATAGAAAACATAAAATTATATATGTTAGTACATATATAAGGCAGCTGTAATTGGAAATAAAGCCTATATATTAGTACATATATATTATGATTATAATCCTAGTACCTCTCGCAATAGCAGAATTAATAGAATATTCACCAAATAGTATAACTAGTTTCGGTTGTAAAAAAAACCTTTTCAAGCGCATGTGTCTGAAGTATTTACTTTGCCAGCAATATTTATCCCAGAATTCCCTAGCTCTGTGTGTGTGTGTGTGTGGTACAATTGAAGTGCAGGAAGGGGGTACGAGGTAATGAAAAACCTAGGGACTCGGCCATGGGTTAATACTACCCTGATAGGGAGCATAGCTACAAATATCACTGAAATCATTCACGTGCTTAACTGATAGACCTGACATATCTTCCAAATGCGAGAAAAACAAAGTATTGTTAGGTGAGTCAATACCAGCAGATAAATATAGACGACCCGGTCATAGTGACTTACCTAATTTCGATTGACGTCATAATATCATTTTTTTCCTGAACCAATGTTTTCTTGGTGTCTGCTGTGACTAGTTTTATATGCAGACTGTATTGTTTCATTAATATCGTTATTGAACAAATATATCAGACAAAATTTAAATTTGAAACAGGCCAGTGATCGTTTAAAACATTGCAATCTAAACTTTTTGAAAAATTCATTATTAATCGTCACTATATGAACAAAATATGAAGTTAACACTTTTTAAAACATAGCATTTGAGTTGGGTTTATCAGATAATTACTCTTTTAAATGAAATTATTAACTATTTTGGCACGTAATTGGGCCTAATTATATTACGTATATTAAATATCAAATTCTGCCATTTGGTGGGGGGTTCTATATTATCATAACGTCTAGTATATGTAGTTTGGTGGTAGCCTCCCAAGTCGGTGAATGACATCATAACGCATCACCACAACTGATCACCTGTAACGTCGCATTTTGGGAAAAAGTTTATTTTTGTATGAGATTGTTGTACCCTGTTTAAATAAAATCACATTAAATTTAAATTTATGAGACAAAATTTGGCCATCATCGTGAATTCTGGTTTGTCAAATATTTTCGAACTAAGGATTATTCCTGATACTGATATTGTTGACATACAATTTGGTTTTATAAAAAGCATACGCACTCTGTTTGGGTGTACTTTGGTAACTGGTGTTTTGTAACTGGTGTGTTAATTATGAACAACTTAGACGTAGAAAATTATTTCGATAACATACCTCATGTGCCTCTGTTGCCGTTATATATATATATATATATATATATATATATATATATTGCTATATATTGTTATATATTGCTATATATTGCTATAGACGAACGTAATTAGTAAAGGATTCCATAGGTTATATGACTTGACCAACAAATTATTTATTTTTAAATGAAATATATTGTGATAGGGTAGTATTTATTAAAATGACTTGACTAATTAAATATAGTACAAAGAAAACGTGGTGTGTATAGCATTAACCAATACAGGTCTAAATACATCTAAAACCTTACAGTTTCTTATATGTATCATTAAGGCTTTGGGGCTTTGAATGACCTTAGAAGACAGTACTATATATAAGTGATAGATTTAAACATTTAACAACACTCCTCAGCAACCATTGTATATGTTGACGTTTCTGTACCATAATCCGAGAATTTAAATAATGCTAAATTTGTGTTGTGATTTAAAAAAAACTGTGTTGTGATTGGTAAATATCGAATGTTTAATTTTGGTGCACTTCCTAATAGAAATTATAACATAAATGTGGCATTGCTAACTTCAAAGATTTACTTCAACATTTATATATACTGTTTGATTGTAGAGCTCACAAGATACCGTTAGTCAGTTAGCTAGTTCCGGGTCATCTATAAAATGTGTTAGTAAAGTCATTAAACTCCGACCGACCACTTTTTTGTATGCCACAAGAAATTCCTAAAAAGAAAGAAACAAAATCCCTACCAACCCATTTTGAAAATTTCATAACACCGCAAACACACAATCAATTTATTTGCCTTCATCAGATTAACTAGGTTACTCCTGTCAATGGACATTGTTCTTCTGAAAATTGTCTTTTTTTAATTGATAAATATTTCACCTTTTTTAACTTTTCTAAATTTTAACGTAATAAGGACATATGAGTGTACCCTTTTTGTGTGTACGGTAAATCTGATAGTTACATCTTCAGCAAAATGTCTTATGTCTTTTTCACTTTACTCTAATAGATAGATATTCCTTCTAATAACTACCTTATGTAAGCATGATGTAATTATTAAGAAAGTAGAAAACCGTTTTCTGTACTAGGTCGAGTTGGGCCATAATCATTTTGAAGTGTATGGCCTAGTGGATGCTTTTCTGGTTTTCAGCTGTGATCATTTATACGATATAATACCGTTGATCAGGAAGATATTTAACAACAATTATATATAAATAGAAACTCACGCAATGACGTAATACAACCAGAATCGGGTCCTCGATTTAGGAAATGGGATAGACCATGCAGGTTCCACCTCCCTCCTGGGATATATCATTGATAATGCAGGATAAATACTATAGCATACAAACAATTATGAACATAAATCAAGGGTTGATAAAAATCATAATATTTTTATTATTTGATTTTGTTTTTAATTTAAATCGGTTTGTTCAAAATGCTTATAAATATTTGCGTTGTGTAATTATAGAACATTAAATAGTCGCGACATATATGAGGATACTTTTATTCAAGCTCTACATAAACTATAATATATACATCAAATAAAGCATACAGATCAAGGTCACTTTAGAGGTCATCTCAGAAATTCAATGTCCAACCACAGACGAAATTACTTTTATCTGGCCTCAGACCCCCTCCCTCCCATCAGATGAAAGTTGGCAAACATTGATAATGGTATCAATATATGAAATACGACAAACCGGAAATCGATCAACACAGATTCACACTCAATCATTTCCTTGTTTTCGTTAAATTTAAATAACAATAAGATTAGATCTACAATTTATTATTTAGTCAATACATCAGAAATCATCAAAACAATAGATAAGATATATATATATATATATATATATATATATAAAATAATATATATATATAATATATATATATATATATATAGCCTACTTCACACGTATTCAATACATATATTGACACACACACACACACATACACACACACACACACACACACACACACACACACACACACACACACATATATATATATATATATATATATATATATATATATATATATATATATATATATAAAACAATATGTCTATTAACCCACATTTAAATTATGACTGCAGATATTGAAAGTAAGATTGCACATAGTAGGTATGGCAGTTTTCGGACACTTAACACATAAAAAAAATTATATATTTTTTGGCACCATAAATTTTCTAAAGTGAAGCATGGGTCACCAGGCAGAATTCGGACACTTCTGGCAGAATTCGGACACTTCAATATTTTTTTAATAAATTGCAAATTCGAGAAAACAACCAGAGGAACTATTAATAAATGTCATATACTATTTAAATAAAATACAAGGACATTAAGTCCCCACAACTAGAATGACACTAATCAAAATTTGGTATTTGCTCATCTTTCTGATGATAGTTTTTGGGTTTTCTGAATATAATAAAGTGAATTTGTTAATTATCAAATAATATCTTATGTCTATATATGCAATTTAGTGTGTTATTAATTATTTCTTTAATTAATTGCATGTCATTGAACTCTATTCAACTTTATTGAATTTATTGTAAAGCTGATATTTCAATTTAGTGTGGTGTCCGAAAACTGAAAGGTACATTTAATTCATATTGCAATATTCGTTTGAGATTATATTCAAAATGGCAGCATTTGAATAAATCGTACTTTATTCAATATATTTTGGCCAAAACACACGAAATAAAAGTAATAAGAGACTGCGAAATGGTTCAAATGAAGCCTTGCTTCTTACTACTACCGCGTAAGAACAATAAACGTCTTTTACGCTGGCCAATGGAGGAGTAATTGAAATTGTTTTATATTTTAACTGAGGGTTACACGAAACAAATTGAAATTTTCGCGGAAAGAGATGAGTCGTGTGTGTTGAACGTCATTACTTTATGTGAATATGTCATTGATTTGTGTGTACCTCAAACGAATTCTGTCAGTGTTGGAAAATACCAATGTCTAGGATTAGGGTTAGGGTCTAAAATAAAAACTGCACATACTTAATAAAAATACTTTAAAAAAACTAGATAGATAGATAGATAGATAGATAGATAGATAGATATTTTGTTTCCAATACATAAAAGATACACACGATAAGCAAATATAAGACAAATATAAGTGTTATGAAAATGGTGGAGCAGCAAAACCTGGAAAGGTTGTCTTCCTGCTGCCCCATAAATAAAATAGAATATATAAATATATATATAAGATGAAAGACTGAAGAAAAAAAACATATGACATTTGCACGCGGCCAAAAATCACCACCCATCACGGTGCACGAGGAGAAAATTTAAAGACAAGTGAGGGTTTTGGACAAAGGAACATGACGCATATGACGTTATGATGTGATGTAGCAGTCTCCGCAATATGGGTTGTTGCAGTTAACAACTGCAGCGTAACTATTTAAGCACTTTGTTCTGAAGGATCGCTTCAGACAAACGCGTGAGTTATTGACATTCATCTGGGTATGCCATGTGTTCCATATCGCTGGAAACTGGAATAGCGGGAGTTTTTCAATAAATTTGGATTTTGTTCTAGGGACATAGAACATATCAGCTTGTCTGGTTTCATAGGCCCCATTTGTGTCACGATTTATGCTATATATGATGGGAGGCAATTTATGATGGGAGTAGTCATGCATAAATAATAGCACCTCGAGCTGATATAAATCAGATATCTTGAGGATACCAGACTGTTTAAATAGTGGATCGGTGTGACTATTGTATTGTTTTTTTGCGTGTATAGTTCGGAGTACTCGTTTGTGAAGAACTTCTGTTTTGTGTAGAATATTTGATTTGGCATTTCCCCAGGAAAGAATTCCATATAATAAGTGTGGATGGAGTAATGCAAAGTACAGGGTATGTAAGCTTTCCACTGGGAGAGAGAATTTAACTTGCTCAGTGACAAATAGTGCTCGCGAAATCTTACTGTTGATGCGAGATAGGTGTTTTTGCCAGCACAGTGATTCATCTATTGTTATGCCTAGGAATTTACAGGAATTAGCTCGTATCAGAGTGTTACCATTGATTGACAGCTTATGCTGGTCAAGATTTTGAAAATTGGAAGTTGTTTGAATTAACATGTATTGCGTTTTAATTGTATTAAGAGATAGTTTATTTGCACAAAACCAATTGAAGATTGCGTCCAGGCTTAGGTTCGCTCTATTAAACAAGTTAATTGGGATAGAGTCAGACAGAAAAACAGTGGTGTCATCTGCAAATGACACAATATTCTCGGTTGTACAGCTAGATATGTCATTTATATATATCAGAAAGAGGAGTGAACCCTGGGGCACCCCGCAACGAACAGATAGCCCGAGTGATATATGAGAGTCTATTTCAACATACTGAGTTCTAGTTTTCAAATAACTGTCGATCCATTTATTGGCCAACCCTCGTATACCATAAATATTAAGTTTGTGGAGCAATATCTCAGTGCTAATGGTATCAAAGGCCTTACTTAGGTCACAAAATGTTGCGAGGGTAAGTTGCGTAGGATTCGAATTGTTAACATCAGCGCAGTGATTTAATAGATGCAGGACTGGGTGAATTGTCGAATGTTTAGCTCGGAATCCATATTGATGGCAGTATAATATGTCATTGGTATAGAGGAAGTTAACAACTTTGTTTTACATTATTCTCTCCAGTATTTTTGAAAATGACGATAACAAGCTAATTGGTCGATAATTATTTAGGAGACATAGGTCCCCGGCTTTGTAAATAGGGATTACTATTGCACATTTCAAATCAGTTGGGAAAGTGCCTGTGTTAAAGGTTAGATTTATAATGTATGTTATGGGGTCAACAATTTGGTCTATTGTCTTTTTTCAGTAATTTAGTAGATATACCATCTGCACCATAACTGGTTTTAGGTTTGAGTTTTCTTGTGACATCGAGTATGTCGAGTGCAGCGACGGGAGTTAGAAACACGGATTTGACATTATGATTAGGCATATAGGTGTCGTAAAGGCGATTCGAAGTTAGAACATTTTGACTGAGATTAAAGCCAACATTGACGAAGAATTTGTTGAAAGCATCAGCTATTTCAGTTTTATTGCTCACAGTGGAATTCTTGATATTGAAAGATTGGGGAAAATTTGATTTGTTATTTCCTTTTCCAATAGCCTGCTTGAGCACTTTCCATAATTGTTTTGAATTTTGTTTGTTTTCTTCAAGTTTAGTTTTATAATACATTATTTTAGCTTTGCGTTTTACTTTGTTGAGAATGTTAACATAGGTTTTATAAGACGTGACATTAGCTTGGGTTGGCTTTTTGAGTTTCTTAATACATAGTTTGGATTTATTACGAGAAGAATTAAGAAGTCCTTTTGTCATCCATGGTTCGCGTTTGATATTTCGACTGCTAATCTTAATGGTGTTCAGTGGAAATGCTATGTCAAAGGGTTTCTTATACAGATCAATAAATTTAGTATAGGCTTCGTTGGGACAGTTATAGGTCGAAATTGGGGCAAAGTCGATGTGATCAAGTTCAGATCTAAAGGTGGCTATATTTTGTTCAGTAAATAAGCGAATTTGTTTGGTTTTAGTTTTGGTTCCCTTGTTATCTGTAGCATAGATATGGAATATAGCAAAATGATCTGCACATTCATTCACAGTTATACCTGAGGATGATTTCGAAGTTATGTCATTGGTAAGGATATGATCAATAAGTGTAGCTGATGTGTGACTTGGTTTTTGATCAACTCGTGTGGGTTTCAGAATACGTGGAAGAAATCCTCGAGAGAAAATACCATCAACATAAGTGTTAGTTCCATCATGAGAACTATATCGTAACATGTCTATGCAACTGTACGGTGTACCCAATAATGTTATTCTCCCACCCTTTTTAACAATTTCTTTCGTAGTCCGAGGATGGATTTTTGAAGATGTGTAACTTTTGACGAAAATGCTTCAATTTTTGGTGCCATTTTTTTCGCTCATGTCACGTGACCTAGTAAAAACGTTTAATTGGGGCGTATTTTGCAGGCTGGAAATATATCGATAGGAAAGTCATGATGTGATCATTTTCTCTGTCCGCAAACTAATTGGCGTGGCGCGAATGACCGAAGGGAAAAGGCGATGTCCGACGAGAGATGAAACTCAATCGGTGTTCTGATAATTTTGGATTTTTTTTCAATAGTATATATATATATATATATATATATATATATATATATATATATATATATATATATAAAGACCAATTGGCACTTTTTAATTCCCATGCGATTACGAAGTTTAGAAATAACTGATTCTAATGTGGAAAGCACTCTCTGAACCAGAGCACAGGGGAAAACAAACAAACAGAGAAGGGATTTATTTCCATTTCAACCGTGACGTGGATGTTTTTGCGCACGACACTAACCATTACGTAGTAAAATCGTTGCGCTGCAAACCGCCAATTTGTGGGTATGAGTTTGGCTCATAGCTGTCTTTGAGGGATGTTTTCCTATAGAGTCATATGTCTAAGATTTGACCAGAGCTGAGGTTATAAAAAAAGTTAACTAACTAACAAAGCTAATCAATTCACTATGGGGACGCCCTTAGACGTGAAATGTTTTTTTTTAACTTAATCACTGATATAACTGTGTTCTGCGAACGAATTACTGTCCTGCCGCTGTATTCTATGAAGCTGTGTTCTCTGAAAGTCTACGGACATATTGACAGCTCGACGTAAGAAATTCTCTGCTGTTCCCAGTAGACCGTTTTATCTAGAGTTTAAGTCTTATAGTTTCTAATTTCGTAAAAATTGGGATTAATTTGCCATATTCCTTAGATACACGAGGTCTCTGACCGCCATAGCTTAAGGCCTATAACCAATTAGCCATTTTAGCGAGATGCACGCAGGAATTGCTAATGAATATGCATATTTTCACCACGAGCCAGTCCCGATCGATATCTACCGGGATACTATCGCTATGCGTGGAAATGGGATAGATCACCCCGTCGAGTGAACTAATCTGAAGGACTATAGAACTATAATTTTATTTATACTGATAAAGTAAACAGTTTCAGCAACTGATACATGGATACAGAATTGATGTGATTATGTAGGCATCAACATTTCTGTATCGTCTGACAATACTCACTCTAAGTATATTCAGTATCAGACCAATTACGTCACTAAAGCGATTGCGTTTGAAACAAGGATATATACGATTTAAAAGCTCCAAATAGAAGAGTTCCAATCACCTATAAGAATCTCAGTTGTGAGAAAATGTTGGTGTTTATCTCGGGATTATTTGATCATTATATATTTATTCATTGTGTTCCAGTAGCCGAAATTACATAGCATCTCAAGACTAACATTTATGGGTGATTATATATTGACACTTGATCGCAAATAACTATCCTTTTCTCACTATGTGGACCAAATAGTACCAAAAACGATTATTTTATGTAAATCAGAATATACCGTTTTGCTTGCCTATTTTAAAAACTGTTTAATTAGGTTACACATATTAATAACCATATTTGGAGAGCCCAAACCAATGGTTGTGGACTAGTTTGATTGATAAATATTCACATATTAATTATATAAATAAATAATATTGTTTAGTAAATTGTATTATCCTGTAATAACATAAGCTTACGTGTGTAAATTGATATTTAGTTATTTGAATATAATTATTCTCTATCCATATTTATATATGTTGATACACTTCCATTTATTTATACATCAATAATTCTATGTATCCATAATTTTATAAATGGTCACTAGTTCTGTGTGACTCTTCGGTGTGTGAGTTGTAGACAAGTAGATTTCAATACTTGTAAAATGCATGCCAACTCACAGATTGTGTTATAGCTCATGTAGAACATATATCTGATTTGGTACCAACAATTCCCAATAATTCAAAGAAAAATCTACATTTATTCAAAGATTCGACACCACAGATGCAGATCTCATCTCAAGTACAGTTTCGATTATGTCAACAATAATTCTACGATTTTAAACGTTTAATATACATGGAACATCTCGTGTAAATTGCTTTGAACATGTCCTTTTCAACATTTTACAAGCTTAACTGTATAATATGATGTAAGTGTACGATGTTGAATATATCAATTCAACATCACCTCTTATCTTAAGATATATTCGATGACAAATACTAAAAAATTATCCAACTTTTCTAATCTGCGCTAGATAACACACAGCTGACATCAAAGCTTTTATTGTGACACTATGATAAGACCAGACATTGGCAAAAGATACGTTATGATAAGACCAGACATTGGCAAAAGATACGTTATGATTGCAATCAGCAGCCATTCTCTGGAGTTGTGTGATCAGTCGTGATTGGAAAGGGTTAGTTGTGATAACAATATCAGTACTCGCAGTATCGACATTAAAGTTTATCATAGAAGTTTATTATAGAAGTGAACAGGTGGCAATGGTTTCCTTTGAGGCTAATTTAATAAGCTGCCTCAAACAAGAATTTATTGATTAGCCATTACAGCTAGTTAATGTGTAGGACAGCTATACGTACGTCATTAGAGGTATTTTGGTCGGGCCATGTTTGAAACGTAGGCATTGTGAAGAAGGAAGAACTAGACTTTTAGCCAGAAATCCAATATACCCGTGACTTGAAATATAGCCCAATTCGTTGACATCCCAATATTTATTTTTATTTACATATACATGAATTGGGGAAGAAATAAATGAGAGAACAATTTTAATAAGTGCTGGTCAAAGGTCGATATATTCGAAATTTCAGCCACAGTCACTCCGCTTGATAAATGACAGAAACCGTATAATATCAAAATGTAACATAATAATATATGGACGCTTTTATTATAGGTCAGATAGTGGAACTCGGTCAATATGACGTTGTTGTTTTTTATAAAGACTCACTCATTGTGAAACCGTTTTTTTTCTTCTTCAATATCACAAAACTATATCGAGCATAAATAGGAGTTTATTTGTTTATATATATATATATATATATAATATATTAGTGTGTGTGTGTGTGTGTGTGTGTGTGTGTGTGTGTGTGTGTGTGTGTGTGTGTGTGTGTGTGTGTGTCATTCGTTAACACTTTTCAGCACGGTTTAGAAATAGAAAGCCATTCGTCAAAATAAACAAACCTATTTATCTTTTGATGACGACCAGGTGACATATTTGATGATTTGATTTATATGACGACATCTGACATCTGATTACAACATCAGCAGCTGGATCAGTCACATACGTCAATAATAGTTTTCCGTATTTAATTCCGTTTATACGACCCTGGATCAATCAATAAAGCAATTTGTTCGAGAGGGGGGTGTTTGTTTGTTTGTTTGTTTGTTTGTTTGTTTGTTTGTTTGTTTGTTTGTTTGTTTGTTTGTTTGTTTGTTTGTTTGTTTGTTTGTTTGTTTGTTTGGCTGCCTTAATGAAACTCCGTGATCATGGAAAAATGTGACATGTAGCTGATATATATATATATATATATATATATATATATGTGTGTGTGTGTGTGTGTGTGTGTGTGTGTGTAATGCTCCTATTGACTTCATTATATGTCCTAGTTAGCTTTTGTGTTCAGCGAGCTGTACATATAATAATGAGGCTCCTGTAACTAGAAGCATAATTCGTTTAGAAAATGTCAAAAATATATTTCAAACATTTCAATCTCCACTGGATTAATAAATATCCAAATTTTAGTCTTACCATTACGACCATTACGACCATTATGACCTTAGGTGTTCTCTCTGATTTTCATAATACCACTCTTCTCGATTTAAAGTTATATCGATTTGGATAACTTCATTGAAATATTCTGGTCTGAAAATTAATTATAAATCTTCGATTCGCTTGTCCTTGTTGGGAAGGACATGACCTTTCTGAACTGGACGTGAAACAAGAATTTAGTGGATTATAACCATTACAGCTAGTTAATGTGTATGACAGCTATACGTACGTCATTGGATTGTATTTTGGTCGGGCCATGTTTGAAACGTAGGCATTGTGAAGAAGGAAGAACTAGACTTTTAGCCAGAAATCCAATATACCCGTGACTTGAAATATAGCCCAATTCGTTGACATCCCAATATTTATTTTTATTTACATATACATGAACTGGGGAAGAAATAAATGAGAGAACAACTTTAATAAGTGCTGGTCAAAGGTCGATATATTCGAAATTTCAGCCACAGTCACTCCGCTTGATAAATGACAGAAACCGTATAATATCAAAATGTAACATAATAATATATGGACGCTTTTATTATAGGTCAGATAGTGGAACTCGGTCAATATGACGTTGTTTTTTTTTTATAAAAACACACTCAAGCAAAAACCTTAATGCTATCACAAATGTGTATGTGCGCGCACGTTTGTGCAATAGTTCTGGCCCAAGAGAGTGGTCTTTTGTCTAAATGTCACAGATGTGACTAGCTCTTGAGCTAACGAAATCACTCGCTCACTCACAAACTCGTTGGCAGTTATTAATCATTAAAATGAAATGCCGGTTCTGCCCGATACACTGAATCTTCGTGCGATCGACTACATTGGTTTAAACTTGTACTTGAAAAGAATAAAGTAACAATAAGTAATTCAAAATTAGACCGATGAAAGTAAAATAGGCCATTGAACGACAAGAGGCTCCATTCGTTTTGTTTGCTTTGCTTTGTTTTTCGGGGAGAATCCCCAGGCTGTCGCTTATTCGGCACAGCCTCTATGTTTGAGTGGTTGAGAGACATCCTCCCCCACCACTCACAGGGGAGCAGTACGGAAAGATGGAGCCGAAAGACCCTGAGTGTTGGTCATTCCATTCGTTGGCTGCCGAACACTTTATTTATAGCCAGGTGCTGCCACCTTGTAGACATTGTCGTAGTCAAAATAACAGTACTCGAGTATAGACAGATAACCGAAAAGAAAGGTTGCATGGTTATCAAATTGGATCTTCTTTAAACTTTTCACCTTGAATGCTGTTCCTTGTGGGCGTAAATACGTGCCCGGTATCAAGGAGATGTCGGCATATCGCATGTCAACAACTTGTTGTACATTGTCGCACAGAAAAAAACACTGTATGTGGAATTATTATGTCCTTGACACGAATTTAAAAAAAAACGTATGCCAGTATGGACGGGTGGATGTTCTCATTAGACGTTCTCTATAATTCAGGGATAATTATTATGTTAATTAATTGCACATAATCTTAAGCAGTGTCTTGCTTACAACAAATTTGTGTGAGAATAATACTGGGTACTGCCATGGTCAGCAAACACATAATGCTATTAGCTCTTGGTCTCCATCTGGTGAATAAAATGGTTTTTATTTAATCTTTTTCTGTTGTCGGACGATATTTAGTAAAAGCAACTAGCAGATATTTTACTCCATCTTATACAATTAGTATATAAGTAATTTTGTCCTGAAACAAACTTAATTGTTAAATACCGCTGTTTCTCCCACGTCCAACCTCTTATAACCACCTTTCACTGATATATATATATATATATATATATATACCTATCTCTCTCTATCTCTCTCACGTGTAATTCTAAACCCAGATGTTAATCAGAACGTGACCGTCTCGACGATAACTCAGAAAGATGTCATCCTGAATAATAGTCTGATCTTTTATCGAGTCTAAAAATGGCATATCGCTCTGTATATTGACAGATCTTCAAGTAGTTCCCTTTGAAATGCGATAGAAGACAAGACGCGGCCCTGGACTGTGTACCTTTGTATCCAATATGATATAGCTGCCAGAGCTTTTATATTAAACGCCTAATTTGTGTCAAGGACAAGCATATTCGCCTTTGTCCATGAATCAGCGGAGGGGGGACCATTTCATTCTCTGAAGTGCTGAATATCACCCAAAACAGTCTTCTTTGGAGCTCTTATCTTCTTTTGCGGTTACCGAACCTGTTACCTCCAAGTCTTGGGTCAAATCGAACCGCGGTACGTCCCTTGGTGGGACGTTTCCATATAAAGAGTTGATTCTCATCCAGACATGTTCCGGATTTGACCAGCGCCGAGTCAGAACGATAAACTAATTACGACTTGGTTCTTGGTGGGTCGTTCTAGTAAAATCTGTTGGGAGGGAAATGAGAAACCAGAGCTTAAGTTAAGTCAATCTACTGATTAAATCGACTCAATTTCCAACGCACATAAGAGGTTCTCCTTCACTGTAGAAATGGGCCGAAGACTGGCATCGGAATAACAGTTTATTAAGCATTTCTCTCTCTCTATATATATATATATATATATATATATATATATATTGTGATACGCAGAGATGGGGTGGCGTCAAGTCGGGGACATCTTTACTATGTGGCAAGGATGTGTGACACATGGTCATCAGGAAACCTTTTAATCGGGAGGCGTTGGCTATTTTTATGTTCTTCTTTAAACATGAAGTGTTGTCACAATCGCGGCCCTGCAGGGGGACCTATTTACTGTAATATAAGAAAACCTAAAAGATTTGTTTTATTAATTTCGCTGATATATATGGTACGAAATGGAATGCGAGCAGTGAGTGAATTGACGTATACAAGTAATGTTTACGTTATATGTATAACTAAATTATTTTTCGAGAAAGATCAGACGACTGTTTTCTCAGTTGTGGGACTGCAAGATGATGTATCAATTGCTTTAGCCTTCCAATGTCATCGTTACATCATTATGTTTACTAGGTTTCTGTTCTCCATAGTCTACCTGGTAGCGTGTTGGATCACAGATCACGACCACATGAGTTCGAATCTCGGCCTGAGCATATCTGAAGAGTGTTTCATCTTTCACTTCGCTTCATTACCTTTGGAGGTCGCTAGGCCCATGTAGCCTACCATGTGCACAAAAGTGGCCGTAAAGCATCAGTCAATCATTATCACTAAATATCTGTTAAACATATTTCAGGGTGTCATCCATCGTTTTATTTGGACACAAATTTGTCGTCTTTCAGATCCATTCGGTGTAGATAAAGTTAGAGATCAATTTATATCCCTCTTGTTTTGCTATCTTCACAATTCAGCAATTCCAATTAAAGCTATCTTCATTTCTTTGTAGCCATTTTCGAATATTTAACATCAATAGACAACTGTTTACGATTCCAGATTACGAGTGCCGAAGTTTGTTTGTGTGTGCGCGCCTCATGTAAAACCCACGTGTGCTTAACAAATAACTGAAAACCAATATGTTTTTACTTCTTCTAAAGGTTATATAAGGTTAATGACAATAGAGAACCAATTAATGGCGAACATCTGTACAGGACTCATCATCAGCTGATCGATTATCTCTAAAAAATATCGGTTACCGTTCATTGGCCGTATTGAAGAAGCCGTAATATCATAATTATTGGAACAGAATTACATACCTCAAAACAGAATAGATGCGTACCCTCAACGTACACCGTTATTTTGGCCTAATTCAAATTATCAGGACTAATACAGCTATACTCACAAATATCATAAATGATGTCAAAATATTAAAACGATCACCCACATATTAAATAATCCATTTCAAAGTGCTGATTAATTGACTTTTAATGGCCTGTGGGCGCCGCCATTTTGAAGCTAGACAGAGACTGGAAGCTCCTGGATGCTGACCTCACTTGAACACAGCAATTTGGCCGGAAGTCTGTTGAGCCTGTACAAAAGCATGTGAACACGTGTGAGCAAAGAATTATTCTAGAACTAAACCCAATTATCTTGTTAAAATTACGTCATGAATGACATTCAACCATATCATTTTGGCTGAGATATTAACACGCAAGAGCAACTATAATCCGCGCCAGTCTAGAAAGGGTTCATACGACGTCAAAGCATTTGAGTTTTCTCCTTCCCTCCTTCGAATCTGGCTTCCGGTGCAGCCGTAATGGCGGCCGTCCAGTAATTTGGATTATTTCCCTATATCTATGATATCAGGTATATTTCGTGATTATTATTGTTGAATTTTTGGTTACTGTTCTAAGCATTAAACATTTAAGAACTATTTTCTGAAGTTGTACAGTAACAAGCCTTGTACCACACTCTCTTATTCCCATTCATTCACTTCCACCATGCACATCATACACCTACACAACGGAATACATATTTTATATATTGGCTGCAATTGCGGTGTGACCTAAAGGAGACCCTGTACTGTACATGGGTGGCTCCATACAATATGATGTATTGTACATGTACGGATGAATGTGGCGTAAATCGACAATACTATTGTTCAGTTCTGGGTAGGCGTTTCTAATTTAGACTCGATGCTGGTCACACATGGGGGCTGGATATGGCTGACGTTCTAATCTTTGTGGAAATCAGACGACGACAAGGCCGAAGCCCTTTGTTAAAGGATGAAACATCCACCGACACAGTTAGTCCTGGAATATGTTTCCACTAATTCAGTATCGATATGCCGAACAAACAACACATTCAACAACTTGGGGAAATTATTTAGCACGCACGCACACGTTACGTAGATCAGTTATAAATTATCAGTAATTTATATCAGTCCGACCAGATAGAGTACTGAAACTAACGACAGATTGTAAATTGTTTAAATAGGCCCGTTGTATACTACTGAGGCGCGGCATCCCATGGCCGATACCGTAAACGGGTATGGCACAGACAGGTCTCGGGACAGTGTGTCCTAGACGTCTTCCAAATATCTGGTAGTGAGAGAGTCCGATTGATCAACGGGGGACCTTTTCTTCATCGAAAAATGAGCCTCATTGATCGGTGGTAAATATAGTCAGGCCAGTCTCGACTATTTTTATCAAACCATTCAAATAGCGACTTTCAAATGGCCCTTGTGTATATATATATATATATATATATATATATACACAGAGAGAGAAAGAGAGAGAGAGAGAGCTTGTATTAGACGGGTTATTTAACCTCGCGGAAGACATCAGCCAACCCAGGCAATTGTTATTTCGAGCAACAAGGCACTAGATTGAAGTGCTACGTGGTGTTCGTTTATCACTGAATCCGAGATTCTGTGAGCATTTTTTAATGGATACCGATATCCGGTTTTGTTAGTATTTATAGCGCTGTTTATTTCCTTTATTGAATTTAGCATTCGTCCATAGACCTAGTCAGTCCATACATGATCCTACACCAAGTAGCCGTACTAAATGCTCATTATCCAGACAGAAAATTATAATGTGACGAGTATTCGCAATACATATTTGTTGTATATATGCTGTGATTGGACACATATAACAGCCTTTTCAATACCAACCGACGTCCAATGCTAAACGTCGCCTATTTTCGCAGAAAATCGGTCGGTTACTTTGGTTTGGGCGAAAAAGTCTTCTAGTATACACCAAATACTCCATTTATCCCAACTTTTCAGGAGAGAGCCCCCCACCCTTCCAATGGAGAAGGGCCACTACCCTACGGTCAGCCTTTAGTACCCCCATCCCGCCTCCGTGGTCTAGCGGTAGCGTGTTGGACCCCATATCACTACCACCCATGTTCGAATCTCGGCGTGGGCATATCTGAAGGCTGTTTCATCTATGACTTTGCTTCATTACCTTTGGAAGTCGCTCGGCCCATTTAGCCTACCATGTGCACAAAAATGGCCACAAAACAACAGTAATCATCACCACCACCCCCCCCCCCACCCCCTCCCCGCATCAATACCTACCCCAGCAAGGCCGTGGCAATGGCGTCGCGGTGTTTTTACAGGCCACCACAAGCGAGCTGCTGTCTAATTTTTTGTAAGGGGCCGTCTACTCTATTCCCTACTGAAAAAGCGGATATGTGGAAAATGATATTTTAAAAAAAAGTACTGCTACTACTAATGATACTGCTACTATTACCGCTTATTCCCGCACAATTTCCTGTTTGAAGTCCGATTTAAAGTTGATGGGAAGGGATATTTGTAAGATTGATTCAGATGTAGTTGATCATCATTGACAAATAAATATTTCATGTATCGTTGTCGTACATTGACTTGACCCAAATTCAGCCTGGTCGATCGTTACACGAAGCTGTTGAGCACGCGATGTTGTGGCCCGTCTCATCCTTCCTTCTGAATGGCGCAATACATGATCAATGTCAAGGCTAATCAAACTATCGACGACTACAGGTCCAGACCTGTGTAATCTAGGGTCATCGAGCAGCGAATCGTTTATGGACGTCGTCTTTAAATGGCACACGCATAAACTAAAGCCCTAAATGGCACATTTAGATACAAAACATTTATTCTTCCAGGTACACACTTCCAACTTGGTCAATCGGGTCTTTATTTAGACCAGTCAATTCACTCAGAGTTACCATGGCATAAACATGCAACTAACACAGTGTCCATGTTATTATCGCCCTGAAATATGTACGTATACGGGGTTATGTATAACATAATGTCTACAACATAACGTCTACAACATAATGTCTACGGTTATAGCTGGCTAGTTTTACACAAAGGTGAATGACACCGACTCTCTATCGCATAACATTTGAATAGTCTCGAATCATATATATATATCATCTATTTGCTCGTTCCTTACTGAATCTGATCCGATAAGGTGACTTCTGTCCAGTTCAAGTAAACTGAGTTGACCCAAATAAGATTTACGTAAACAACTACAACATATCCAACCAAATATGAGCTAGGTAACACCGTAGCCATAAACACACCTGACCTGACCTACATTACCAACACCGAAACTAACCCGACGTTAACGAACCCCCATTTTAATATTGGGGGGGTTCTAGATTTTGCGTCCCAAACATAAACTAGGTCGTATTCGTGTTTTGCATTTGGGTGCTTTATTTTTTTAAATCCTGCAAGACCTGTTTTTCTTTCTTGCCTTCTTCCTTGTTATCTTTTTGCGAATTGTTTTCAGAATTGTCCCAATCTGTTCTCCAGAATGGCGTATGGAGGGGGGGAATAAAAGGAGTGATTGCCTTATTTACTATCGATTCTGGCCACACCTGCACAATTGCGAATCGGAATTAAACCCACAACCTGGCAATTTGCAACGCAGTGTTCTATTCATTGTGCTATCGCAGCGCTTGTTAGGGTTACTATAATGAGGCGAAAATATACCGTTTTGTACTCAGTCAGCCCAGCCCAGCTCAGTAGAGCCAGTTTTAAGCAACAAATACACTGCACGAAATTACACTGGTGTGTATTAATGGTCCATGTTTGTTCCTAGAGATGCCGGATGTAAACAACTTTTTTTAAATCGTAACTTATTCATGAATATACCACTAGTTTGCCGTTGACAGGCTGTTCTAAATAATGATGACCATTGATGCTTTACGGCCACTTTTGTGCACATGGTAGACTAAATGGGCCTCTCGCAGTGTCCAAAAATCTATCAGTATTTTCAAATTCTCAATAACAATGGGGAGGAATCATTAAGACTGGTTTCGAACAAAATCCAACATCAAATGGAGCCAGATTGTCACATTTCGAGATGGTAGCACGGTTAATAACACGCTATCGCATTAGTCACTCTTAACTCTGTTCTTTTTAAAAGATTCACCAGATAAGAGGAAGTGAAGTGTGATAGATGGTCACGCACGTGGAAAGACGATAAACAGGTATAATATATATGTCCCTGTGCTAACATACCTATTGGCCTCAGTACCTGGGTCACATCCGAAACATGTGACCGAGGAACGACTTCTTAAGGAAACAACCCACAAACACAGGTATAATGATGATTGATTGATGTTAACGGCCAATTTTGTGTCTAGGCTAGCCAAGGCTAAAGGGCAGAACGATCTCCAACGGCAATGAGGCGAAGTGGAAGGTGTAACAGCCTTCAGACATGCTCACGCCGAGATCGGAACTCGGTTGGTTGAAATCTGTGGCCAACCGCTCTACTAGTTAGACCATAGAGGTGCCCTCAAACACAGGTATGAGCCGGATTTAAGCCCGGTTGTTGGTAGTAGATCAATACACTAATAACTGCCCTATCCCGGTATGTCCTCTCGGGTTTTATAACATGAAGTGGCAGCGTATGACGTCAACATGACATTACCGGTATATTCTAATTACAGTACTACAGATAATGGCAGCTGTCACACAATCATTGACACACACGCGCGCGCGCTCAATTCGCGTGCTGGTATGCGCATTATACTTTTACGTATATGTGTAGAACACGATTTGGAATATCGAAGTAAATTTTTATGAATACAGGTCAATTATTTCATTAGTAGACCAATGTACAATTACGTAGAGGGTGCATAAATTGTGTACGAGACAGTGGCTAGAAGCGACACAAATTTATCATCAGATACCGACTGTACTAACAATGGTAATGTCTGTCTGTCAACGAACTAATGTGGGCTTCAGTGGGTACACAATGGGATGTGTTTTTTTTATTATCTAGTAAGTAGTTTTCGCCTGATTTCCGGCCAGACGACTTGACTGCCTTATTCGTAGCGAAATATTTAATACAGGTCGTTCGTCTTCCGTTACACAATAGCTGCATTTCTACGAAAGAACGCCCCTAATCCGAGAATCAGATGCGTTACCTGATTTTAGTCCTTCCTAGAAGACGAGGCCCAACTAATCTCGCTCAAAGTTCACACAAAGGTACAAGTACGCCTTCTCCAACTGCGCTGTTTATGCTCAGTTGTCGGTGCTCTCGCAGGCAAATAGCAACGATGCTTATTAGTAAACAACACCGAGATACGAGAAGCCGTGAGCAGACGATGTGTCTTGATCATCAACAACAACCAAACAAAAAACTGTATCTGAAGAAAATAAATGACTTCTAGTTGATGTAGGCATAAATTGTGGTTCCGGGCATCTTTAGAGGAAACGAAGTTGATTGATTTATCTGCTTACAGCGATATCTGATCATTGCGCGAAATGTGTTTTATTATTCACATATCTCGGCGAACATCCAGGGACACAAGTACCTTCTCACCACAATAATTACCAATCAGACTTTGGGTCTTACCCTGATTCCAGTTCACATTTTATTTCTCTTAGGAAAAAATAGTAACCACAGCGTGACCAAAGTCAGGCTGGTCATCCAGTACAACACTAAATAAGAACTCTAATATATAAAACATACGCATCATACACCTTTGTTAACAATACACGCACACACAGCTTATACCACGAAAACATCTCGACACATGGCACGATACAAAAATTAATAACAAACAATGAATTCGCCATTTCTGTCTAGATATGCAGGGAAATGTTAGCACTAGCGATGTTGAAACGTTGCTGAACAAAATAAAACAGAACACTGATGGCCTTGTCCATTCCGCTGACCAATGAGCATTGGAGTTTTTTAACATGAAAACCAATTAAAGTCGACCCCAAGTATCAACGACACACGCACACGCACACACACATGTATACATAAGAAATATAAAATCTGCACTTCTCTATAATCACAACTTCAAAATAAAGACAAATGAAAAATAAATGAGCAACAGACATTTGTTGTCTAGCTGATGGATGAATATAGTATACACTGATGATTCTTTTGTTCTCAAAAAGCTCGGTAAGAGCTCGTGGCAGTAATAATAATATTTTGTACACACTCGCAGATAAACGATGATATGCACATCTATCTACTGGCAGATGTAGTTTATACACGTGAACTCTGTCAGACCAGCCTCACTGGATGATATAAAATTAGTTCATGCTTACTGTGACCTGATGGTAGGGAATCATTATGTAAAACAG
Organism: Paralvinella palmiformis; assembly: GCA_025642065.1. Lineage (NCBI taxonomy): Eukaryota > Metazoa > Annelida > Polychaeta > Terebellida > Alvinellidae > Paralvinella > Paralvinella palmiformis. The sequence goes on along the minus strand of JAODUP010000977.1, from coordinate 277,496 downwards.
ATTCAAAATGGGGATGTGGTGAGCACACACACACACACACACACACAAAGACGCACACTCGTACAAAGTTACACTGAACCTCGGATGATGATTTCACATATGCAGAGTGAGACAACGTGATGAGATAAAACAGTGTGAATAGGATATGCAGAGACATATGACTGATAAGTAGTTGTGCGAAGATATAGCAAGTTTGAAACAAACAAAACAGGAATCTCGATAACAGTTTGAGATCATTGTCTCAGCCAATGCAATCATCACAGCAGCAACGGCAGCAGGCATTACAATTAGAGCATTATATCGAAGGCAGCAAAACACATCCAAAAGTTATCCAGCGCACATGTGCCATTTCATCAACATTTGCCAATCTTTCTGTATGTGCCATTCCACTTATATGTGCATATCACTCCGCTGTTCCAGGTACCCGAAGGCTGTTTATTTCAAGCCAATACTGGCCATGATCTGAAATGATTAAAAATTATTAGGCTAAACATCACTCATAAACAGAAGAAGTAAGATGAGGACACAGCATTGTCCAAACACATCAACAATGTTGGGAATCAAGAAGGCTTTGAAAAAAGTTCACAACTTGTTTTACTCCCGTATTTACTTCCACCTGAAGTGGTCCAGTTTATTGATAGACATGGCTTTCTATGACAAGGATGTACAGTGCTTGCTACAATAACAACAACATCAGTTTATGTCATTGTACTCTCAATGTGAAATATCGTGAAGTAATGGTAATTTAGAAAGACCACTCGAAGAGGACGATAAATGAAGTGAATCAGAGTAATTGTCTAGTGAGGAAGGAAGGTTTGACTGCCCTTAAAAATATTACTGTTTTCATCAGTGTTTATGGTCAAGTACAATACAGGGCTGCAGTGTCCTCAATACTGAGATCATGGACATTGCTCTATACTGAAGTGGTCTTGTTTATTAGAACTGCTTACGATACAGAGTTGAGCAAACAACATGTTACATCTACTATATGACAACATGTTACATGTACTACATGACAACATGTTACATGTACTACATGACAACATGTCAAGGCTGTGTGGTAAAAACTAGGCCAAAACTTGCTGGGAAATTTCATTGTATACAAGGTTCTTTGAAATGGGAAACAATAGAAGTACCGGAATATAATCATTATGAAATTATTATTAGCAATCATGCTGTTTTCCACATTTTGGCAATACCAAAACATGGCTTTATTAAATTTTAAACGATAACCCCCAAGTACCAAGATGATTGTAATACCACAGATACCACACTGTGGTATAAAAAATTGAATTATTGATATGCTGATAAAAATTACTGATACTGTTATGTCCTTTTTTTGTTGAAATACAACAAGCCCATAGTACATCAACAGATATAAAACAAACAAAATCAAATCAAAACATTAAATAGCCCAATTCTTAATGAGTCCATATTACTCCAGAATCACATTCTGGACTAGGTGTAGAATCTGATTAACTGATAAAATAATCTTTATAAACAATAAACATGAAAGTTTTAACTAAATGGGAATAACACAGATCATTCTGTAAGCCAAAGCTAGCTAAATATAAAACAAACAATAAGATCATCTCAGGTTTTTTTTGTAATTACAGGTGCACTGAACAGTACTTCAGCCATAAGTATAACCAGACCACAAGTAATGGTTTACATATTAATAAGTGCTTCAGTCACAATGATTGATTAGTTTGTGTCCAAACATCAAGTACACACCAGTCAAAGGCATTACGAAAACAATCACAAAAATATTTGTTGATGTGTGACAAATACCTTAATTGGTTTCATGATATTAATCAATACCAATACAGGATATTAATGAGTTAAATTAACTCGCAACAGGAAAACACTCCAACCTCTACTTATAATAATGGCAGGAGTCAATAACATTTTATGCAATTATACTAAACACGTATTACCCACAATTAGCATTAACACTTCAATATCTTATTTATTCATACCTGTATTTGAGTACTTAAATTATTCAACCTATGCATATTTGAACAACTATGTCACCCATTAATTATTCATATCTAAATTAAATTATTCCCCTATAGACAAATGAGAAAGTCTCCACCAACAGAGAGCTCTTTCTTCAGAAGTATATTGCTTGATGCTAAAGCTGTTACCTGCTCATAGACTGTCCAAGCCATGGCAGCCATTAGAGTACGTCTCATTGTCCTTGGTATAATGCCACGCAAGAATCCTTTCATGCCATCCTTCTGAATAACAAAAACAGTCAAATACATTAATCATAGCTCTCTCTCTCTCTCTCTCTCTCACACACAGACACACACACGAATACGCTCACTAAGCCAGGTTATTTATGTACTGTAAGTTCAAGGACAACTTCATCAATACCATATACATATTCCATATCATAAAACTAATTGAGTTCAATACACCATTCTTGAATAGAGATGATGGGAGAGAAAGTGATTTCAGAACAGGTTTTTTCAGTCAAATCATTCAAATGTAAAGTTTTTGTGATAAACGCTGTCCGGGCATACAAATAGTATGGTTTTGTATACCTGATGACAGTTATTATGATACCCACATGTGAATATATATATATATGTGTGTGTATGTGAAATAAAATTAGATTTCCATAACTAACATGATTTTGTACAGCACTTTGAGTTTATCGATGTACTGATAGCATGTTTTGGATGACCTCATGAAATCAAAACCAATTTGCGACTCACTTTATCTCACCAATAGAAAAGTGTATTGAATGCTCCAGTTAGTCACATACACCCACACCCATAAGGTAAAAACAGATATGTATATATGAATTATAAATGTATTAATTAATTTATAAACTGATCAAAAGACTGGATATTGCAAAACAAATGATAAAATTTGACACATCCACATTTTGATTATTAAAGTAAACAAAATATATTCATGATAATTAGAAATAAAGTAATTAAAAAATTGAACACAAGAGACAGTTTTGTTTACAGATCAGCTAATTTGACCAAATACAAAATGAATATGGTGAGAAGACAGATGAGTGGAAAGCCTTTTTCAGAGGTAAATTAGTTAAGTTGAGAAAGCATATAGACTCAAGAGGGAATCCGTGTTAACTGCTGGCACATGCATCTGTATGCAGTACAAAATTGGTAATAAACGTCTGAGATGATTTTGTGTGTAATACCCAAAAACATATGTCATCTTCCACTCAGAATTGATGCTCTCTTTTTAACAGAATGAAAACATCTTGACACATGATGGCTCCGTGGGACATAACAAAAGCAAAATACATTCATGAGTGATCCCGAAGCATATCTATCATCTATCGTCTGAAATGCCCCAGAAGCGTAAAGCTTTTATACTATTTTAATCAAGTGAGATAAACTCCAGATGGCAGAATGCAAGACATGCTACTCTAAATCTAGTCAATATGTAGGTCATTAGATTCTGAGTATAACCCAAATGCAACAGATTTTATTGGTACTAAATTTAGCCATCTCCTTTAGCAGGGACTATTTTTACTAAATAACTAATATGGGTAACAATGCAGCCATTATAAAATAATCCAAGAAGAAAAGGAATTTACAGTGCTAAGATTTGTATAAAATAAGCATACATGAATGTGTAGCACACTGCGTGACACCATAACTGCCTTTCAGTTTGGTGTTATGTAGCTGAGTATTGTTAAGTCAAGCATAGACCTAGACACAATTAAAGGCTACAGTACACCAAGGTTTTTGCTTGCACATAAAAGCCATTGCCTGGAGACACCAATACTGGGTAATATACACCACAGACGTTATCTGTAATCATAACACTATCGTTAGATGAAATACTCAAGATTGTTGATCCCAAGTTTTGTACACTTTGATGCCGAAAAAGCCGTAAACAACAGAATGAACCTGTTAACGTAACAAACAGCAGATATCCAACCGTTGATTCAACTTTTCTTCCATTGAAAGTTATTAAACAGAACAATTTTACTGTACTTATTATACTAATAACAACAAAAACACTATCCTTCTGTAATAACAACTCATCACAAGAAAAAGAATTTAAACGATAAGAGCGTGTGCAATTTACACATCATTTATAAAAAAAATGGTGCTTCATGATTTGCTGTTATTAGGTATATGACTGAGCAGTAATACTGATCAATTATGCAAACAACACACACTCCCAGTTAGATTAAGACAGATTCAGTAAACAGAACATGGCCACATCATCCACATGATGAAGGGTTAACATGCCCCAATCTTTGTAACTGATCATGACTAGTTACCATACTCAATATGCATGACCACATGTCAAAATGGTCTAAATTCAAGAATGCAATTACTGAACAGTGAAAATAAACAGCACACATGCTAATATTAATAAGGCATAAACCTAGGGCTGGAAAAATCTAAGTCTAAAACACTAGTCCGGCCCGGTTACTGGCATTTTGAGGCAAGATATGAGGTAGCCTCAAGTTCGTTTTCTGTATAAATATTTTTTGCTGTTTTGGAGCACTTCGCTGTGGAAAAAGTATCATAGTTTAAAACACCTGTGCCGATACTTCACCAACAGTCATTAAAAAAGACTGTTCCTGATTGTAGGCTGGATTTTGGACCGATTTATCAGCTGATAGTTTCCAGATTTCAAATAATGCTAAAATTTACTGTTGTAATCATTTCAGATGTCATATTTATAAAAAATTACTGAATATAAGAACCATGCTTGAAGGATGGGAGAGATTTTGGTGAGCTGGTGATCTTGGCTGGTAAACGACCATTTGTATTATGATGATCATGTGACTCAAATACTCTATCCTGATTGGCCAGTTGTCTTTGTTTGCATTAAATAAAAGCACATGGGCTTGTTAATATAGTGGATTTCTGTCCCTTTCCTGTTTATTTGTTTGATGACTGGTTTTATTCCCATTTTATGTTAATATTATGACATAAATATGGATTCCATATATCATATTAACTTGTGTGCACAAAAGTTGGCCCTTTGTTAAAAAAAAACATCAATTTTCATAAACACAAATTTATAAAAAAAGGGGGAAAAACCCAACCCAAAAAATTAATGGGAAATTTGTTTAAAAAATTTTTTTGAAATAAACCAAACAAACCCCTTTTTTGGGAAAAATAGGGAAAAAAAAGGGAAAAAATTGCATCAATGGCTCTCAGCACTCTAACATATCCAATTTTGCAGTACATTACCAGCATCACAATTATATCGCATGTCATATTTATACATATATAATCACAGTTCCTGTGGAGAAGCCCTAATGTAAATTCATAATAAGTTCATTCTGTGTCTTGTCAGTGCTTGCTAATGCAACATCACATGTCCATATATTCTGACAGGAAAACCTTAAGGTGGGAAAACCAGGTGTTATGTGTTTGTTTCTATTAATTACGAGACTCTGATGATTCACCTTGAATCAAAAGTAAATAATGGTGTAAGCACAAATATATCATGCATGACCAGTATATTACAGGAATTATATCTGAATCAATTTGATAGGTATTTTATGAATAGTTATTTTGTCTTGCCACTCAAATTGTAAATAGGTCTGGTACAATTCCATTTGAAGTGACCATGAATACAACTAGTATAAACATCATAAATACTTGAGTATATACAGTAAGTTAAATTGCCACATTTGAATTTTTTGAGAGAGCAACATTCAGTTGCTTTTTTTGTATAATTTTAATTGAATTAATGTAGTTTAAAGAATGGATTCATTATGTACAGTTGTAATTATGTATGCTGATATATTCTAGAGACCACAATATGTAGACACAGACATAAGCCCCAAAAAGTGTGAGAATGACACAAACATTTTACATTATAATAAAACTGACCTCAAGGATATAAAGGATCGTTAAACGAACTTTGCTGAAGCGCTGTGGGTACAATTGCATCTGAGTCTTCACCACATCTGCAGGCTGAGTAACCATGGAAGCCAAACAACCAGCCATAACGCCACAAGAGAAGTGTATCACAGGCATGTTTGGGTCAAGAAAAAAACCACCTGAAATGGGATAATGAGGACAATATACAAATCAACAAATAATAAGAACAATAAATTTAATAACTATCAATGAAGTTTACAGCTATTACAGTAATTAAGTAATTTTTCTTTTAAAACACATATTGATTATAATATTTTAGAAATAAACACAAAACGGTATCTTATGTACAACCGAGTACAGCAGTTCTAGATCTGCTGACATTTACTTAAAAATTATTTTAATTAAATAGATGCAGTATATGTATTAAAGCAGTTCATGATATCACAGGGTTGAGGTTGACATGAGCATGGTTCTAACTCACTACAAACCAGCTTTACATTGCAATGCTAAGGAAGCAAGATTCGTTATTAATCAAGGCTAATCAGTCCGGGCAGGACATGATCGCGCTATAACCATTTATACCAAACCTGAAACTAATGAAAATAGAAGCACAACATGAACATACTCACACAGCACCTGAATACAAACCCCACGTGCACGAATGGCGAGTGAGCTACGTAAAACTGGAAAAAGGAGAGCCATGGGTTAGCACCGAATCAAGGAGTCACCACCACCAAGCTGGTACCTCGCGTTCTTTCGTCATCTACAATGTCCATTAAAGAGAAAAAACAGACTGTCAAAGGTAACGGAGGGCGGCGGCGAGCCATATGTTTGCTATGGGCTTCAGTTCAGCTGTACACCCCCAGTCCTTGCTCTCCCACAAACCTGCCATGCATTCAGAGCATGCAGCCTCCATGTGAACGCATGGAGTTGTGCACACAGGAGGCATTTATTTGCCTCAGGCTTTAGGAGCAACACCCTAGAGGCAGACATGCCAGCCCCTGCAAGGACTCCATACATCCCCAAAGGCTCATCCACATAGAGCTAGCTAACAAGATATACTTACTATTTTTGACTGATTTCTTTGCTTGAGTGTAGAACATCAAGTACAACCCAGAAAAAGGAGCATCTCGTAGCAGCGTCGCTGACATCCCACTGAACAAACCTACAAATAAACAATGATATCATCTTAATATATCTAAAAGACCAAAAAGACAGTTTAATAAGAGGCAGAGTTGCGAACATAATGGATCACAGCATTCAGAAAGTCATCAAATTCCAATATTTAAGTGACTTTTGTAATACCAAATAAAGGAACGAGGTTGGTGTGTAACTGAAAGTTATTGAGACATCTGAAATATTAAAACTACAAAGGTTGTGAGTACAGACAAAAAAGGCAGCCAATGAAAATCGATTATTCTACGACCTATAAGCATATAGCAAGAACCCATGCTTACTTCAGCCCAATGGCACATAAAACAAAGAATCTTTAACATACCTCGCAGACCTTCTCCCTTATAGATGGAGACAACTGCCTGAAGAACACCACGGTAGTGAAACTGACCACTCTATGAGAGAGAGGATATGATTTGTAAACAAAAAAAGAGTGATAAAACCAGGTGACAATGAAAACAAACAAATTACCAACTGATTTCACAGTCAGAAAACAAATCACAACTAACCTCATAACGTGTTTTAACGACAGTAAACGGCAACATCGAGATCCCAGCAACAGTACGAGCAGACACGCCCATGGAAACCGACTCCAGTGGATGAGGATCACTGCTCCTATAAGCACACACAACAGCCAAATTGTGAAGGACCTCTCTCAATACCGACTACAGTTAGCAATTTGATTAAACAGATCATTATGCAACAATGTTTGTTACACATTAATTAATCAGTGTGGACTAGACGCACTCTTTTTCGACACCTTTTGAAATCCTCCGGTTAATCAAAATTCTTGAAAATCGACAGCCAATTAACTATATACTGACTGCATTCATTCAGCGCAGAGAAATGTTGACTCAACTTGCACTTACCCATAATTGTTTCTTAGCCAATGAAGACAGCTGAAGTACACTCCAATGCTGGGTACAGTACGAGACAGGGACTGAAAACCAAAATTCAAATGCATTAGTTAGAAACTGTTAAGAAAAGGCTAACCTGATATTCTATAAAGAACTTGGTTCTTCCACGGGCCATCTTTGGTCAGTTTTACCATGTCAACATTTTTCACCATCAGACATCAGGTAACTGTAATAAGTTTTGTATGAACCAGAGAGCTACCTCAAACTGATGTAATCCAGTCCTCAATACTTTTTTCTTTCAGTTTTAAATAATTTACATCTCTTTAATTACACCCACACAACCCGGTATATGATACTATGAATAGTGATTTCACTTGTAGGGTCAAAAAGGGGAACAGTTGTAGTAAGGACAGCATCTGATTAATTTCTGTCATGAAGGCTCTGAACCATTTCAGGCAGGAAGTAGAGATGGATAAAACACAAGAAACAATTTTGGTACTTTTCTCTAAAAACCTTATAATGCCAAGTCACCTATATATTTCAATTTTTTTAATAACTTAACTGACCCAGGAACAGAGTGAACTTAGTAGTGATGAGTAATCCATACAGAGTGTTTTATGGAGACAGTGATATGTTATGTGTGATAAAAAAGAAATGAGCACTTTCAAAATTAATTATGCAAAGGTGGCTACAAATAAACATCTATTACAAAGAGGTTTGGTGTTACCTTAGCTCTATTGCATGACCTATATATGAATAGGTGAAAAACGGTAAGATATATACACATTTACCTGTGAGCAAACCAACTGAAACCTGCATAGCAGTTGGGCTGTTGTAAGCAAACGCCCCAGTGCACACCATATCCAAGATGGAAATAAATTTTGTATTGTAAACAAGTGAGCTACACACACACACAGTATTCTGCCACACACAGACTGATCACTTCCAACTTGTAGTAAGAATGTAATTTTTGGGGGGAGGGTTGTTTGAGTGGAAGCTACAGGAGAGTGTAACAAATATTAGACTTTGACGAATTTAACAATAAACACTGATCAATTTAACTAATATATAAATTGGCGTTCTGTCAGTTTGGGTTATCATATAATATTGCAAGACACAACCCCAAGTTGATAGATGCACATACCCCCCACGCACGTTCATGTCTGCATCCATCTTGAGGGTATAAAAATTGATAAGTGTATCAGTTAATGATTAACCACATGGAAGAGATTTTGCGTGCATTTATTAGTTTCATAACAATAATTAACCCCCTTTTAGTGTTTTGTAAAAACAGAAGAATGCTTGTTTTAAAATACTGAAATGAACCTCCAAAACATAGCTAGGACTCTTCAGATTATGTTAATACAGTGGCTTCACTATGCCACCTGATGAGTTACTGAAGAATGAATTAATTATGTGAAGTGTTATCAATATGATTCATGCTTGACTATAACCAAAAATAATCAATGTTTCTTTTTTATTGCATACCCGAAGTATTCTACAAAGAGCCTAAAATTCTGATGCAGCAGATTATATGAATTTATGTTAACTAATAGAGAAACAACAAATTAATAATTTATTGTCCAATTCTTGGGGGTTTTAATTATCATCCCAGGTTTGCTCACCATTGTCTCTCTCTCTCTCTCTCTGTCCAATAAGGATTCAGACAAAAGTATCCTTTTACAGACTGGAAACAATGTCAAACATTATTTATTTAATCTGATACTGATCACTTTCTTCTGGAACAGTCTACCAGAAGAGCCAGATCTTGTTTACAGTTAGATAGGAGTCAGTGACCTAGCTTCAGTACTAGGTCAAACCTCCATAGAGCAATGATACCAACACTGAATACATCACTAATGATATTACTACAGCACTGAGCCAGCCACTGTTACTTTAGTGAACAATAACAAGGCTGGCTTACGTCATCCTATGACACATAAACCAGTTGGAACAATCAAAATTATAAGCAATAACAAGACACAGACTGTGGCAAATAGCCAAAATATGTGCTTTATGGTAAAATACTGTCTGTGGATGTGATAAAACAGCTGCATTAACAGCGATTTTTTATTTATACTTGATCAAACTGATTATCACATTCAGAATGATCTATTTTCAAAAAAAATATTCCACTGGTCCAGGCCACTCTTTAAATATGAGGAACAAATTTCATTATAAAAATATCTGTTGACAATTTGTTAACATTAAATTGCATAAATCAATTGATCACAATTCTTTGAACCCAGCATTTAGAACACACAAAAGTGGATGTGATGAATGACTGAGTACTTTGTTTAATTAAGTCTGTCCCTATCATCACAAATGTTACTCTCTAGGAGTGATTTCCCCAACAGGGCAAAACTGTGCAAACCAAAAAATACTGGAACACAGATACAGTAAAATATTAAAAGTTTATCCAAATTTTAAACAATTATCTACAATCTTTTTCATCTAGTGTGTAGAGGAGACTAGGCACAAAAGAAATGTATAAATTTAATAGTGTGCATCCATGTACAAACATTCAATGAAATGAGTAACACTAACAGTATAAACTTTCAACGCTAAATAAAGGAATCACTCTCAGCATGAAAAAAAATACATTACAACATTAGTAAGATATTCCTGTAACTCAGAAGTGTTCACCCACACACAAACAAACTTTGGTTCAGTGAAAAAATGCTTGTTTCCAAGCATTCAATGGAAGTTCAGATTTGCACCACTTCCTGCATAGTCATCGGCATAGTAATTTAAATGTTCAAAACTTCCCAATTATAGTTTTTTAATGCATGTTACAAGGATGAAATTCTTTTTGTTCTATTGTTGAATAACTGAAGCTAACTTCACACAGATAAAAGACAATGATGTTGACCAATCTTCATGTTTCACTTCCCTTGTTAATGTGCTGCTGTGCACATATTTCATGAATATTTAACAACTGAAAACTGTCCTAACACTTGTTGGGATCCTAAACACCTCTACATAACACAGCTTTCTTTATACCTAAAGTATCTTATAGGAGTTCCAGAAATAGTCCATTGTTCCCCATTAAGTAGGTAGGAGACCATGAAAACCTCAAACACATGTTTATACAAACATAATCTAATACCTGGTTATTCTGACTATAAAATAAAATATTTACTATTGTATTCTTCATTCCATGGAGGCAGGAATGTGTTTTGACACCCTCTCTAAGTTGCCCCAGTCCAACACCCTGCTGTGGATAAACCTGTTCACCCACAGCTGTAAAATATATTTACCAAACTCTGTACCAAATTATTTTTAATGGTAGAAACTCTGTGCCTATGGTAACATAACAGACAAATGAAACACTTCACAGAGACAGGTAGCATTGGGATTTAAAATTCTATGACTAAAATTTGTAGTCCCGGGCTCTATAACTGTATCATAGTGGTCCCATAGGACAGTGCAAATTATCTCTATGGATAACATCATATAAAACTATGAAGACAATACATCACCAAAATGTAGAAGACACATTTTAACTTTTAGATAGAATAAAGATTTATCTCTAAAGTTTTATACTGTAATCTGAGAAGCGGATGATAATAATACTAAATGTATATTTAATAAATCATGGTATGCACAGATTAGAAGTGAGATAGCAGATGGGAAAAAACCCTGTTATCTCAAGGTCAGTATTAGTTACAATCCTTTCTGCATGGACTACCAGTCATTATACAAAGATGTCATAACATGATTAAAACTACATTAAACAAAACAGGTACTGGTAGTCACACTAACACAATAGTTGCCCATCTCCATTGGGTTATGGGCTCTTCCCTGAAAAACTTGGGAAAATGGAGTATTTAGTGCTTTCTAGGCCACCTTTTTTGGCCAAAATCAAAGTAGCATACCGATTTTCTGTTTATAAAATAGGCGACAAGGGACTGTTAAATAAATGACCTATATCGTGCTGTCGTTGGCTGCTATATCTGATAAATATTAAATGCTTAACGTCAATGATATGATTAATGAAATAAAATGATCAATGTTGTTAATGACTTGTGGGTGTGATAACATCAAAAATTGAAATGAAACAGCTTAATCTACAACAGCTATAGAATTAGAACAATAACATATTCAGGACGCCAGCTGCTGAATTTCAAGTAGTACCAGGCTTGGGGTCATTGTAATCAGAAGTAATTTATCACATGGTTTCAAGTAATGATAATCACTATTTCTGACACAATGTAATCATAATTGTAATCAATTACAATGTTTGATCATTTACCATGTTTATATCATGCCAAAACATCTAAGTGGTTTCATCCCCATCTCAGCCTGGGATGAGTTTCTAAGCTGTAATTATTGTATAAATCTTGATGTGGGCATGTGTGGAGGGTGTTTCACCTTTCACATCACCTCATTACCTTTGGAGGTTGCTTGACCCATTTTGGCTACCCAGTGGACAAAAGTGGCCATAAAACATCGACCTTATCTGGCTATGGCCATGCCACGCATGATGTCTCATTATTAAATGTATATTTGCCAAATATTCATACAATTCACATGTTAGATGATGTATTTAAGTGAAATATTTGTGCTTCAGTGTGATTGTGAATATGGGCTCTTTATCTGTATCGGAAGTCTGTTTAGCTTGTTCTTGTTGTCATGGCAACCAGCCACTACTGATTCATATAGAGGGAATGCATCTAAACAATTGGCTGTTTAATTAGAAAGGCTTCATCAATGTGTTTGGTATAATATATTGTATTTTGGGGGCCTAGTTGACAATGACTGACTGAATGAAAATAAACTTTCACAGGACATCTGAGATATATTTTAAATTTTACAGGACGAGTGGATATTGAAATCAATTAATATAATCAAACAGAGAAACATGTATAGCAGTCATCTGAATTCAAGTTTTATTAAGAAACTGCAAAATGCATTTAATACTTGTTATCAAAGTTGACTTTTTCAAAACAAACAAAGGCACATTGAAGTTTGAACAAAAAACTTGGAAAACAAGACTTCACTAAATTCTAAAATTTTTGTGAAGTCAATTTCATGGCACACTACCCCGATTAAAATGATTAATAATAATTCAATAGATTCATTTCCTATTCTGTAGTTATTTATCACACTGTTTCCATCATCAATAAACTACACACAGTTTCAGTGGCTGCGTGAATGTTGAAGTCTACTTGGCCACAAGCAAACAAACCAGGAAATATTACTAAAACACTAGTTCAAATCAGACATTGGGGTCAATTCAATTCTGAAATTGATGGTCTATTGCAAATTTGGAATTGATCATGCCAACAAAAATAACTGACAATTTACCTTTTTCCTGTATTAAAAAATAAGCAATAACATTACTTGTTGCTAAAATTTTACCCCAAATAGTGATTTCCCCTTTCTGCATTTTTCTCCATCTTAGTATCTCCTACCCCTATTCCATAATTTTGGCCCAATCTGGAGTCAATTCAACTCCGGAACTGATAAATTGGTTTATGAAAATTATAAAATGGAATTGACCTCATTTCTGGTCTACAGGCAAATTTCACATTGGAATTATATTTGATACAAGAATCATCATATCACATGATCCTTAATCATCAAGAAACCACAACGACAAGTGGTTTCTAGCTTTGTTTGGAGCCATATTTACTAAAAACATGAACCACTTCTACAAATACAAATCTTTAGACAGATTACTACTTACTGGTGCTACACCTTTCCAAAGACCAAGAATTTTTTCATTCTTTACCACTGTAGTGATGACAGTTAATATCCCTGAAGGTTTATGTCTGCAACAGTAATTAAAACAGAAAAACCTGGATCAATATATCTAATTTAGACTATATTAAAACTATTAACAAACAATCTAAAAAAGACACTTTACTATGTGTCTGTCATTGTAATGGTATACTAATAGATATAAGATATGAGTTATTTTTGGTAATCCTCTATAAAGAACTAAAACTTAGTAGAAGCAACAAGGGCTACACACAACCCAGTTAACATACCCTACAGCTACTGGAGATTGTAGACGAGTTTTGACTAGATCCAATGGCTGGAAGATTATTGTTGAACACGTGCCACTAAAGGAACCAGCAAGGAATGATTTCACCAATGGTGACTGAAAGAGAAAATCACATTAAGTACCTTTTGTGTAGTTACTGAAAAAAAGAACCCACTTCAACACCAAAACATATACTTTACTCTTTAAAACCCATAATTAAATATAATGAGTAACTTAACTTGCTACAGACTAAGGATTATTAAAAATAAACACAGAAAGCAAATGAAATATCAGCATTGATGTTAAGATCTAAACAGTAATGTTTTACGAGATAATTTCTTAGAACAATACTACTACAAGTTCCATTAGTCTGACATTGGGTAGACACGCTGAATTAATCAACCTGTTGTACATTTTCATATAACAGAAGCTTGTGTATGTGTGTCTGCAATATATTCTCCTTTCACTTTCTCCTATACATGTACAATCAGAATTATATGCTTCTTGTATTGTTCCTATCAACTCAAACTGATATGGCTGTATGTCTTCATGGTGCAATGTTAACAAGATTACTATGTTTTTGTTCCAGAATTAACACTTGTTTAGTTGCTTTAAAATAGGTTATAGTTATACAGACTTCTGATCAAACTGGTATAATCAGCATTCACGAGCTTCCAGACTCTGTATAGCCTCAAGATGGCAGTATGCACAGAAGAGGTATAACTGAAGTGGATTATTTAATACGTGGTTGGTAGCATTCACATTCTGACATCACTTATAATATTTGTCAACACTGTTGTTTTATTCCTGAAAATAAGGTGAACTGTTCCCTTAACACGCAACATACCATTTCTTAATATTTAAAAAAATTAAGCATACATCATTATGTGTCAACATGCATCATCTAAATCACAGCTTCACACAGATAACTCAAATTGTCATAATGTGATTTTCATTCAAAAAACAGTTTCTTTAGACAAGTAACAATTAATGTTCCCCCTGGTAAAACAAAAAGGGGAGACAGGCATAAAACTAACTGTTATGTTGTTGTACAGTTTCCAAGATATCCAAAAAAACTTGTACAATGGATTCTGTTTAAACCACCCCTCCACTGGATGACCTATTTATACATATATCCAGCATGGTGTTGATAAAGGCAGCCTAAATAAATCCAATGTCCCAGTGATTAATGAGGAAGAAAATAGGATAAATGAATACCACAGTAAGAACACTCTTGGTCTGTGGTGCATAGCAATATTATAATTGAAGCAGTCAAATATAGATACTTTGCTCAAAGCACAATTTTTTTCTTAATCTTATTCTTAGCATTGACTGTGTTGTATAAACAGAATTATACAGAATATCAGGCCATCTATAAAGATGATCAACAAACTGTCACTGCACACAATAGAAAATTTATCATCAAGCAACATCTGAAACAAATACGACACTTATCATGATTATCACAGTTAAGTGAGGATGTTATTTAGTCAAAGGTAGCTCTATACAACAGACTGCTCTCATTTTGATCAATAAACATGCATTGACCAGTTTATATCAAGCTGATTGGTTCCTATTTATCACATGCAATTAATGATGTCTTTATTTACATAATAAACAATATAGAACACACATTCAACTTCATGGATGATGTTCATCATTAAAACCATCAACTGTGAGATGTCGATCACATCAGTATATCCAATGAATTTATCACATAGAATATTGAATTAGGACAATTTTTTCAGAATAGAGAATGGCCAGTTTATCATGATGATGATGATTGATGTTTTACGGCCACTTTTGTGCACAAGGTATGCTAAATGGGCCGAGCAACCTCCAAAGGTAATGAGATGAAGTGAAAGACGAAACAACCTTCAGATATGCCCACGCCGGGATTCGAACACGGTGGTAGTGATCTGTGGTCCAGCAAGCTACTGCTAGACCACGGAGGCACCCCCCAGTTTATCATGAATATCTAATATTGATTTAGATGGGGTGAATATTCATGAATGACATGCAGGACTGATTTGAATGGATATCAGTGTTTCTAGGAATCGGTTCATCTGTATAACTATATATGGCAATAAATTATGTAAATTAACATAGTACAACACTTCTAACAGGAATGGTGACAATTACAGATAATTCTAACTCCCAACGGAAGTTAACTAGATCCATACTTATAAGTATAACATCACTAACTAGTAGGAATAAGATCAATAACTACACTGGGGTAGTTGAGTTGTATTGCCTCGGCACTAGTCACATACAGGACGTATGACCTAGGCATATACAACCATGAGCCATATTCGAGCCCAATACTTGGATGTTTGCACCACAATGCTCTAATCACTGAAGTCATATGCTAGGTGGGTGGTCCAATAACTATCTCACACAATCATGACAAGTCAATGACCTCTTGCTATGTGTCATCAAGTTTTATTCCATCACTCACTACAAGTTAATGCTATAAAACGAGACGATGCCAATTCTAAACCATGAAGTCTTGGAAAGCATTTAATACATAAAACTGCGTATACAAAACATTCGACATTGCTACCAGCCCAGACTGGCCAGAGCTATGATAAATCTCTGTCAAGTGTCAACTCATGCCATTGTGGGGGGACATAATATTAGTGAAAAATCAAAAACTGTCCCACCAAATGTAACTTTCTTTACTCATTGGATTTCACAATGGTAGCACAAAATACAGTAATGGGAACATTACTAATTTACTCTAAACCAAACAATATATAAGGTCAAAACCCGGATAGTACAAGTGAACTGTGACGACGTTATGATAACAGACTGACAGTGACCTCAACCGGAGATTTTACACGACCGTTTATAAAGCAAACCAAACTAAAAGCTACCATAATAAAAATGTATTTACACGCAATACATCTTTTCGGCTATCTTAAGGGTGTCTCAAAATTAAGCACCAGACCTGTCAAAACGGTGCACGTTGACGTTTACTCAGTCATAAGACACACCCCACCAAGATCCAAGGGCAAGACATCATACTCAGGTATGAACAACAACACACGCACAAAAACAATCCTAAAAATACATCAGATGTTTTCGTCATTCTAAATACCGACGCCAACTGCGCGGTTTTCCTGTTGGCCACTCGTATACAAAAGAAAATACTCCGACGAGTTTGACAGCCATTACACACCAGACCATCATCGCTCCATGGCAAACCAGTCAAAACCGGATCCCAAAGACTTGAAACAAGCAGCTGAGGACAAGAACTATGAATTGAAGGGGTGCCTCGAAATGAAACAGATAAACGCCTTACTTACGCCGATATACGATTCAACCATCATAGTAAACGTTTGGTGCTGCATCAGGTCGTCCGGCAACATGAAAACAAGTCCAATATGTTCTCGAATGCGAGCGGTATGGGCCAAGCAATGGACCAAAACAAAGTCCCGAAAAGTGTACTTGATCGCTCGTTAACAGCCTCGACAGCCCTGAGTTTGGCGGGAGTGGCCGCGTTACAACTGCTCCATGCGTCTGGCACTTGTGTTGCTTACATCCACGCGGTGTCTGAATAATCGGAATAGTAGATAGCATTCACTCTGAACGTAGCCGACATCTTCATCGAATCTTCTATTCGCGCATTCGGTGGGTGACATGCGAACGGCGACGCTAATAACAAACAGAAACGAACCTCCTCTCGAACAGTCTGCCAGGAGAAATGTCGATGAGCTGCGAATCGACCTTTTATAGTAGTCCGTGGTCGTTTGTATTTATGCGCCCAGCCCTATAGTAGGCATTTCGAAATATACTCCAATATTAAGCAAATAGACTGCGCATACTATCTTTTATAAATACAACTTAATAGTATCTTGAAGAAAGTTAAACATTTGGATCGCGTTACAAAACAAAACGCCCTGCGCAAACCGAACTATATTTTCTTACATTTGTAAACATTAGCATTTTACGTCACACGGAGACAACGTGAGTATCACGTGTAGTAAACAAAGACACGTGCTATTTCTTTTACGCCGGCCCTTTCTGCGCCAACACCTGGGTTATTGAACGCTAAAAATCGTTTAACTCTATTTCGTTATTTGGATATTGAACCCTAAAAATTTTATAACTCTATTTCGTTACCTGGATATTTTCATTTTATACAATTTATTTATTATCCTTTTTTCTCAGAGGATTCACATATTTGAAATTTGTTGAATCAGTGATAAAGCCAACACTCGATATATTTAATAGGATTTTGAGAACGGCGTGGTCGCCGTGGATCGAAAAGCTTTTGGGATATCATATCACTTCAGTCATGATGCGTACTGAGTGTCTTCTCATATTAAAATTCATCATTGATTGTGTGTACCATGGCTGCACACAAATATTTTGATAATGTTTCACATGATGCTGTCTTTTACAAGTTGGTAAATATCCTACCCAGCGCACATATTGCCTGTTAATTATTAGATATGTAATATTCCAGCATATGGGAAGGAGTTCTTCAAACATATGGATCGGTACAGTTCACCATTTCCCTGCAACTTGAGATGGACGCTAGGGAAGTATTCTTTCTTCAGTTTTCTCCAATGTATCTCTCAATGACTGACGGAAAGAACGGGAAAGTATATGCAGTCTGGACTAACTGAGGGTAAGACCTCGCCGTTTTAGGTCGTTTGAATATAACTTGCTTGGGCTTGTAGTTCGGGGAGTATCCGCCAGGCTGTCCCTTGTTTGGCACAGCCTCTGTGGTGGAGTCCTTCTCCGTAGAGTCTCTGTCTCTTTCGAAAACAAAGCGAAGTCTAGGAGCGCGGCGATAATCCGATATGCTGAGTTTCCTAGAAGTAGGTCAAGGCAGCGGTTATCCGATTATGAACAGCGATCTATGTCAGAGGTCAGTCTGTAGTTTATGTTTAGCGTTCAATTGATGTCTCATTTACAAAATCGTGTTGTTTACTAATGTCTTATTTTGTTTTTTCTAATTTAATCTAAATGAGATATTTTATCTTATTGTTTATCGTATTTTGTCTTGTTTACAATTAACATGGAGGCTGATATAAATAATAATAATTACTAGTAGTATTGGGACAGTTATGTAATTGTACACACATACATACATACATACATACATACATACATACATACATACATACATACATAAATACATACATAAATACATAAATACATACATACATACATACATACACATATACACATATACATACATACATACATACATACATACATACATACATACATACATACATACATACATACATACATACATACATACATATATACATACATACATAATACATACATATACATACATACATACATACATAAATACATACATACATAAATACATACATACATACATACATACATACATACATACATACATACATACATACATACATACATACATACATACATACATACATACATACATAAATACATACATACATACATACATACATACATACATACATACATACATACATACATACATACATACATACACACATACACACATATATACATACATACACATACATACATACACACATACATATATACATACATACATACATACATAAATACATACATACATACATACATAAATACATACATAAATACATACATACATACATACATACATACATACATAAAAGTGTACAAACTAAAATGTCCCAACAGCTAAATTTTTCACATATTGAATGTTTTATTAGAAGTGATTATTTCCCAGAGCAGCCAGAGAACTATATTTGAGTAACAAGATTATTTCTTCTGTTAATACCAAAAAATTAATTGGGGGCTATAATGTGGGTTTTTTTGTCCGGGGGGGGGGGTTATTACGATCTTAATTTTTTTTAATTACTTCAGACAAATACAAGACACAGGAAGAACGAACCATAGTTTAATTTGGTAACCGATTATACAACATAGAATACTTAAGCTTCAGGCCGGATCTAATAAAAAGGGCACTTTATCTTTAGAAATCGTTGCCTAGACGAGGAGAGGATAAATATCGTGTTTTCCGGAATACACTAACACATACACAGATTGTTACCCGGAGGAGTTAGTTGCTAAATTATTCTTGTGCCGATATATGGCATACCTTGTTAGCAGGGAAGATCCGCGTGGAGGGGCGGGGGGTGCTGCCTTAAGTTCCCAGGAAAATCGTGCGGATTAACGGATAATCTGTCTTAATTGATTGAACCTCTTAACTATATAACCAGCACTAAACTAGTCAGTCAGTTTTAGTTTAATTATATTTGATATATCGTTAACATTATAGCTGACGTACATTATAGTTTTAACATACACGTAACTTGCCAAGTAAATTGTCAAGTAAGAAAACATTTTACTCAATCTACACTTTATTTCATTTAATACGATTTATTATTCATTTGTTTGAACTTTCGGGAATTGGAGAAAAAGTAAATAGGATACAAAATACAACGATCAACATGCTATGTACAGGCATAGTGAAAGTACGGGTTTTAACTATTTTCACGGGTTCACGGGCGTATACGACGCAATCATTGCGGATTTTTATAATTTTGACCAAATAAAATTTTCGTGATCTACATGATATATTTTTAAATGGCGCTGATTTGTGAATCACGTGATTATCCTAACCCACCATTTGTATGGATTTGTTTTTCACATGGTAATTTTTTGGTAAATGATCTTACATATATGAGTTGTCCCAGCTTAATTGACACCTCTGATTGATATATATATATATATATATATATATATATATATATTAAAATTCATATAACATTATATAAAATGAATTAAAATCTATAACAATCCAAACGATCAAGACCGAGTAGAACAAATAAGCTTATTACTTAGGTAATAATTTAAAGATGTTTTTATCAAAAGACATGCACTAATTCTATTGGATGCTGATTGTCTATGTACGGGTAATAAAACAATTATTAAAAGATGAAATAAGTATATATATATATATATATATATATATATATATATATATATGTATATTAGAAATATATATATATATATATATATATATATATACACATAATCAAACTAGTTCTTTAATGTTAAATATTCCCTATGTTGTAATTAATTTGATCTTCCACAGGATCTAATTCGAAAAGCCATATAGCTAATGATATCAGAATGATAGAACAATATGTTCCAAAGGTCAAAACTGCTCCATTGGTGTTCTATTTATGAATACACGTTAATACATAACACATAAAAACACGAGGCTAGCACATTTCAGTGCCAGATAGGCTATAGAATGGCCGACATCTTCTTATTTCGTTCTCAAACTATGCGAGATTGTACCAACATCATCGCGAAATATAACACCAAGTAAATCGATAGTCCGGTAATTAATATTCATGTCAGAACTGTTCATATACTAGACTGGATCTTGAATAGCAACATTAGGATCCACATCACAATATACTCGAAATAACGCGTCATTTTCAGAGAAAATTAAGACACCAGAGCAAACCGGGAATATTTTATTGTTTTGGTAGTGTTTCAGTCACTGAGCGTGCAAATTTCTACACCCGGGCCAAAATAATAAATGCAACTAATTAATTAATTGATAGTTTTCGTATTTTGACATATAATTATTATAAGCATTAATTAAGATGATGACATCACTGAATTCAGACACCATCATTTGTTTCGCTGTATACGACTCAATTTTATGATTTCTCTCCTCCAATTTAGTTAAATTGTTCTTTTGAAGCCACAGATGAAATGTGAAGTTTGCTGTTTTACGGCCAATTTTGTGCACAAAGTGAGCTAAATGGGCCGAGCGACCTCGAAAGGTATAACGGAGCGAAGTGAAAGATGAAACATCCTTAAATATGACATAGCCCGGTCGGGGTTTGAATCCGGGATCTATATAGGTCTGTGGCCAACTGGGCTACCAGTTGGGCCAAAGGCCGCTCGATCTCAGATAATTAAATAAAGTTTTTAACCAGATTTTATTAGTCGTTTGTAAAAGTTTCCAAATTTTATGATTGAATTGATTTTAAAGAGCAAAAATGAGGGGAAATGTTGTCAGTTCTCGTCACTGCTAGCCAAGATTAGGTTTATTGCTGGAGAAATTATTAAAGTATCAGCCAAGATTTAGGATATACCCATGATACCAAACCCGCAAGATTGACGACGAGCGCAAAAGATAATAAACAATTAAAATGCAATAAAATAAATTTCACAGGTTTCTAAATTTCTCAATACCTTGGTGTAATCTGAGACGTTCTCCAACTGGAGCCAATACAAGTTTTTTTTTCACGACTGCACGAAGTTGAAAAGTTCTACTCTTGTGAGAGGATATGAAGTATAGAGCCTATAGCTAGAGAGAAATCCTTCCGAGTATCAGCTCCCAGGCTGTGTAACAAGTTGCCAAACCATATTAAACTCGCAGCAAGTAAAGAAATATGTTGTAGGGTTCTTAAAACCCATTTATTTAAATTAGCGTATTTATAATATTAAAACAGTTTATTATATATGAAAGGTATCTGATCTGTATGATCTCAGAATATGTTTTAATTGTGTTTGAAATGTTAAGCGCCTTAGAGCAATTAAAGTTTAATAAGGCGCTATATAAAATATTATTATTATAATTTTTTTTAAATTATTATTATTATAGATAATTTGAAATATATGTCACCTTCTGGTTTTTTTTGCCGCTTCACAAATAATAGGCTTGTATATATTGCATCTTTTCTTGTTATCGATCAGTGATTAAAACCTGTTTAACCAAGTGATTGATTTGCGAGATTTTAGTTGATGCTGTAGTTACGGGAATTAATATGGAATTCCTTGTTTGTATCAACCTTAAAAGTCATAATTATCATTTTATTAAAATAATCGATGTATATAGCTGCGTATCAATAGTTATTTTTTTATATAAAATTTTCGAGGGTCATCGCAGACAACACACACACAAACACACGGAATTATCATACTTAATGTTAGAATGAACACATTCAGCTAATTAGTGTCCGAGTTAAGAAATAGGTTAAATAAAAAGTGTTACGTATACACTGTGTCATTGTCTGATTTATTCATACACAGTTAAATTAAATATGTGACGGCATATATACTTTCTCAGCAAACCAATATTAATTTACATTGTTTAACTGTTCTACGCATTATATACGTGCGACAGAAAATTAATGGTATTATTTACAGCCTTAAATTTGATGCGCTTTGATTGAGGTACCCATACCCCCTTATCTGATATTATATTGCCAGCTTCCATTCACTTCATTCTCCGTTGACGTGTACAACAAGCGCCCCTTTCCCAGGCTAATTATGTATCAGGTGTAAGAAGCGGTGTTGTTAAACAAAACACTCATTCAGTTGTATACGAGATAAACACATCGTGTTCATCATCACCTCGACACAGCCAGATCCACATGTACGTAGATGTGTTTATTTTTCCACGTAAATATCGGAAGCCATGTAGTCTTAAAGGTCAGCAGCCTGATGATATCAATAATGTTGACTTGTTTATATTTAGATGATCCTCTTCTGGATTCTTTTAGTAGTTTGGTTTTCCTTTAATTTTTTTCTCTAATTATAAAAGTATTAAAATTATAACTGTAATTAAATATATTTTAACCAGTTTGGAGTTATAATTGCTGTTTGAATAAAAGTATAACACCTGTGGCAGCGCCTTAACTATATTTATTATTAAAACACACACACACATAAAAAGAGGGGGGGGGGGCCGATTCGTGCTCCAACTAGATAATATTTTACTTTGTGATCCTTTACTATTATTTACTGAAAACTGTGTCCCTTAATTAATTACGATCGACCAAAATATTGTTATTAGTTGATCCTGTTTCCGGTTAATATACCGCGAATTTGGACTTTTCCTACTATTGTAAGAGGTTACTAAAAGGAATGTTTCTCCCTTTTCTCTAATTAAAGATCGTTGCCAGTCGCGAATGAGAAGAGTATTCGTTTCAGTACCACGCAGAAGACAATTAACACGATACGTTGGTCATCTTGCTATATAAAGGTAAGCTCCAATAATCTAAACGGACGCCTCCGTGGTTTAGCGGTAGCGTGTTCGATTACAGATCACTACCACCCGTGTTTGAATCCCGGCGTGGGCATATCTGAAGGTTGTTTCATCATTTAGCCTACCATGTGCACAAAAGTGGCCGTAAAACACCAATCATCATGATCCAATAATCTAAAATGCTGTTTTACGACCCCTTTTATACGCATTGTGTGCTAAATGGGTCGAGTGGCCTACAGAGATAATGAAGCGAAGTGAAAGATGAACCACCTTAATTTCAGGTGTGGCCAAGCCCGGTCTTGAACTCGGGTGCGGGGTCAGTGGCCAACCGTATTACCGGTTAAGCTGCTTTCGATGCCGTTGGCGTCAGGGACGTTTTGATTTTCTCTTTAAAATTTATTGTCATATGATTTTGTTTCGGGTTGACCCATTGCAGGTTTAGTTTTTATCCATGGCTATAAGAAATTACAAAAAGGAATTAATACCAAGGTGGTACGACTCTTTCCTGTGTATGTGTCCTTAAAGAAACGGTTCATATTCGTTTCAAAATTTAAGCACTAATTCATGCATTCATAATTGATGCCAAGACGTTTTGAAAAAAATCTATAATAAAATAGTACAGCATTGCCCTAATGGCCTGTCATAGTTTTCAGTATTAGAATGATTGAGTCACCATAGATTGGCCTGGCTGATACAAGTCCTCAGCCATAGACTGTAATGATGCATTGAGGTCGTGTTCTATTACCGGAACACGAATGATGACAAGACCCCCCCCCCCCCCCCCATCATCCACAAAGGCCACCATCAAGTCCTGGTTCACAAGGAAATATTTAAGCCAAAATATATACGCATAGGACAACTATCTCTTCCCACTATAAAAGCCTGTCCAAAAAGTGCCCCACCCCCCACCCGGCAATGACTCCTCTCCCTTTCAACACAAACCCAAAATATGATACCCCCCCCCCCCCAGTTTCCTGCATCCCCGCCTCGATAAAGATCTACATTAGCTAGGAAAAATGGTATAATCATTACCATAATAATTGTGGTAATGAGTTTATAATTGATTGATTTTATTTACTCCATATTATATACATACAATGATTATCATAGATATCACAGTAGAATGTAAATATCACGAATATTACAAATAATATAGAAAAAGCTGACACTAACAGTCAATGCTAAGAACAGCCTAAAATTTAATTCCATACGACCATAGACAGTGGAAATAATAGCAGATCATAGGAGGATTGATTGTGAAGATACGAATTGTACTCTCACAAGCGCATTTTCTTCTGTAGCCCCGTTATCGGATGTATCCGATGGGAACTCTGATAAACTGAGCTTCTCGGAAATTATCGACCCATGTATTGTATGTAGGCTCTGTTAGAACAAATTCTTTTCTTCGTACAACACTGCTCCGAGCAAAATGCTCTTCTTATCAAACAGGGACATACCCCTCTCGTCTCCGTTCTGTTACAGATATTTGTACAATTCCAACATCTGATTAAAAAACCCCAGATATTTCCTTTTGTTGGTCACGAGTTCAGATTAATGCCACAGATCTACAAACAATTAATAAACTATAAATAGCCACTGGAGCGGGACGGATCGGTTCACGCATGCGCCGTGCTGCTGTAGCTCCAAGCGTCGGCCAAAAAGGTCATTGTGGGACGATATAGCGTAAACTATACAGTGCACCTTTAATACAAGCTGTTATTTGGAATAACCAGATTATAGCAATGTTAACAGGGGTCAGCCAAATGTGTATTTTTGGAACAAAGGCATATTTACGAATATTACAGGATATATATACTATATAGTAGATCCAAACAGCCTCGTGCGTTACTGAAATTGCTAAAGAAATCAATGTAGTGAAATTTCTACTCTTTTAATAAGAAGTATCTATTGAGCTGTCCGATTTTTTTTAATGAATTGATGACGGCGTCAATTAGTCGTAATTAGGTTAAACACGGGGCAAGTAAAATTGATCACGAGGTTGGCTGAGCCAGAGTATCTGTGACCCGATGATTGATGTTTTACCGCTACTTTTGTGCACACGGTAGGCTAAATGGACCGAGCGACCTCCAAAGGCAATGAGACGAAGTGAAAGACGAAACAACCTTCAGATATGCCCACGCCGGGATTCGAACACGGGTGGTAGTGATCTGTGATCCAACACGCTACCGCTAGACCACGGAGGCGCCCCTATCTGTGACCCGACTTGGTCGGGATTGAGATGGCTACATCATCCTTGCGCCATTAATTTGCCTTATATCTATGATACCATGCAGGTTCATGATCATTCCTGTTGAATTTTATAAGTATTACACATTTAAATAAAGGGTGAACTGTTTATTTAAACCAATTAGTTATTTCCCAGTGTGCATTGCGCTCAGACATTCACCACTAGAATGAACCAGGGTAGTGTGAGACCGAGAAACTAGCCATTTTGAACTACAACCATTCAAACAACCTGTTTACAAACAATGTATAAAATATACAACACAAAATTAACATACAATCGAACGCTTGGGTATAGCGTGTGCGAGTGATTTTGAGTTCAGAGCTTCTTTATCTGCGAAAGAAACACGCATGCCGTGTTTTAACGCAATCATTTTGTATGCGGTTTTACTTTATTTAATACTGTAAAACGAAAAATGTTGGCGATTTTGTGCCATTCGCCAACTTAATACGATCGTCAACATTTGCCAATCTACAGTACAATGTTACAGTGGATGAAACTGCCGTTTCTACATTATCATCAACCCTCACCATAGTTTCTAGTTTCCATCAGATATCCCCCCCCCCACCCGGGGTCCGCACCTAAATTGTACCAATAAACAGATGGAAGTTTTTATCTCGGTAATGTATTATTGGTGATCACTTTTTGTTGGTTTTCTCGTGAGCCTCACCATTATTAGTAGAGATAATGACATGATTTGACTTAGCAGTATATCGATGTGATTCGTTTTACGTACATACAGCAGACGATACAGTTTGGCGTTGCAACAATTTACTTGATCCATCAAACATTTTAGTTACATCCAGGAAATTGTTTCAAACGTGGCTGCCTGTCAAGTGTCGGTCCGTGGTTTTGAAGTTGTTTTTTCAATGGCTGGAAAATGTTGGCAGCAATTTAAATAATATCCTTAAGAGATATCATCGACTTCTTTCAGTGCTACTTTTGATCTGCTCTTGCACCTCAAGTCAGCTAAGGCGATGTCAGACTACTGCATTTCCTAACACGGCCAGCCAACATTTACTGTTTATAGGCAAGTGCTGTCAATGTGACATACCGTACGTGTATAAACTGTGTGCGCACGCGTGAAAATAAGAGATACCCTAGACAACTTCATTGAGAACTATTTCATCCCACCTATTTACTGCTCGTCAATTGTCTGATTTTATCACTTGGGGATGACGTAACTTAAGTTTTTAGATACCTTAAATCTACCATTATTGAACATGCTTACTGTTGCATTAGTTAATTCCGATCTGTTAGCAAATATATTACCATTACCAACGCACCAGAAATACGGTTCTTAAGCTTTAGCCGAAGTATTTAATGTTTTTATTGTCCAACAATCAATACTCCTGCGCCGTCATCAATTAGAACACAATTTGTGTTATTTATTAACAAAATATACAAAAATGCAGCCATAGCTATACAAGTAAAAAAGCTTTTCATTTTGATTCTGATGTCATTGTTTGGCAGCAAACTATGTGTAGTTTCTACATTCATTACAACAACAAAAAGTAACAATTTTGTTCTCTGTACGACTAAAAGCATTTTTAAACTCATCCCCTCTTCTGTGTCAACTATTAATAGATTCTCATCAAATCAGGGAGAAAAACCTCTTTCACTCTCTCGCAGTGTGTGTGTGTGTGATTTCCCTGTATAGCAGATGTGAACAAATATCTTTCAAACAATCATTATCAAATATAACAAATGCTCCCATACAAAACGAAAACGAAAAACAATCCATACCGGATGAGATACATCACTTGAAATTTCCACTTTAACAACAGGCTCTCAATCAAAATTAATTTTACACCAACAAACTAAAACTCGGCTGACTAACAGTTGTTGGGAAAGAAAGAAGCCAAGTGTGCTCTTCATTAGCAAACTAACTAAGAACACAAACATAAAATACTCTGTCTTCATGTATTTGAAGCTCATGACAAAATCCTAACTGAACGAGACGTGACTGATGGTCATAGCGTCACTACGAAACAAACGATCATCATATTTAACCACTTACAGAATTTACAAATCATACAAACATGATAAAAATGAGAAAGAATAAAAAACAAGGCTACCATTCAAAGATAGAAGAGACGGTCACATAACTGTATGCTTGGATCTTTGTGCAGGTTCTGGCCAACCTGATAGGCCAGTTTGTGAGCGTACTGCAATGAAAAACAGTTAACTGATGAGATCATATTAGAAAAAAGGATTACTTTAACTTTAAGGCAATACTTTGGTGGCCACTACCTTTCTTGACTGTTTATATTAACAACTGCTTTTATTGTCACGATTAGTCATTCTATCATTTATATCTTGCATGTAATACTTAGATTAAACATTTTTGTTGGTAGAAAAGTCTGAATAAGTTTGTGTTTACACCGATCACTTTGATTTAGCCAACCTGTGGTTGATTAATACAACAGAATATCCATGAATGTTCAGTACTGCCACACACAGAGTAGTGATGTTGCACACATAACCGAGCAAAATTATACCAACACAAATGACAGGTGAAAATTGAATTTTATATTTCAAAGTAGGATGAAAATTTCAAAAGTATTCCTCTAAGAAATAATATCTACTTGCATACTCTCTTAATTTTAAATTAAGAGCTGAGAACTTACTTATCGTGAACAACAAACTGATTTAAGAATGACTTCTCATCGCCTCCACAAACTCATTATTACAGGCTACAGAGATGCTTACCAGACACGGTGCTGGTACCCTTATGGTACCTGACCAGTTGTAATACATGTGGGTCATCTTGTAGGATAACTGTTGGAGGAAATCTGGACACCATCCTGTGTTGTCATGAACAACGACATAGTGGGTTGGCGTTACTGTACCCTGACGAACATGCTGACTGACTAGGTAGAAATCATACCTAAAAGGAATACACAACAATCGTAGCTAATTAAAATGTCTGATTTTACAAGAATACATCTAAAATGTCTTGATACGAGTGATTATTGACAAATGATGCATAATCACTGTTGTTATTATTATTTTTATTACTATCATAATTATGATTACTACTACACAACTTTATAGGCAGTCACTGATACATTGTCAAAATGCTGTGGATGGAAGAATACTGTATTTTTCTGTGTATACTGCACACTTCTCTCTCTCACTTTTTTCCTTGTTTATTTTGGGGATGCGCAGTATACACAGGAGATGGGTAAAACATAAACAGATCATGAGAGGGCTTTCTAATAAGCAATAAAACCTTTGGCAAAGGTCAACCGTGTTCATTAACAGTAAAGGTAAAGGTTCAATAACATGCAAGAGATATTGGAAATGGATCCGAAATGATAGGTATAGACATTTTATATACTGTATATACTCTTGTGCAAGATGAACTCGTGTATAAAAACTATTGTATTTAATGTCATCCGAAAGGGAATTGCATCAAACCCAAGTATAAAAAGAGTGCTAAACCATAATGGAAAAAAAGGTCACTCAAAAATGTTCTGGTTCATATACAAATTTTACTAAAGTTACAAAAAAGAACCACCTCTATGGCTTTGTGGGTTAGAATGTAAGACTCCTTACTTACGGTTATGCCGAACAAGAGGTCAGAATTCCAACCATAACACCATACAGGGTTCATACACTTTCACATGTATGGTTTTCAAGGAGTTTCCAGGACATTTGTTTATCAAAATATCTACGTTTCCAGGAGTATTTTGAGATTTGATTAATGGAACAGACAGGCAATGCCATTTTTATATGTGAATGTAAGACAATAAGTATGCAAAGATCCACAAATCTCTAGGATCTCATTTTACATCAATGATTTAGCATAATGTATTTACGCCACAAATTGTATTACACCAGAAACCATGTGAATACTAAACTTATTCATTTTCCCTTTTATTAAACATGCTCAATAGAAAGATTTTTCCTTTTAATGAAGTCTGAAGAAATCACAATTTGTATACATTAATCTCTTAACGATTGAACTTTTTCATCAAGTCTGCTAACTCTGGTTTTATCTGCATATGTGTGTCCTTCATGTGAATAGTTTTAAAATTCCTCATTCATGTAGAATCCTGTAATATGTGGTGATGTCAATCAAGGATGTATTAATTTGATATACTAGATGGCATCAGAGGCTGTGTCATTTTTGTTTTGACCCATATTGTCATATTACGCAGATTTGATTGGATGTGCATGATAATGACGATATTGATACAATAAATATAGGCAGAACATCACACCAGGAAAGTGAGGGGAGATGTCACAGAGCAGTGCTGGCAGTGACAGTCCAAATTTCCTGCTCCTATCTCTTACCACCTCTTTCGTGGCCGCCAACACTATCCCGATATTTTCCATACATGACGTCACTCAGAATACAAAATCAAGGAAAGAGCGACATCATGTTTGGAAAGCCTGCGTCATATAATCACCTGTTTTGATAACCATACATACTACTTGTTTGACCTAAGCTCCCAGCTTGATAAGCCAGAAGTTTCAAAATGTCTAGGATGAATTCCTTTTCAAGGGCTTTTTCCAGGGGTGTATTGAAAAACAAGGACTATTCCGGGACTTTCCAGGAGTAGTATTAAAATCGAGTATATTCCAGGATGCATGCAAACACTGACTATAGTAGGATTTTTTTCATTCCACCAGGTAGTTGGCAAGATTTTGTCTGCTGAATCTGCCATCTGTCGTAAATTCTAAATTAATTTAGAATTAGTCATCATGGTGAAGCATTAAATTATGCACCATATGCATTTCCTTCATTTAAGGTAGCCAGTCACATAAAATAACTGCTATTATTACTATTACTGTTCACAACACACTTATCAAATGTATTCATTAAACTCCTATATTCATTATTCATGTATATATATATATATATATATATATATATGTGTGTGTCTGTGTATATTTATATGTATTGATTCATTAAAGTCATATAATATATTTTTACCTGTGGTGGCATATACCTTTCGTGATTTTTAGATAAGGGATACAGTGCATAGAGTGTAGCCTATAAGTATAATGGAATTGTGATACTATATGCAATTTACCCAAAACTTTCCAAATCTGAATCATTATCATGTTCAACAAGCAAATGTTGTTGTACATCTGTATCTGTTTGGAGACTGTTTACCAACAAATAATGTACTTGGCAAAAGGGTTAAGTCATGCTCATTTAGAAGCACCACAATGCATCTCAAAGATGGACCTGGCACAAAAGAGGCAAATCCATTTAGCTTAAAAGTATGACAGATAATTAGGATGCACTGTTTGACCAGCTGATTGGCTTAGTAAATTAAGTCTATTCTTGCCTTATGTTGTTTGCTGGTGTTCTGCTGCCTAAATTTGATCTTGCCAAAATATAGTCTGGTGATATTGCATGTTAGTAATCACTCTATAAACTTGTGGTGAGTTGTTGTGGTGAGTTGTACTGGTAGCTTTGTTCTCTTAAATGAATCTAACATTAATGAATCTGACAATGACATGTGTTTTTTAAAGCAGGAATCTAATGTGAATACAAGTTGATTCTCTTAATTCTTGCAAAGTCAATGTTGATTCTCTTAATTCTTGCAAAGTCAATGTTGATTCACGTAAATTCTAGCCGCGCATGGGATTTGTCAATATGCTGACAGCTATTGATGCTCACTTTTTCCAATAATGTCATGACAGTCTGGTTTGTTCAGCAATAAATTACATCAACTATCTGAGTGTTAATCAAGTATAAGATATAGTGCCCTATGTCCACTAGATTCTAAGATTATTTCCTCAAAGAATACATACAGAAAAAGTCAGATAAACTCTATTATTTTGATAATCATGAGGAAACATTAATTATATCCAGTCATGGGATGATCATTTATATTCAGATCATGATAAACATAATTTGTTTAGACTTGAATAACAGTTAAAGATACAGTTATCACCATGAGGCAAAAACAAGGGTGACAAACTAAGCACATACTTGCCAGCACATACCAAGTGCTCCACCACTAACTAAGAACGCACAAGGTTTATTGTTACTCACCAATTACGAGAGGTCACAGTATGATCCATAATGGTACCTGGGGGAGGATTACTGAACTCCATGGTTCGTTTGCCATTCTAAAAACAACAATTATCGAGTAATTGTGAACTAATGATGACATAATTTGCAACATCATTTGGTGCTTCAAAATCAGTGAATTCTTGACTTACCTGGACTGAAAACAATCTTGTATTAATACGCTTCTGAACAACCACGACACCAAGCTTTGGCTGGTAAGATTCGCCAACAGCAGGAAAACAAGTTCGCAACTGTTCTACCTCATATCCTCCAACTACAGCCAAGTCACCCTCACCAACACCATCACGGAATATGATGATTCGTTCTGGAAGCGTGTGGTTAGCCTACAACAATAAATATTACACCATGAATACTTACAATGGTTCCATACTCACAACAATAAGTCGCACAGATGCAGCCATCTTTTAACTTCTAAATAATACTATAAAGATAGAATCAGCAAAGAAGAAATTTTTATGAATCACTCATCTCAACTTGATAAAATGTTAAAAGTATAAGCTGTCTATAATTTCTTTTCTATCTGTGTGTGAGTGTGTGTGACTGCGTGTGTATGTGTCTGTGTGGCTTGTTAATAAAAAACAAGAGCTGGTGTAGAAATGAAGAGGGAATGATTACAAAAAATAAATTCAAGCACAATCAAAATAATTTACAGCAAAACAATGATGTTTTGTTCATCTAAATGTGTGTTATGTAAAACTGCCCACTTGGCATTTCTATTTAGAGAAATACAATAATTCTGGCTTCCCAATGAAACTAATTTAATTTCAATTAAAAAATTAATAATTAATTAGTAAACTATCATTACAGAAAAACAAATATGCCAAATTTATAATGCCATCTGTAACATTCCTGAGAAGACCGATGATAAAAATTCTTAGTTTTGTGTGCGTGTTAGAGAGAGAGTACATACCTCATGCCATCTCCGTAGACTACGCAACAAACATATCTTCAGACCATCTATTAGTTCCTGTCCTGGCGCTTGGTGACAGACAACAGAGAACCACTGTGTACACTGATTGTTGATGGAAGCAACAAAACCACCAACAGAGTTGTGTTTATTGGCAGCTGAATGATATGTATCTATACCACACACCATCAGTGATGACTGAAATAACAGATATATCGATACCATTAGGCACGCACGCGCACACACTACAACTAGATTTGTTACATAATCCTTTTCAACAAGTACATGGATAACTTATTACAACATAGTTCTCAACATAGTGATCATTTATCACTGACCAAAAGAATGGAGAATTTTATCTAGAAGAACATATTATGATAGCTAATGAAATAAACAGTCATTACTGTTTCACTCTACTGATGTACAGCAGCTCACAGAAACCAACTTTCACACTTGACATAATCCAAATAAAGCAGAGAATTGTGATGCTTCAACCCAAAAGCCTTACATTATAGTTACACGGATATTAAAAGTTAAAACTGCAGCTGGCTTATCAAACAACAACATAAACAGCATAATATTTTACACATTTTAATAGAATACACCACTTCAAGGCAAAGATCACTTTCATTTCACATTTTCTGGACTAACACAAATATGTTCACTCCTATTAGAAATGATGTCAAAATATGAAAACTATCAACCTCATATTAAACACTCCAGTTCAAAGTGTTGGTGGATCAACTATAACTTGTTTGTGGGCATCACAGTTTTGAAGCCAGACACAGACCGAATATTCCAAAAGTCTTGCATCATTAGATACCAACTGTTTGTATGACCCAGTTATCACAATGTAAACAAGTGTCAGTTAAGCATATAATTTTGAAATAAAAGTGTATTTATGAATATTACAATATAGCTGGTTGAAATGGTTGTAGGAAAAAATGGCACTGGAAAAATGGAAATTATGGCACTTTCTTGTATTTTTCTTGTGATTTTTAGTAATGAGTCTTATACATGTTTCTCATTTGATTTTCTTTATAATGTTTATTTTAATATGCAATATATTGTTTGAGGTAAATCAAACTTATTTGGCAATAGGGTAATTAGCTTTTATGTATACACGTACTTCTAAAAATGTAGCTTCCCTAATTATTGTAGTTTCTCTAAATACTGTAGCTTCCCTAATTATCACTTGATTGCCAACCAAGTGAATGAGTAAATGTGAATGAATTTAATAGTCTGATTTAGATTGTTGGTGTGTGAAGGAATAATAAAGTTGATGCTGGTCAAAACTTTTGCTGGAAACCATATGCTAACCAAGTGAATGAGTAAATGTGAATGAATAATACACATCTACATGTACTTATTTTCACTGAAATACACAGAAAAATATAAACAATTATAAAAAAAAGAATCCAGTAAAATATGCAGAAACAAACGGTGCAATTATTTCCAATTTCTCACAAAATGGTGCCATTTTTTCCATACCGCAGTTGAAATAGCCTCACATGTTATTGAAATGGCTAACAAAAGCTATGTAATGAAATTCAGCATAAAAGTTATTTTGTACTCTTGTAACATGAAGCATCTATTGAGCTTGTCAGATCTTCATTAGTGAACTCATAACTGCGCAAGTTGGTATTTTGTTGGTTGAGCTTGGTGGCAATTAAAGTCACAAAGATGGCTAAACCAGAGCATCTGTTACTTGATTCAATCTGGATCCAAATGGCTACATGAGCCCATGTTTGTTATCCTGTATGTCGATCAGGGGGCCAACTTGCAGCATTGTTTATGTTCACTAACACATGCGTTAAATTAACTGGCTGCTCGTCATTCGACTGCTGGCAAATCATGGTCGTTTGGAGCTGTAGTTAAAACGACGGTGTCACAAAGAAGTCATGCATGATTGCTGGCTGTGTGACTAGCTAGAATTTAACCGTGTGAAAACAACACAAGTTAATCTGAAATGCCTGTTTATATGACTTATAATAGCCGCAACACACTTTTCTTTCATGTTCATAAAATTAATCAACTGGAAATGGAAATTACGATTACTTGAAATCAAGCAATTGATTACAATCGATTACGATTACCCCATATCTGCATTTGAGCACACTTTTCACCTTTCCATTGTATAATCTGGCATTTCATGAAGCCGTAATGGCGACTGTCCAGGAATTAGTATTATTTCCTAATATCTATGATATAAGGTATACTTCATGAATATTATTGTGAGATTTTTAATTACTTTTAAAGGTATTACACATTTAAGTCATACTATTTGAGAGTGAACTATTCCTTTAAGTTTAAAGAGAAAACGGTTCAGCATCGCAGCATGTTATGTTTTGTAGCCAGATATAGGATGGTTTCTGAGTGCAAAATATCACTCATTCACTTCTATTTGCCAATAAATCGCTAATACCAAACACTACACCACCAACAAGAACACCATGAAGTACCAGCAACAACATGCTACAGTCATCAACCATTGGAACACTGGCCAAGATGATAAAGGATGAATCACAAACTGACTTACTGTTGGAATGTTGACATGCCATAACTCTCCACCCAGCTTACAATTCATCTGTAGCGTTATTTTCTGAACAATACTTCGTAATCTGTCCTTCCTGCTTATTGTTCTGGTATTGATCACCTACAGTGAACAGTAACAAAATTAAAACCAAGTCATAATTGCACTATTTAACACAGGATCATTTAATTATCTGACCTATGTACATATTATATACCGTATATACTTGTGTATAAGTCTATCCCGTATAAAGATGGGGTCAATATATCAGTCAATTTATCAGTCACTATTGCAGAAAACTGCCTAACTTGAATGTAAAATGAGACAGAATTTAAAATTAAAAAAAATATTACTTTCAGAAAAATGGCATTTTCTTTTTGACCTAGCATGCTGAAATTATTAAGAACGTCGAACTAATGGTAGAGATATGTGTATGTAGACCTGATTTTACAGCCAAAGAGTAGTAAGACATCAACAATAATTTATACATAAGACTAACTACGAAATCATGCTGAAATTGTTAATTATTGCTGGTAATCACAGCTTTATGTTTAAAAAAATTAAAATACAAAACTGTCTCCGATAATTGCAAATTAAATTGAAGTGTTTAGTAGAAACACAAGTAGATCTAACTGAAAGATAAAATAAATTGTCCCTATTAACGCTCACCAGATCTGACATTTTTTTTAAGGTCGACTCATGTATAAGAGTATGGAAAAAATGCAATATTTCAAGGATTGAAACCTCGTCTTATACACAAGTATATACGGTATTGGATAATTGCACTGATTCTCCAATCAACATAAATTCTAGTTATCAGTGATAGATGAGTGGAGATGTTTAGTCTCGGCGCTGGTCACATGTGGGACATATAACCAAGGGATAACTATATTGCACGAGGTATACTTTACTTTTATTAGATAATGAGCCAGTAAGCTCCTTCACAGATATCCCAGATGTTGTTGTATGATCTGGAATAGTGTGTCGAGCTTAATGATGATGATGATTGTTTGTTTTACGGCCACTTTTGTGCACTTGGTAGGCTAAATGGGCCGAGTGACCTCCAAAGGTAATGAAGTGAAGTCTGAAGCGAAACACCCTTCAGATATGCCTATGCCGAGATTCGAACGCGGGTGGTAGTGATCTGTGGTCCAACACGCTACTGTTAGAACACTGAGGCGCATGTCAAGCTTGATGACATAATCTGGCTAATAACAACATATTAAAACAAAATAT
Organism: Paralvinella palmiformis; assembly: GCA_025642065.1. Classification (NCBI taxonomy): domain Eukaryota; kingdom Metazoa; phylum Annelida; class Polychaeta; order Terebellida; family Alvinellidae; genus Paralvinella; species Paralvinella palmiformis. The sequence goes on along the minus strand of JAODUP010000977.1, from coordinate 240,631 downwards.
CAAGAGAGAAAAAAGAACCTCATGCATCGTGCTCAGACCAGAACACTCAATATTTTCCCATACAATATATTGATAACTAGCAGCATTAAAATATAAATGTTTGGAACGATTTTGACAATCAAATAGTATTTTTCACCCAACAAGTTCCATTTTGGGCTATTCATTTGAAGAGCATCACGGTAATTTAACATGGTTCCCACAGCCAAAGAAATGTAATTTTCCAGGGCAAAATTACCATTTTCCAGGACAAAATTATCATTTTCTAGGACAACGTATACAAGATTTAAAGGCAATAAATCAAGATATGTGTGAAAAAGCATATATTTAATCAATGTATGATTGATTATTGACATTTGTATGGTACAGCCTCCTCCTTACCCCTTCTAGCTGTTTGATCCACCCACTTTATTTAAATTTTAACTAACATCGGATATCAAGACTATCTACCGGTACTCTTTTTCTTCTACAATCAAAGTTTTCTTCTACAGGCATATTTATTTGCAGGTTTTTTGTTCTAAGTGTATTTTTTTCCACAGGCAAAATTCCCCCCAGGACATTTCCTGATTATTAAAAAAATTCCAGGACATTTCTAGAACCTGGAATTTTTTTGTTATTTTCCAGGTTTCCCAGGACAGGGGAACCCTGTTTATAAGACTCTGACTGAAAGACTATCAGACGTGTAGAAGTCACAACTGACCAATATTACTTTTCTATATGACAGCTACCTAACAGTATCCTTTTCAGAAAACACTAAATAGCTTGCAACTAATTGTGAATGTTGGTTAGTTGGTTGTTTGTTTGGCCTTGGTATTGGTCACACCTGGGACATATGGCTGAGACAAATGCAGATTTTAACCCACTACCCAGAGTATTGCAGCACCATGCTCTAACCACTGTGATAATAGAGCACACATTTTAGTATTGCATTCCCATTGCATCAACTATATAAACATACATGCTTAGACACTCACCTGGGAAGGCACTGGAGCCTCGACACAGCACAGCTTCTTAAATGCATTGTACCTGTCGTCCCTCGACGTGGGAAAGATTGCCACCACCATCTGTGTGTTCGGGGTCAGATTCGCTCGGATAGCATTCAGGTAGGATTCTGTGCGATCATTAACTAGCTCTAATATGACTGGCCTGACTACTTGCCATCCCATGGTGGGGCTGACCTGCTGAATGCACTGGATGAAACTATGGCCAATCTGTGCATCTCGTTTTGTAAAGAGGACTATCCAATTTGTCAAATCCACCTGTGGAATAAACAAATTATTACACACAAAATTAACAAATCTCACAACATCAGTTTCTTTTTTCGTAATCATCACCACCATCATATAGATCAGTATCAAACCTATTAATATGATAATAACACATTTAATTAGTGCCTGATCTGACTTAACATGTTCTACCACTAAACATTTCACACACACACACACACACACACACACACACAAACAAACAATAAAATAATCCACCTACTCCAGTAAGGACATGTTCTCTTCCCATTGACCGAGACCAGTCTGTCTCAGGACCTGAACCAATTCGATGGTTTTTAAAAATGATCTGCTCCTCAGGTAACCTTCTACCAACCAGCTGAAATACAAATGGTAACAATTAATGTTATAATGTACCACATACTTAAAACATTATACAGTAGACTCTACTAACTGTTACATGTGTACATATTTCTTAAAATATAACTGAACATTAATTGTAGCATTATCATCCAGGGTGTTTTTTGGATGGATTTGCTACCAGATAACATTCCAAAAGAGTGAAAAACAGTGTAGTTTCATTCTATTTTGTTCACAGTTCCCACAGCCAAGGAAATATTAGTTTCCAGAACATTCATTTCCAGGACAAAATTACTAGTTTAAAGGACAATGTATACAATATTTAAAGGCAAAGGATATTTGAGAAAAAGGATATCATATTTATTCAATGTATGATCGATTATTGACATTTTTATGGTAGAGCCTCCTCCTCATCCCTTTTAGCTGTCTAGTCCACCCACTTTTGTTTAAGTTTTAACTAAAATAGGATACTAAGACTATAAGGCTATTCTTTTTCTTCTACAGGCATAATATTTATTCATGGGTAATATTTTTTCCATGACATTTCCTGATTTTGTAAAATTCAAGGATATTTCCAGGACCTGGAAAATGAATATGTTATTTCAAATGCAAGGCATGCATGTCTTCAACATGTTGAGGAAAATGTTTTGATGGAGCATTGTTAAAGAAGGGCATACATAATTTATGCCACCATGCTGACCCTATAATCAGTACTGTACAGAACCAAAGCAGCTCACTGATAATTGTGGTAAATTATTTCTTAACTATGGAGAGTGGTAACATAAAATTGTGTTATAATCCAGATAAAACCAGACATAAACAACAGCTGGAGTGGAGACATGTAGATCAGGGTTAGGCACGATTACAGCTGACACAAAACAAGAGCCTGTTTACAAAATTATCCTGTTGTGATATACCAGAAAAATATCAATCAAAAAGTGTAATTTTAAAATATCAGTGTAAAATAAGAAGAAAAAAACATGTAACTATTATTCCAACATTGTAAAGGTAAACAGGTCTGCCAGCAACAAAGTACAGTAAAATCTGGCTTTCAATAAAGTGGAGTGAGTGTGTGGTTTAATCATGTTAATGAAGTATTAGACCATTCTGTGACCTAAATAGAACATTGGTAATTTTTAGCCACTGTATCAATTATTGAGTACATAAAATACAGACATCCTTAATGGGCACTGTGTCCCAGATAACATCTAGGCAGAAACCATGTTATTACCTATCATAAAACAGGTTTTACTTACTTGTATGGCGTCCATATCAAGACGGAGACCCCATTTCTCCAGCTCAGCCCTGGCATCTGGGGCAGAGTTAACATTATCGCAGAACTTCCTCAGAGCTAGCTGTCTTTGGGCCGGTGAGAGCCGTGTATGCAGCGATAAATCCTACCAAATCATGTTATCGTAGATCACATAAATAACATAAATTGAATTAACTGAGCATTGTTGTCTAAAAAATGTGAGTTGGAGAATTTTAAGATGTCTAACAGTAACCCTAATGGTTACTATTTTATAACTGAACATAATTAAAAATTTCAGCAAGAAATTTAAAAAAGGTTTTTTAATGTTTTGGGTTTTTTGCTAAAAGAATACCCATGTGAATGAGAAACAGCAGATCGGTATTTAAAGAAACTATTTCAGTATATTTGATCTGCACTCAAAGAACAATTACACGTATACATGTAACAACATGTAAACTATAGTATTTATTGTTCTTGAAATGAAGAATACAAAAGACATAACACTTCTGGTCCTGAAATTATTTTAAACTTATCATTTCATCAAAAAGACCCAAACTTGTTCTCATACCTTCATCACCCTGAAGTCCTTTCTAATCTCATCCGTCAAGCCTGTGATGTAGCAGAGCTCAGGAATGAGACAAATCATGTCTAACTGCGCTTGGTGCCTCTTTCCTTTTTGCTCTCGCGCCTGTTTTCTTGGACGACTTACTAGAAGTGGCTGTTCCAAATCAGAGATTTCCTTGTTGTGGTGTTTCCTGAAATTTAGTTTTAAGGAATTAAAAATAAATCCGACCTTGTGACTGAAGAAATTTTAAACATTGTGGTTTATTCTCCCACTTATTTGCATGGTAAGCTAACTAGGCCATAATGATTATAGGAAGACAATATTAATTTCTGCTTAAATTTATGATAAAAGTGTAGATATGTTTACATCCTATGCAAATAAAAGGAATCAACAACATAAAACAATTATCTAATCCAAACTGACCTTTCTAACACATCACTAATCAAATTAGATCTATAATTATTTAATTTTCGATCTGTTAGTATATTTTTCTTTAACTGCACAACTTCAGAGAAGAACTCAACTGGAAAAGCTTACTTGTAATACTCAGCAAATGTCATTTCTTGGCCAGATGATGAGGTGAATGTAGAAAGAGGTGTCTTATCCCACATAATATCATCGACAGTGTATGTCCTATTATTATATCTGGTCAATACAACATGCCCAAGGATCTTCTCTGTCACCACCTTACGGACATTAGCTGGATTTGTGTGAACTACATCAGCCCTATTTAAATAAGTAAATATACAAATAAATACACAAATAAATAAATTCACACACACACCCACACACACGCAAAGAAAGATTAATAAATAATAGTCATTTCAGATCTTATCACAACAATTATTAAATGAAAAGTAAAAGCGTAAATACAATAAAACACTTAACTTTTCAATTTGTATCACACTATTTCTTATTCTTGTCAATTTTCAAACAAAAGAAAACAGCTACACATTATATTATCCAAAAACAAGAATAGGTTACTTGGTGTATCATGAATATCCATAGCTTACATGTCATGGTCAGCACGTTTAAATAGTGTCACAGCCTGGCCTGTAGAAGACCTCTATTTTCAGCTAAACTGTATTAAACTACATATATGGCTTTCTTCATCATCAAATATTTATCCACATTTAATTGCAACAAGTGCTGCATTAGGACGCAGCATTAGGTGAGCATAATACAGTACTCAATATTTCAATATTATTAACACAACCATATTCAACACAGCCTACGCACCAATATTTAGAGCAATCACAATATACAGTTATAGGTAGACAATGAATTTTGACTGATCATCTGTGATCATCACTATGATCGCAGTGAGGGAGAAGCTCAAAAGTGGAAGTCCATGTATTCACCTCATTTTGCACCATCCTTGAAGATTACATACAACTCTTTATTTCACAAATGTTCCCAGTAATAGACCAATCCAGGCAAAATGCATTGCATCAGTTAACAACTGCGGTCTCAGGTTAGAAACAGCTATGGCACCCACTGTTAACATGGGTTGGAGACTTTTCACTAACAATAAATACGGGAAATCTTTCAGAAAATTATTTCATATTACACAGAGACTGAGACTAGTATTTCAGCTGAATGATTGTGTCTTTCCAAAGGATTTAACACAATATTTATCAAGATATAACCCAATGATTGAGCAGACCGATCTTTCAGCTGAATGATACAGCTAAGCCTTAGTTATTCATGCTGACCTGTAGGAGATTATTTAGCATGGGTTTCAATGGATTAAATAAATAATTTTAAGATTAAACTTTTAGCTGAATGTAAATTGATTTTAATGAAGATAGGTTAAATATTTAATGTAGAGTTTTGGAAATATTATTTTTATTTGTACCTGGGAACCAATCATATACATATCACCTGTATATTATTAAATAATTTTTTACATTAGAGTATTACCACACTTGACATTTACATGTAGTAAACATTGCAAGAATGGCTGATTCAGAAGGAAAAAAAACCCAGTTTACTTTCAATACACTATATCATGCATAAATACCAATGTTACAGTAATAGGAATCACTCATTTAATCATAAATCGCCATGCAACACAGTGATCCTTAGACTTCTAACCTGACATCATGGTGTGAAATTCAGCCGCAAGATGGCACCAGGGGTAATTGAATCAATCTATTGTTTCAACATTTGTTGACTTAAACATAAACATTACCTCAGTGTTTGTGTGGAAAATAAAATCTTTTTTCTGCAAAAAGTAACAGCAATGTTTGATTGGTGAAATTCATCTGCAGAAATGGTGCATGTTTTTCAGATAAAAGTAGCAAATATATATGAAATAATAAATGAAAATTCATTGGTGTGTGTACACAAATAAACATTCCCGGAAATAGGATTCCCAATTGCAATAAATAAAACAAGGCAATAGCTGTGAATTAACAAAAGGAATCAAACTAATTTAGTGGGTGAAGTCACACAATAAATGAGGGTTGTGATTGGGCTGTTTGTTTGGCTGATTAAGTCAAGATGGTGTGCAATTAAGATTTGGATCATTAAATCTACTCTTTCATCTACTCATTATCCCATAGAATTATTAGAAAGCAATTAACTTTTTATTTAATCTTCACAACTCCTGCTGACATCTGATATTGACATAATTGGAGGTAATCCGTTTTTATGTGTGAATTACAAACTGTGAAAAGACATTCAAATTTTTTATTTTAAATTTGACCGTTCAGTGGCAGATGTCACGTCATTTCCCAGAAAATTCAATATTATGGATTCCGTAAATTAAGGTCCAAGTGTTAGAGTCGATTTCATGTTATACTAGTCCACATCATAGTGGAGACACGCTGTACTAATATAAAACATATCCCACTAAAAGACCTAAGCAAAATATACACGAATATCCACTGTGAAAGATTTCCACTAATTGAAAAATGTAACAACATTCCAGCAAGTAGATTAAATGAACCAACATAGTAAACACAGTACATACATGATATCCCAGACTGTCTCAGTTCTAAGCACACGATGACTGACATCAACAAGCATCATTAGCCCTCCTTCGTACTCATTAACAGCAGTCACATATCCAGGCCATACTTCTAACCTGTACAGGCAAATGAATACTTGTATTTATATATTTATGTAAAATAAGTTTGTGCAGACATGTGGTCTCACACACACACACACACACACACACAGTTATTATTTTAAGTCTTAACATTATAACTTAAAACAGCAAAATCACAATGTAGCTAAGACATGGATTGTTTATTTTCTCCACAGTTTGGAATAAATTAACTTTCTTTCTAACCTCATTCTCTGGGCATGCATGCACACAAACACATGCACTACATACATATTAAGACAAGTATCTAAAATGCCAAAAATCATTAGGGATGGAAGTTAAATGAGACTCAACTGTACAAAGGTCATTTACAGACTTGATTAGCTGATACACTTTTTACTGTAACACAGCTATTAAATCATCTTGTGTCTTTATTACTAAATATCACATTTACATAATTTTTATCATAAATAAGGTATTCTAATCAAATAATGGAAAACCCAAAGAACCATAATATTTCCTATAACTAATAGTAAAAAATTAATTTTTTATTTTCTATGTGAATTGTTTAAGCTGTCCTCGCAATGAAGCTAAAAGATGTTAACCAACATCATTATTTTCTGTTATACATTTTATGTCAGATCATTTAACTTACTTGTGCTGAGGAACAGGAACTGCACTGTGTGGATCATAATATTGTTGGCGTACTTGACACATCTTTAGGATGGACATCACCCTTTTGATTAAACAAGGCATAAGATGAACTATTATTACACTTTTTGGCAATTTATTGAGCCAACTGTCCAGGAAATGTCATATTAAGTAGTTTTTATGGGCAATGAAGTTTACCTTCGAAAGATGATATTGTACAGGTGAACACAAGAATCTGGTGCCAGGACTCTGGACAATGTGACAAATATTGTTATCTCTTCTCCATCAGTTGGTCGGACTGATTTTAAAACTGTTTTCTGTTAAAACAATCACATTATACTTTAAACAAAATTGAGCTACTGTATATAGTCGTGTATAGGCTGCACTTTTGATACCACCAAATCGCCGCCAAAAGCGAGTGTGTCTTATAGTTATACGCTGGTCAGACTAAAAGGGAAAGGTAATATTTGGCATAATTTAGGGGAAAATACAATAATATTGTTTTTTAACATTACTAATGAATATCTGAACAATAAACAAATTAATTAGGTGTGTTTTCGCTGTTGTCTTTCAAATCCATACTTAATCATGATAACCGCCATAATTGTTTAATCTGATGCTCTAATTAGTGATGTGACCACAAAGGTGTAGGTTCAAATCAGCTGCGATACCAAAATGGCCGCACTATGATCAATACGGTTGCCTCCAAAAACTATTAGAGGCAGATGTTATTTTTGGAATGTATATAATTGGTCTATCTAAGACGTATCATTACTATCGAAATGTGTGAGTATGTAATTGAATGGAACGGTAAATGAGGCCACGCAAAGAATGACCACAGAAGCCACATCAAAGGAAAACGATTACAACAAACACTGTGTTAATTACTTCATAAGCTGGCACATGGGAACCACTAATAAACTACTTCAAACAGCATTACGGAAATGAACGCATAGCAGCAGTCGTTACCTATCGTCACATAGTGGATGAAAATGGCCTGGGATTAAATCGACTGAGGCATTATTACCAAATCATTCAAGAAATACTCTATCAGCAATGATTTAGATGGCATGGAAGATGATGTATTGTGGGATGAACAGCGCAACAAATCTGACACTGACTCCGACAAAGAAGGTGACAAGATATGTGATGACACATGAACCGATACAACAGATGTTCAATGAAGATAGTGATGATGATGAATTTTTGGGTTTTGAATAAATTTGCTGATTTTAGTGCGTCTTATACGCGGGTTCGACTCTAGGGGGTTTATTGATCCTAAAACCTGGTGCGTCTTATACACTAGTGCGGCCTATACATGAGTATATATGATACATCAAATGATATAATAAACAGAAAGGTTACCAAGTCTGTAAAAAGATGTATTCAAAATGAATGTATATAAACATTTCAGTGATATGAGTTTTTTTTTAAAGTTTTAAATCTGATACAAATCAACAAATATACACATGAAGTACAATATTTACAAGTAAAATTTAGCTTAAGACTGTATGATGCTTATCCATAACAAGAGAGAAAAAGCCCAATTGTTGTCTGGAAGCTGAGCAGGTGCAAGCATTTAAAATTCCAACGTTTAAATTAATACTTCACAACTCACTGTTTACTTCCATCAGCTATTTGTTTACAGCAGCAAAGGCTGTATGTAGCTGTGGAAGCATAAAACACTGTCTGTGGATCGTAAGGCATGTGTGCTGATTGGACAATAGTACCCGATTTCTAACCATTCCCTCAGTGTTCTGACTAAGAAAGCCAAACATTCACATCCTGTCTGGCTTTACACTAAAAGTTTGTTTAATTTCAATTTATAGTCCGTCACAAAGAGGTGTAAGCCCACCATTTTTTATTTACCCCTTTCAAAGACACCAAAGACTGTCAGAATCTTATTCCCAGAAACAGATGTAATTAATTAATTGCTGATAAAAATGTAATTTGACTTACATTTTGAGGTAGCCTGATTGGTAAAAACAGTAAGGCCCCATCAAAGGCTTTTACTGTACCAATGGTGGTGACATGTTCGTTGATAAAGTGAAATCTCATAGACTTTGAATCAACAGCTGGTGAAAAGCTGACACTGTACAGGTAGACACCCTTGTTTTCACAGTGAACAGGGATATAGTTTGCACAGATTGGAATTCTGAAATATTATGACAAACTTGTTAAAACTAGTTCTCATATTATACAGTATATGCAAAAATAATGCAAGCATGCCTTTCGAGAACAATACAAGAGATTATACACGTAGACTCATTACATAAAGCCAAATATTGTCCATTTAAAAAAAATATTAAATCAGTGTATTTAATATGGATAATCATTTTGATCACTAAATGAAGGTATAATGATAAAAGATTTTCCAGATTACTCACTCTTGTCCTTTACTTCCTTTTCGTATCATGACAGTCTGGTTGAGATCCAGGTGCTGTAACATATGCTGCAATCGACTCATTGGTTCCTGTGAGCTGCCTGATTTATCTGAGTGTCCACTATCTGATTGAACATTACTTGCATCAGGTGGTGATGATGATGATGATGATGACGATAATGATAGGAGTGATTCTGATGACGTTATGGGCATTGAACATCGTGAAACAGACTTGGATGGTGGATAGGAATCACTGCTAACACCACTACTGGCAGATGACCTGTGTGCAAAACAAAACACATGATTGGAGGTGAAAATGGAAGAAGTAAAATGAAAATCTATACAAAAGGTTTTTGAATGGAAAACCTGTTAAGTTTTTTGATTATCTGCAATTTTCTTTGCATACCACTATAAAGCAGAAGGGATCATTAATTATACATCACAGTTTTCTAGGGGCAGAGAAATAGTGCACATTATTTGTGAAGCACAACAACAAAGTGACATCGTTTCTGCATGACAGACCCATGCACGGGTTAACCATTTGAACATTTGAAAAATAAATCCCCCTTAAATTACTTTTAAAAGAAAACACTAAAAAACTATAACCAAGAATGTTTATGGAAAATAAAGAGTGGGTCTAAAATAATTGAGACAACAAATAGAACAGACCTAGCTATGGCGAAGGCAGGTACATTGACATTACTCTGCCCAACCTGTCGTCCAGTCTGTGTTTGGTCTTTACTGGTATGCCCCGAAATTGCTGCCTGTAACATGGCAGAACGTCCCCTACCAACAGGAAAACTGGACTGCTTGGCTGGTACAGAAGTTTGTACACCACCTAGAGTAGGCACGTATAATAAACAGGATACCAGGATAACGCATAATGGGTTTTAATCAAAAAGGAATTTTTTCCCCCATAATTCAGAAAAAAATGTTGAAACCAACTCACCAATGGCAGCAGGTACTCCTGTCCTGGTTGCATGCTGCTGTAACAAAGCACTTCTACCAACTGCCTGTACAACAAATTGTCAAAGAAATACAACACACATTATAAACTCCTTCGCTCATCCAAAGAGATTACAGGCCCAAGATAATACTTACAAATATGGACGACACCAACTCATTAATGAATTATGACCAGAATAAAATTGCTAATACCACTTGGCCTACCTGGTGTGTGGATTGTGGCAGCTTGACCTCCTCTAGCCTTTCACCAGGTTTTCTAATGGGCTGATTCAAGGCCTTCAGTAATGCTTCCGCTCTACCACCACGACCAAAGCCAGCAGCCATGGTGTAATCTTCTAACTGATGAAAATGACAATAAGACCAATTTTAATTAAGGTGATAAAGATGCTAAGACAGATACACACACACATATACTATTAAGTAAAATTATAACATCCTCAGACTGATGGGGCTTGCCACATGTTTACAAGTCCTCATTGTACGATATTAATGCAGTGTGGTTTTATGGGCCATAACCAGAAAGCCATCCAGCAGTTCAATGAGCAGGATATGAATTGATGTGTTAGTTTCAGATTAACCAGTGCCACTGGCCATAGACCTATAGCACTTGTGTTCAAACTCCAGCTGAGCTATGTCAGAAGGTTATTTCATATGTCATTTTGCCTCATTACATTTGAAGCAATATTTACATGCAGAGGTTTATCCATTTTTTCTACAAGCCTAGAACAAACTGTAAATGATATCCAAATATGAATAACAGTCTAAAGTGCTGGTGAATCAACTGTATCTGGTCTGTGGGAAAATTCATTTGTAAGTTAGACAGAGACCAGACGTCACAATACACAAGCTATTTATATGATCAGTTATAACAATGTAAACAAGCATCAACCAACATAATTTCAGAACAAAACCATATTTACAAAGATTACAGTATACTTAGTCCACAACAACCTGAAATACCAAAAGAAAACCATAAAATGAAATTCTTTATGGAGACATGAAGCATCTACTAAGCTGTCGGATTTATGTAAATGAATCTACAACTGCATCAGTATTAGTAGGCTGAGGCAGACCCGCTCATGAGGATGGCTAAGCCAGAAGATCTGTGAACTGACTTGATCTGGATCAAGATGGCTACATGATCCATATGCTTACCGATGAGAGGGAATGTGTCTTTTCTCTTTCCCACTATACAACTCGACACCTAAGGAAACTGTAATGGCTACCCTTCAGTGATTTGGAATATTTGATATCATGTATAGATTGTGAATGATATTTTTGGGATTTGGGGTTACTCTTATGAGCATTACACATTTCATTCACATTATCTGAGAGAGAACTGTTTTTTTTACATTTATGATACATGACGTTCCAACCTTCAGGATCCAATAGTTCAGACTATACTTTTTTGTACACTTATAATGCTTACCATTCATTCAAACTGCCAGACCAGTAGCCAACAAAATATAATTAAGCACTATATATTTCAATAAATACATACAGGACAGGAAATAAGCTAAACCAGCTAGTGGTATACTTTGAAGCATACTAGCCATGCAAGATTTTTAGCAGTCCAAGTATTTCTAACCACCTGACTTCATTGCACGTATAGTGATCAATGTCCTTTTTATTAATTTTAAGCAGATTCCAAACAATATAAATGAAATATTAACAGGCTTCATTAAAACATACCTTTGTGCCTATCATCTTAATGAAGGCCATTACTTCTGGCTCTCGGTGTTCATTCTTATAAATATCATCACTAAGTTACAATCACTAAATTATAACAAACTCATCTTCCCTTAAATAAATATCTACATTATCACCAAAGCTTACCATGGTGGACTGAGATAGCTTTGAATCTTAATTGGTACATGTTCTCTTCTTTTGACAAAATTTATTTACAAACACAAAATCAGAACACCACACTAGAACTATACTTTATTAGACTAGCAGTTCCCATATAGGATGGATGAATCAATGTTGTTTAATGACACATTGGTACAATTTATACCATTGTCCTAGAACGAGGAAATAATATTGTGTTAAAGATTCTTTTAAAAGAGTTAATAAGCCAGATTACTGGCATCAATAAAAGTTACGTACAAGCTAAGATGTAAATTGTTAATTAGAAATGGTTAGTATGTAAATAATACATAGATCTATAGATGTATAAGGTTGTTAAAAAGATAAAATTATATCCTTAATCTTAGAAAAGGGTGTTTAATTTTGTAAAATATGGTGAATAAGGACTAGTTTTGACTAGAGATAATTAAATATATTTCTGTTAAAAGAGCAGTTCCCATATAAAATGCACCAATAAAGTACTAATTATGCTCCCTAGACTATATAAAACGTGACCCAGGACCAGTCTTTTCAATAGCAGCTGATGTCCAATGATATACGTCGTCTATTTTACAGTCACCTAAAAAGTGGCCTAGAATACACCAACTACTCCATTTTCCCAAGTTTTGGCTAACCCCCTTCAAATGGAGAAGGGCAGTGTTAGTGCGACTACCACTACCCCACGGCCAGCCCAATACTCCCTCCACATCCATACCTCCCATATTGTGGTGTATGATATATTTTATGTATAGGTTTTATATATTTTGATAAAAATCTATTGCTTTTACATCAACAAAAGTATGACAGGGGAAGATGACTAAGTGAATGATTAACATTTCCAATTTAAGTACTGGATGTATTATGTGTACCAATAAATTCCTGCTGACTCCATTACCCACATTCAGGTCCACCAACTAAATTATATTGTTACTGTCAGTGTTTATTAAGTTTAGGGCTGCCCTTGATATGAATTTAATTATTTAATGTAGTCAAAGTTGGGGATTAAATTATATTCAAATTTTTTGAGTACTTATAGTTATAGCATCACTCTCACTGAACACATAAATTAATTTTTTCAACAATCTCAACAATTTGATAAGAAATAATATGTAATTCTGAAAATAAATAAATATGTTGGATATCATAATATACCCAATAGGCTGAACATTCTCAGCATTTCTAAAGAATTAAATACATACAGTTAAATCAACTTGCAGTAGCACACAACAAAACAAACAATCAGTTTGCGCTGCATGTGATTATTCATTATTGGTAGCCTGATTGTTGTCATCTTTATATCAGTTCTCAGAGTCCAAAGCAATGTTTACATTTAGAACTCTGTATATGAACACAAGTTTAGCTGCTTTTGCTACTTCAAGCCTGTTAGGCAGTTTACTGTTTACAAGACCAAATGTTGAAAAGGCTCATTCCACATTGGAGCTTGATGCAACTGAGTACAGCAAGCATTTAAATAACTGAATGATTATTATAATATAAATTTGCACAAATAAACTGAGTAATCAAGTAGGGATAAATTTAAGATAATCTGAAAAAATCATGTGCTTAAATAAAGGATTTAATCAACACCAACCCTGATATATATATATAATATATATATTTAATAAAGTTTTGATTTTTTTAAAGGTGTGGACAATGTTGTGCATTGTTTGGAATACCCACATGCCAGCTGCATGGTACAAAGCAGCCGGTGGCAAGGCCTTAGTCATGCCACAAGATGTACAGTGGAACACAATGGCAGACTGCCTAGCAAGCTATCTCCAGAACTGGCCTATTATCCTCCAGGTTTGTGAGAAACACTGGGGCAAGATCGATAAGAACATTACCAACAAAGTAAAAATCATTACAAAAAACGTTACAATCAAGCAATGACAGATTCCCATTTTTTAGCCAATCTGTTAGATCCTCGATATAGGGGCAATGAGGAAACAGACAAGGACAAGGCCATGTAACACATACTGAAAAACTATCCTGATCTGATGGCCAGCATAGTAAACATTCCACCAGTACATGTTTGTGCCAGAAATAATGAATTCAGTTAATTCCATTCACTGGTGGCATTCACAATGACAGACTGCTCACACTTATAGGTCAATTGTTGAGTGCCACTTCATCCAGTGCTGGGGTTGAAAGAGTATATTTCACATGTGACTATTTCATTCAAAACTGCCTAGGAATGGAAAAAGCTGGTATTCATATACAAGTTATGGTTGCTAAACAAGAAATCAAAATAATCTTTGTCTGGTAGTGGTATAATAAAGTGATTAATTTTATGTATGTGTTATAGTGTATATAATGTAGAGCTTGAATAAATGTATCCTTATATATATATATATATATATTCATGACTATTTAATATTTTACAACGGCACAATACAAACATAACTTTTTATTAACCCTGATGGGTTGTTTCTCTTTAGAAGCAAGCTAAGTTAGATACACACAGGTCAAAAATATTATTTTGTCCACAAAACTGTTTGCTTCATTAGTGTCGTTATCATGATCATCAGTGTTTGCTGGATTTTACATACACCAAGATGTTCAGCCAACAATCACTAGCTTTTGCCTGTTTTTTTAAAGTCCTTGATGACATACACTTTCTCAGGAAATGAAAGTTCCTTTTGCCCGTTGACACAATATTGTAGACATTGCATATGACAGATTTCAAAGATTGAATGACACTAGGCCAATTATCAAGGAATTCTATAGAAGATGCTCAATAAATCAATTAAATAAATACGACCCAAATTTCAATTGTAATTTGAAAAGAAGAATAAAATAATAATATTTGATAATCCTGCTCATAAAACTTAGATATCCGTAGGACTTCTGTGATTATTAAATACACTGGCAGGGGTGAAAGAGTTTGACAAATTTCAATACTAAAAAATAGAAAATTTCATAATAGCCAATGGCATAAATCTGGTCATGGGGATAGGCACCCCAGGAATTTTTTTAACAAATTGTTGTTATCTGGTGCCTTTTAGAGCACTCTGTGCTGTAAATTATAGCTGAATCATTGATGACAAATATGGTTGTTTTTATATTAACAAACTTCTTTCCAATCAAATTTCAGGTCAGCAGGGTACACTTCCCTCTAAAACCAGCCCTTTAAACAATAATAATTAAAACAAGGTCTTAAAAGTTTTATTCTAAAATCATAAAAGTTTATTAAATTTTCTTTCTTCTCAGTTGGCCCAAGTGACAACTCGGCCAAAACATATCTGTCCCGGAAAATATATATATATATATATATATATATATATATATATGTATGTTGGTGTAAATTAATTTCTTAATATCTGTGTGTTATATATGAATATATATATATGTGTGTATAAACAGAGTTTGGCTATCATTTACTTGCAGTGCAAAACTAATATGGAATAACTAGGTGAAACAAAAATGTAAAACTAATGGCACTAACTCAGCTTCTCTATGCAGCATGGGGAAAAGTAGAAGGGACATTGGAGGTAGTAGAGACGTCTTAGCTAAACAGTAAAGAGTCTAAAAACGTGTTTATGTTTAATAGCGACAGCTTTATGCAACCCCCCCCCGAAGAGTCGTGGGAGAAATAACAATAATTGTGGGGATATAACTGTATTGTTTAGAGCCATTGGTGTATGGCTAAATTTCACACTACAGTCCCAGGTTAGAAGTCTAAGAATCACTGTGTTGCATCAGGAAATATGTGCATGTAGTGGCGGATATGTGTTACTGAAAAGGTGTATATAGGTTGTTTTCCAGCTAGATTTGGGTTTTATTTATAGTCCATTAAGGATATGTGATCTCCAGATCATAATTTTGCATTTAATAGGAATGGCATATCCAATATATATATGCCACTAAACTAAGTAAGATTCAGCATGATTAGCATGGTACCGTCTGTCAAGTTCAAACTTATTTTTTGTAGAACCTTTGCCATGTAACATGAATGGATAAAATCATTGATCAGTCTATTATCTGTCAGTTATCACTTTTGGGTTAAACATAATTAAACCACTTCAATATACCCAAATCTAATACACAATAGAAAATCACCAGGTTAACCTTAAAGCTATATATATGTACATACCCTAATCACTCTAAATACAGATTATGGGCCAATTTAACTATCAATCAATTGATATTTGCTCTTTTAATCCTGCCAGTGATTGGCTTACATTTAATGCTAGCTCAGCCTAACTGATTTGATGTTGCACATTACTATAATACACCATTGTCATATCATTTATCTGTAATATATATATATATATATATAGAGAGAGAGAGAGAGAGAGATGTATATATTTTTAGCTGTCAAGCAACCATTGAAGACAGCTACATAACTCTTGTTCTGGATTGGCTCAAATCTAGGTCATCATAACCCAATTCGGGTGTGTTAGTTTCTTGGCCACCACGCAGCAGCACTGTCATTCGCTAGAGCATAATATGGCGCAAGGAAGCCAACGAACAGTTTGGGCTCCCATCCAATCACTAACTTGCCCTTTTGGCAAATGATATATTCGACATAATGCAGAACCCCCCCCTATTAAAAAAAACTCCCTGTATTTACATCCACCCTAAAAATGATTATTTCAGCTCCAAAAATACGGAATTCCGTATCCAATACAGAAGTCTTTCACCCATGCACTGGTCGCATTAATCAAATTGGACAGCTAAACAATTGAAAATCACAGCTTCATTTAGCTAGTTTTCCTGTGTTAAATTTAAAAACTTGTTCACTACGCATGACTTGTGCCGACAATCGAATCAGTGTTGGCTTAGTATGCAGTTGATCACTTTAACATGGGCATGTGACAACTAAATATTTTATTTGCAATTTTAATTACTTGTATATATGGTCATTGTTGAGGAATGCAATTTATTTTCTGTGATTACAAAACACGGTTGTAAATTGGAATAGGACAATTCTTTCACTGTGTAAAACATAGGAGAACATTCAGGACTTACAGGTTATGCCATGGTCTTATTGTGGAAAAGGGTAGTCAATGGGAATTCCCCTGTATATTCATACAGTATTCCTCATCCACTTTTCAACTCTTTTGGTGAAAATATTCCTCTTCACTCTTCAGGGATTTTTTTTTAATTGCTACGTAAATACGTCTTTTTACATTAGAAAAAAAGGTAAGGTGCTGGTATCATTATTGACTATGTCTATGAGTATGACTAGATCTTTAAAAAAAATCATGTAAAGAGCCTCCACTCCAGTCTTAACAATAACAGAATAGTCCCGGGTAAATAAATATCAGCCTATGCCATGGGCTATGGCTATTGTCACGACAAACCCGTCAGAATTATAATGTCAAAGTGGGTCAGTTCTTAACTTTGACACGTTTAGGAGTAGACTAGAAATACATCATTACATGGCAGCTGACTTGATCCACAATAGTCAATAGATCTAGACTCTAGTCTAACTTGAAGTCAGAAAGTGTGGTCTACAATCTTCACAGTTCAATCAACTTATATCACGCTCCACACAAAACAGGAAATTAAATAACATGATAAATATGATAGCCATGATATATAATATAACCATAGAGCATGACAAAGCTTACCAGTATGCTAACTAGTTACTAAAATGTGATGACAACACAACAATAGTGAAATGACATTTCGCTCCCGATTTAATTTCTGTTTAAGTACACGCCACATGTGTTACGCATGCGCGAAACTACTCCAAATTATTCGGAAGAGGTCGACACTAGCCAATGTTTCAAGCTGTAACATTGACTTGAAAGAAAACTGATATTAAGGTTAATAGGCTGTAGACTTTATTTTATTCGAAAAAAAACACATCACACTGACGCGTTGATATTTATTTTTTAGTATTACCTATGTAATAAGTGTAAAAATAACTCCTATTCACCAAACAAAGCGAATGAGTACGTAACGACCATGGCCGTATTATATACAGTATAATGAGTATATACACTTATTACCCTGCTTTAAGTTTACGGAATTTCGGGCTACATCAAATTCGCCTTTAGTGCCTTACGATACTCTTCTAGACTAAATTTCAGTTCAACGAACGTCATTACGTCCAACGTTACGTTATTCAGCTAAGTCACAATAAAAGGATGTGAAATTAATAAATTAACAATAAACGGTAAAGAAGATAAAAATACAATAAAACATTTAAAAATGTATATATATATATATATATATATATATATATATATATATATATATATATATATTAATATATTTAGACCTACATCGAAAGGCATTCTCAAGCATGACCGGTAATAAAGTCACAGGAAAAAAGTCACGGAAAAAGTCACAATTTCTGCTACGTAAAAAGTCACAGGAAATAAAGTCACAATTAATTTATGGTGACTGGTAATAAAGTCACAGGGAAAAATAAGTATATTTTCATAATAACAAAGTTAGACAAGTCTAGAAGTTTTTTCATTAATTTAGTTGTTTATGGTACTTAAATAAATTGTGAATGACTGGAATATTTTTGTTTGATTGTCCGACTTTTTTACCTAGCCAAAATTGTGACTTTTTTCCCTGTGACTTTATTACCGGTCACCTAATCATCACATTCCGCTATCTATATCATATTATTGCGTGATGATGTGGAATGATACTCTGAGTATAGTAATCGTTCATCTAACATACATTAGTTTCATTTTTAGAGGAAAAATTTGGTGGAAATACGTCTTCTCCGCTTCATTAACATATTACAGCTCAACCAACCATTATCTGACAAGAACATGAATATGATATGTAATAATGATGAGCAATTATAAAAGTATTTTAATTAGTTAAAAAAACACAATTGAATTCTGTTAATCTCTGTTCATCTTAACGGTATTTATATGGTATGTGTACGGGTGTAGATGGATGATGGCGCGCGTGTGTCTGTGTGCGTGCAGACACACAAACACACATGCACGCACGCACGAATGCAGGATAACTATCGATGATAGTAAACACTTACATGTACTGCGCATGTTGATTGTAAAAACGTATAATGTTCCCTAAAATTATACAAAAAAAGTAAACATACAAGTATCTATTATGATGAGAGAGTTTATTTATTAAGATCAGGTAAAAATGTAAAAGTTGCTATTTCACGGCTACTTCTGCGTACATAGTCAGATAGTAAGCGAAATGGGTCGTTTTTGTCTCTTTTTAATCAGTGGTTTTTTACACGAAAGCAATACGTAAACATGGAGCCGAAATACCCCACGGGTAATACACACTCAGAGCCCATTACGTCCTATGGGGATATTTGACGTAACCTTTTTTTAAATAATGACGGCACCTTTTAACTTGGTCAATCCCTGGAAAGGTTTCAACGGGATCGAACTTGTGATTGTTGGCGGTTATGAAAAACCATCCCATAGGAGTAAGTGCAACTCTCTTAAACGTAAGACCACCGAAGCTCATTATGCAAGTGAATAGCATATACTCAATTTATACCGAGAATCTAATGAATATTTAAATCAAACACGAAAAGGTTTAATTAGTTGATGTATTCAATTGAAAGAGGAATAATGCTTGGAATTTGACAGGTAATGGACTTGTTTTGGCTTAAGGGGTCATGTCCACGGTGGCCAGTTTAACACGGATCATGTTATTTATGTGTTGAATTATTTGTTTTATTAACCTTATCGTTACCGTATGATCAAATAGTCGTTAATATTGTGGTGAGTACATAATTATTATTCTAGCTAAACCTTTGTTATATAATACAATATTGATGAGGGGTGTGTGTCTTCTGTTAGAATAGCTGCTCTGTCTGTAAGAATAGAATCAAGTCATTGTTTTTAATTATTAAATTATAAAAAAACGATGTCAATATTAACGTGGACTGCAATTATAGAACATAATTTAGTAATATATGAGTTTACTATTAAAGAATATTGCCATTAAAGAATATTAAAAATGTGATCATTTCAATATTGATTTATTGAAATGTTGCTGTCACTCTAATGGTAGTCTCAACATTTATTGACAGTATCATAACAAATGATTCTCACTTAGAAAATGATATAATATTCAATAATATCTCAGATAATTAGCTTACTTCCATCTTTATTAGAAAATACAATGTAATAAATAAAAACAAAAACAAAAAGACAGAAATCTGCTAAACCTTCACATCTTTTAACAACAGCATTTAATTTATAGATAAATTATTAAAATATGATGGGATTCAGAAGCGGACTGGACACGGTGTCAGCTTGCCCGATGACAAGTGAATCATCCGGTGAGCCAATGACGAAGTGGGGGACCGTTTAGAAATTATGTCAAAAATGGTAATGACCATTACGATGAAAACATAATAGAAGTTCTATTATATTTTATATTCTAGTACCCCTTCTAATTGGCCATACCCCCACTCCCTAACTGGATGATGATGATGATGATGATGATTGATGTTTTACGGCTACTTTTGTGCACATGGTAGGCTAAATGGGCCGAACGACCTCCAAAGGTAATGAAGCGAAGTCAATGATGAAACACCCGTCAGATATGCCCACGCCGAGATTCGAACTCAAGTGGTAGTGATCTGTGGTCCAACGCGCTACCAACTAAACCATGGAGGCGCCCACTCTCTAACTGGAGGATGCAGTGATAGTATGGTAATATGTAAAACTTTACAAATGAACATTTAAGCTGTTTATATATGGGATAATTCTTTTGTATTGTGATTCTATTCACACAAATGCATACAAATATTATTATTGTAATTGTGCAACTAGAATGTACGATGAATTACTATTTTAAGAAGAAAATATATTTCCGAGGATATTTATTATTTAAGAATATATAAATAACTATTAATCATTAAAATGACATACAAAATTACAAATACAGTAATTTTCTTCTTTCCTTTAAACATATTTTTCTATGTGTTTGCTAAAGATACAAATACAAAAAGAAACACATCGGAGTCGTAAATCCTTAATCTGGAAGAGATATTACTAGCTGAGTTTAGCGACTGATAGGACTTCTCAACTTATTATTCTGTACTCTAGGATCCAATATATCCGTCGTTATCGCCCTAAACCTGGTGTGTGAAACGACAAGAAGCAGAAAGATGGGAGAATCATCCAAGCGATGTAGGCCTGTTACAGATGTTATAATATCACAACCACTATCCAGATCACGGTCAAAGTTTTATAACAACAAATAATTAAGAAACAAGAAACAAAACCCAAGTTGATAATGCAATGGCATGTAAATCGCAAGAACACGTAAGAGCCCTCCTTTGACGGTAGAGACAAATACAAGCGCATCCTTTACTAACTAACCCAGACCAAGTACTTCTTCTGGCTTCATTGTTCCGATATCTGTACTGCCTGTAGTTGCAACATCTGAACACATAGCTTCAACTAGTGACGGGGTATCAGATAATCTTTCAGGTATAAATGAATTGGCTTCTAAAGTACATCGTGTACATGAATCTAAAGGAAAAATCAACTACTGAAATCTTCCAATATCCATCACGAGCAAATCCGAAACAGTTTTTGTCGAACTTCCATTTCAGTCACTTGATGATCTGCCATTTGATGCTCGTTTGTATAAGGGGAAAGTTATCAATGACTCAGTCCCAAGAAAGTGGCTGACATATAACAAAGAAAATGTGTACTTATATTGTTCATACCGTTTACCCTGTGAGTCTCCTAACTTGTAATCCATCACGCTTGGTGATACACACACACACACACACACACACACACACACACACACACACACACACACACACACACACACACACACACACACACACACACACACACACACACACATCACATATTAAGCACAATGTTAACATATTGATTTGAATGAATAATTAAAATGAAAATTGAGAGGACCAGTATACCATTAGTGGTATCTTACTACTGGCCTTCTGATGGATGAGGGATGATTGCGGTGTTCGAGAGTGTCACAGCACTGAGAGGAAGCAGACGATACTAGCGTTAATCATAATTTAAAGATGTAATATAAATAAGAGCACAAGAGGGACGAGCAGAAAAGTTTTAATAATTTAAGAAACTAAAATAATAAAACGATTTTGTCGTATAGACCTATGTCAATATGTCTATCACAGAAAACTAATAAAATGGGAGGTAACTATATTGATAATAACCTGTGTTTAACGGTAACAATCGTTGCATCGTAGGTTGTAGCATTTCACCCTTTCTGGGTATGCGTCAAATATGTGTGTTTTAAGTTGATATTTAAAGTGACCCCGTGTGGTTTGGTATGTCAGCACATTCATCCATTTATTCCATATTTTGGGAATGCTAATGAACGGTAGTCTACTAGCAAATATAT
This sequence comes from Paralvinella palmiformis, assembly GCA_025642065.1. Lineage (NCBI taxonomy): Eukaryota > Metazoa > Annelida > Polychaeta > Terebellida > Alvinellidae > Paralvinella > Paralvinella palmiformis. Next base: position 218,020 of record JAODUP010000977.1, on the reverse strand, counting down.
TATAGTTTTTTGTTACATATAAATGGTCAGACTGTCTTGTCACACGGGCCTTTGCAGATCTCTATTGAATGTGTCATTAAACGATATTGGTAATTTCTTAGTATTAAGATCAAACGCCAAAAGTGCTGCCTGGTATTCCACTTAGTCACCGAGCTTTAATATACGAAAACTACGAAAAAGTGGGTCAGTATGGCTGTTGTACATTGCATTGTTGATTAAATGGATAGCCCGTTTTTGTAACAAAATGGTCTGACGTAAAGCTGATTGAGTCGCGTTTCCCCAAACTAGGTTTCTGTATGAAGGATGAGAATGAATGAGTGAATAGTATAATGTTTTCATGCATTGCTTAGGGAGAAAATATTTAACTTGTTTTAAGGAGAATAATGCTCGAGATACTTTCTGATTAATGTGGGATAGATGAGGTTTCCATGTTAAATTTTCATCATTCAGAATACCTAAGAATTTGGCCGCTCTTTCATCACAATCTTTGCCTATTCTATCCAAGAGGGTGTTTTCAATCAATATATGTTTTGGGGAAAGATCACCTTTTAATGATGGAGGGTCTTATAACGATATATTTAGTTTTGTTGGGATTTAGCGAAAGTCGATTTGAGCAGAACTATATAAATAGAGAATTAATTAATATGTTTGCATTATTGAAAAGAATACCCATGTTCGAGTCAGATACATAAATGGTTGTATCATCAGCAAATCAAATATAAAAGAAGTCCCAGAATTGAGCCTTGAGGAACTCCGCATTTTATTTGAGAGCGTGATGATTTTTGTCCGTCAATTTCAACATACTGTACACGATCCGTCAAATAATTTTTAAACCGGTCATGCGCAATACCGTGTGTTCCATACCAATGCAATTTGCTTAACAAAATATCATGACTGATTACGTCAAAGGCTTTGCTCAGATCACAAAAGATAACTAATGTAAATTCAGGTTTAGGATTATTTGTAGATAGAGCACATTGGTATAATAGATGGAGAATTGGATGAGCAATTGAGTGATTTTTTCCGAACACATACTGGTGCTTAAAGAATAAATTATTGGCATTCAAGAATGAAGTTATTTTTGTATACATGAGTTTTCTAATACTTTACTAAATGCTGGGAGTAGGCTAATAGGTCTGTAGTTTTTTAATAGGGTCTTATCAGCAGATTTATAAATAAGGATGACTTTTGCTATTTTCATGTCATTAGGTAGTCTTCCAGGTTCAAATGAAGTATTTATCACATGAGTGAGAGGTTCTAGTATTTCATTAATAGTAGCATTGAGAAGTTTAGACGATATACCATCATAATCAGAGCTAGTTTTAGGTTTTAGTTGTACCGTTATGTTTAAGACGTCAGATTGCGACACTAAAAATATACTATGGAGTGTGGGTTTGGGCATAAATGATTTAAAACTTGTATTAACTTTAGGAACGTTTAGACCAGTTTAAAGTCCTATTTTTGAAAACAAAATATTGAAAGCCCCAGCGACTTCCTGTCTGTCACCGACTTGGGTGCTATTTATTACAAAGGTATTTGAGAGTCCAGAAATGCTCGGCAATATATCAGTGTTCTCAATGATCGAACCGTAGATAATAGTTTTGCAGTCTCACTAATTAAAAGGAAAGACGAAGTATTGAAGGAGAGAAGCATTGTCATGAGGACTATAGACATTGTAAAGATGTTAGACAGGTAAGAACTTCCTTTTCGTGGTCAGAGAAACCAATGGGCCTATACATCTTGTATAACGAGGTTGTGAAGCATGACAGTTAGCTACAGTGCAGTTGATGGTCAAAATACGACCCCGTTATGGCAGCTTACGTTACTGCAGTGCAAAACATCCTAGATAAAGAATCAAACAATTTAAAACAAGAAGTAAAGATTCAAATTAAGGCCGTCGTGGATGTGTTACATATCTGAGTAAAACATTTATAGACATGTTAATTCAAATCATGAAGAAACAAATAGGATACAAGAAAGAAATAGTCCTGACGTTTCTCAAGCAAAATATTATTCCATCAATTAGTTTAGCAATTAGTTTAGCATTATTATTCGGTATGTGTTTAATGGTGTTATCTGTGAGTGACTACTTTCAGTTAGGCAGGGAATGTTGGCACAAGAGAGGGACTTTTTTATTTATTGACTGAAACAATACGGATCTTGAAATTTACCCCCAAAATGTGTACCTGATAGGAGATTTGGTTATGCAAGATTATGATTGATGTTTTACGGCCACTTCTGTGCACACCGTAGGCTAAATGGGCCGAGCGACCTCTAAATGTAATAATGCGAAGTCAAAGATGAAACACTCTTCAGTTATGCCGACGCCGAGATTTTAACTCAGCTGGTAGTGATCTGTGGTTCAACGCGCTACCAACTAGACCACGGTGGCGTCCAGGTGACTACCATAGTTTGTACAGTGTTTTACAGAGTACAATTGTTGATGTGGCTGATCGACTTGTTCATATTTGATGATATGTCCATGTCTTGAATTTGGTGATAACCGAAACAACAAAATGTTGTGTGCCTACAGTTTCTTTTTTAATTTTGCTCCAGAATTGAGCAACTTTGGTGAACGCATCATACAATGAGACCGGCTGTGTGGATAGAGGTGGTTGGAAAACAGATAAGACAATAATTTTTTTTAATGATTACAGTTAATTGGTAAGACCAGATGGTGAGGAAAATCCAATCCAGCAGCAACTTTATTTAGACATTTTGATGATGACGCCGTCAGTACTTTTGTAAATCTATTGACATGCTTATCAATGATACAGGATTCAGACACGTTTGATGCAAAAACGGAACACGAAGCACTTCAAAACCTTCTAAAGTTTGATATCATATTGACAGCCGAAATGGCAGCTATTTTACCTGCCTGAGCTACCTGAAACGAGGAAGATGCATATTAGTGGAGCAGCAAGGGGCCGTTAATAGATGTTAACACATACCCAAAAGTTAACAAGCAGTGTAAGGATTATGAAACTGCCTGATACCCTTTTGGGGTATTATCGGCTTTTGAGATAATTAACCCTTTCTCAACCATATCGTATACGCAATGATTGCAAAACATTGAGTTCCGAGAAGATATGTGAGTTATAGATTTCAGAGTATAAATTCATATAATTGTATCACAAGTTCTGTTTGGGACAGTTTAACGCACATATAAGATATAAAATAACATTATCAATCTTTTTGTTAGCTTTTTGTAGAAGTATTGCTGTTCTATTCGCTGTTCTATTCTACGATGTTATCTCATCTTAAATATTACACTTGTACTATATATTAATTTGGACAGAATGGCGTTTGTGGAATTACTATCATTATACAATTAATAAAGAAATGGATACGTACTGTCCATATTGACTTACAGGTGAAGCGACTAGTAATTGACATGATTCCAGTACTTCGATGAACATGATTAATTGCTGTCATGTCCAAACGTTTTAAAATGTGTATCATATCTGTGTGACTAATTCTTCACCTTCGTTTGCTTTGGGAAATAGGTCTTGCCTTGGTATGAATCCACCATAGTGTACTAGATGTGTAGTAACTTATATTAACTGCTTCGTGGCTGTTTCACTGCTTCGTAGTACTTAATATTCCATAAAATTTATCGTATCTTGCGCTCCAAAGCGTTCCAAGATCGACTTCTTTAATGCCAATCGATGTATATTTTGTAATAAAACAATCATCAGAAATAGACCAGCTACTTCCTCAGATATTGATAAACTAGCCTCTTTATTTACAGCAGCCAGATCTCATCAACATCACACAGCTAAGCTTCTAGTATCTAACGAAGTTGATATTCTATCAGGTATAATAACCATCAGATATAAGAGACATATACAGCTGTATATATCACTGGATCCTGACAATGAGTTAAATTTCTCCTCTTCCTTGAAGAATTTAGAACATTCTATTGCTGATTGTCGGCTATGGATGACTCAAAATCTTCTAAAACTAAATGATAATAAAACAAATATTATATATTTGGCATCACCACATTGTGTTAAGTCCCCAATGACACCAGCATTACAGGTGGGTGCATCTTCGATTACCCCTAATGGGTCAGTAAAAAATCTAGGGGTTATTTTTGACCAATGATCATGTCATATCAGTATGCCAAGCTGCCTACTACCATCTTAAGAACATCCACTGTTAAAAAACATTCTTGACACAAGAATCACTTGTAACTGTAGTTCGTGCCTTTGTTACATCTCGTATAGACTATTGTAACTCCCTGTTCTATGGCATATCTGATTATAACATTAATCGCCTTCAGCGAATTCAGAATAGTGCAGCTCGCATTGTAACAAATACTAGAAAATATGATCATGTTACTCCAATTCTTCAAAAACTACATTGGCTACCTGTTAGACACCGTACCCATTTCAAGATTTTGTTAATAACTTATAAATCTATTAATGATATGGCACCAGAATACCTGTGTGAACTGGTGTTGATTAGAAAGTCATCCCGAAAAATCAGGTCTCAAGTCATTTCCACATTAAATCAGCGAAGATCAAGTAATATTGGAATTGTTTTCTTTTGCTTCACACTGATGTATTAAAGCTATTGCTTAATAATGGTGAGAGTATGGACTTCATGTTGAGGCGTATGTTAAACCTTTTGAACTTCATAAAGCCATCCCCACCTTATCTGTTACTCAAGTGTAATCTGAGTAGTAATTCACTGTTTGAGGACAACTTGGAATCATACATGTTGCTATCCATTGAAAAGGAATTGTTAGATGAATTGGATGTAGATTGACAGATTCGCATAATCCTCTAGGGAACACAAGCAATTACTCTTAATATAATGGACTGGATGCAATGGACTATTCGCAAATGTGTAAAGCATGCATTGTAAGTATAAACTACCTAAAAATAAGCCAGTTATTTAAAAACATAATTTAAAAATTCAATTATTACATTCTGTATTTGCATTTGGTATATATTCTGTATACTGTCGGTAATATGCACAGTACTGTAATTACTATAATAAACAAATTTGGCTTACAAATATTTTAATTGGATCCTTTTCCACTTTATGTATATTTAATATGTATTTTTGAGAAGTTTTATTTATTCATTTATTTTTAAATATACAAAATTAAATAATAGCATTGTAGTTGTAGGTCATCCCCCCCCCCCATCTCCTGGCAACCAATAATTTTAGACCCAGTCCGCCACTGATGGGATTGATGTAAATACTAATGATGATGTTAACTTGACAGACAGACAGACAGACAGACAGACAGACAGACAGACAGACAGACAGGCAGACAGACAGATAGACAGACAGACACATTCACACATATAAACACCAAGCAATATTCGCATTGTTGCTGAGATAACAATCCACTAATATTACTAAACATCTGGATGTGATTGTTGATTGTTTACCATAAATATTAATAGTAATTATTATTTTACAAAACAATACAATCAATAATCACATTCAACGCGATCAGCTTAATCTCAATACTTAAGCAAACATTTAATGTTGAGGTAGAAACCCTTTGATGAAACTGTGGGAATTATATTTAATTTTAGGGTAATAAGAAGGATTTTATAACTTAATTTTAGAATGGTGATCCCATATGTATATATTACATTGTAGATCTGCAGGTCATAGATCAGAAATATTTCAATTTGCTGTTCTTCAGTCTGATAATATGATTTCAGAAGACAGTGGCACTTTAGCCAATTGTCACAGATGTGCCACAGATGTGTCATAGTACTGTGGCTAAAGAATACAATAACTTCAACACTCACTGATGCCTCAAGTGCAGATTGTTTTCAATTAAAAAGAAAATCTCATATTCATGTGTATATATTTTACTTATCAAATGTATTGTATATATGTTACAGTTAATATGTATAATCAGATAATATGTATATTACCTGAAATATTCAGGTAATACATCTATTGCTAACTGAGATTTAATACAGATAACCTGAATATTTCAGGTAATATACATATTACCTGATTAATATACAGATTAACTGAACATATTAACATCAGCATATCTTATAAACAATATTTTGTTAATATAGAATAAATATAATTTTTTTAAATTTTAATAAAATATAAAATATTCTTGTATTTGTACTTAGACTTGTTCTAATTGAAAGTACTTATACTTGGATATAAGTACATTACCTATGTACTTGCTCCATCTCTGATATATATATATATATATATATATATGGGAAGTTATATTCATTATTTAATTATATACATGTATGTGTGTGTGAGTGTCTGTCTGTCTGTCTTTCTATCTATCTGTCTGTCTGTCTGTGTGCATGTTAGTTATTTAAATATTTAATATGTTATTTATTAAAAGAATGTATACAGTATAAACAGTATGCTTGTAATATCTGCCTTATAACATGTAATTTATTTGTACAAAATGAAAAAACTTTGTGATGATGAATACATTTTTTATCTTCGATGTTGTTACAGTTATTAAAATTCTAATTACACACAGTATTTAGTCAAATTTTGTACATTTCTAGAAAGACTTAGTGTTATTTATTAACATTTCATAAATATATAAAGTCCATGGTAATACCTCACCTTTTTCTCTTGAATGATCTTTAGAAAAACCAACATCTCCTGAGCGTTACCGCTAACTTTGAAAATGGTTGGTTTAAATGTTAGAAATATGAACTTGTAAATAAAATAATCAGATATCTTAAGAAGTCCTTTCAGGATCGTGGTATGCTGCTATGTACTCAGCGTGAAATATAATTAAATATTACAGTCATAGAACAATTAAAAAAACAGTAATGCTTTAAGATTCTCTGTGTGTGTTCTCTACACGCCAACAGCTTAACTTCTGTCTGGCCAAAGTAATTCTATTAATGAACAAAACTTGTGAAAATTAGAACTATTACATTTTTTAATGTTTATTCCTATCAATGGAAAAATGCTAAGAAAAATGCAACAGCCATGATGGAAACGTGATTTTTATTATGACTAGATATTATTATTTTAATTGGTCCTGAGTATTGTTTTCAAATTCCTTGAGACAGATATGGTAAGTTACAATACTTCACATGTAGGTACTCTAGTTTTCATAGGTCCATATTGTCTATCCATGCCCCACGTCTCTCACAAAAATAAAAATATATTTAGTAGGACTCGGACGGTAGAAACCTAGAAAGATATGAAGGACAACACATATAAGTATTTACATTACTCTACATATAAAGGGTTATTAAGAATTTAGGTGGAATGGTTCCAGGTAAAAAAAATCACAGGTAAAAAAGTCACGGAAAAAGTCACAAGAAAATAAGTCACAAAATAAAAAATCACAGGAAAATAAGAAACAATACAATGTCAATATGTACAAGTCATGTATTGTCAGTTAATAACTAATTTAAACTATTTTCTGTTTTATTAATTTAATTGTTATAAATAGTACTTTTTTTCTGTGACTTTATTATCGGCCACCATAAATTAATTGTGACTATTTTACCTAGCCAAAATTGTGCCCCCTTTTCCCCTGTCACTTTATTACCATTCACCAGTTGTGAACAACTTCACATATTATATCAATTACATGTTGAAACTTTCATACTGATTATCATTGAACTCAGATTAACTATGACTATGAGGTTATTGTCAACAGTTTTAATAATTCAAATACTAAGAATTTTATTACTAAATCTTTGTATAGATAAAGCCTCTATCATTCTTTACAGTTATCATTGAAGTGCTTGACAAGTTAATGAGGCAATCTAACTATCATAATTTGCTTGGAAAAGTAACTTCTCACAACTAAAATGCAAACATTTATCATCTGATGATTATCTTGATTTAAATAAATATGGTTGTGAATATTCTTTAAATGTTTACGACAATATTATGCGTGTAATCACCAAAAATGAAGTGAACATCACTTATTGCATATATTTAAATTCGATGTACTAGAATATTTTGTATAGTGAGTTAGAATAAATGTTTTGGAATATAAGAATTATGCTAGGAAATTATAATTGAATTTTTA
>JAODUP010000977.1:125000-205000 GCA_025642065.1 Paralvinella palmiformis | reverse complement strand
GATTCGAACAGCGCCCACTTCCCACATCCGTTGACCTTGAATAACGTGTCCCATCCCGTATCCCCATCGACCCTAGAAGCTTTATTATATCGTAAACTATTACTAGTTGGACCGACGTGTTCTAACTACTTCTCGCCCCTTCTTCTTCACCCTCCTCCTCCTCCTCTTCTTATAGGGGTCATTAAGGAAGGTGAAGTGCACCAGCTGACACGGGAAAATTATAATAATATATTACTCGTTGTTATCCAGTAAGTTAACCTCCACGTATTATGATAACTTTCCTGGACATACCAATTTAAGAGAAGCAAAGTCTACCAAGATAGCTATGATAACATAGCCCAGCTAATATTATAGTGATTGTTTTCTACCAAATGGTATAGACTGCAGGTATATATATATATATATATATATATATATATATATAGAGAGAAGAGAGAGAGAGAGAGAGAGTCAGTCAAACTTTACACTGCACTGATAAGATTATATTAATAGCTTATTTCCGTGATACATCACAACACACACACACACACACACAACTATATATAAAAGCGAATGTGTCTGTGTGTTCGCAAGAGCTACATTCGCCAGGTGGCAGTACTTTATGGTGGTTAACTGGTGTTCCTGTCCGTTGTTTGAGTTCTTATAGAACTCAAGTTTCTTTTTAATCAACGCGCGCGCGCGACATTGGTTGAAACTATGATTGGGACTATGATGTTTACTCAATTGTTATTCTAACCCTTAGTTTACAAGTAAGTATATATATATATATATATATATATATATATATATATATATATATAACCAATCAGCAGGAGTTAACAAGTGTTGTCATAGAATTTGTGTTTGACTATAGACGAATGGTGACGACACTGATTAATATCCGGTTGTAGGAGGCCAAATTAACCCCTGCCCAGATTAAACCCCGGTATAGTTTGGCCCAGGCCAGATTATACCCCGGGGGATAAACTGTCTTAGGCCAAACTATACCCGGGGGTGTAAATTTGCCTAGGCCAGACTATGCCCCTCCAGGCCAGACTACTGTGAATTTTATTAGTAAATTGATTGAATTTCCAATTTGTTATGCTCTTTTAGGCTATATTCTAATCATTTTTACTAATTAAAGTTTTTTTCTGATTGAAGTAATAAAAGTCTATATGTTTAGAGTTTTAAGATTTAAGTTACTTAGCTTCTCATTTAACATACCTGACAAAGCTGAAACCCCAATAAAATGTTGACAAATTAAGTAATTATTGTGTATATCACTCAACACTACTGATATCATGGGTGTATAATGTGGCCCGAGGGGTATGAATTGGCCTAGGCCAATTTATACACCGAAGTATAAATTGGCCTAGGCCATAATATACCCGGGGTATAATCTAGCCTAGGCCCTATTAACCCCAGGTATAGCCTGGGGTATAGTATACTATTGCCTGTTACCACCCTTTATCATACAAAATTATCCGATTTACGTTTCGGTGGCTCAAATTTGTCAGTGCATTTTATGATAGGAAATAATTAATTAATAGCCACTTGAACGCCTATATTCGTTTCAAAAGAAAAACAGAATCTGAATTCATATTCGATATTAATAACTTTTATATTTTTATATTCAGATTGTCAGTGAAGCGCGCAGCCAGTTTTTATGGCTGTTCGTCGAGAACACGTGACCAACGCGTAGTTGAGCACAGTACAAACAAACAGCCCGATATCGCCTGGAAAAACTGTTCTAAAGTGAGGAGTCAATTCAGATTGGAATACTGTCAATAATAAGGTTCAATTTAGGGAAAAATTAAAGTAATCGAATCGTTGGAGATGTACAACAAGGGGAGAAAGAGACGTGGCGTTAATAACCGGGCGACGAATAAGAACTCATCGTCGAACAATATGGCGACGAAAGGCAATTTACCGAAGAAGGAAAGGGTTCTGATGCGAGCTTGGCTCGTGAAGCGGGTCGAGGAAGGCCAAATTCCTGGATTGGTGTGGGACGATGCGGCGCATACGATGATCCGAATCCCCTGGGTACACGGATCCAGACACGCCTGGGCCATCGAGAAGCATTCCAAACTGTTTCAAGCCTGGGCAGAACACAGCGGTAAGTGTATGTGCATCACTTCGCTTATCTCGGAAGTAATTATAAGCCTGCGCGTAACCATGAACCTGAATAAATTTAACTGTAAAAAATTATATCCACTGATTAACTGGGGTAATTTTTATTTATTTATATGGGTCTGGTTTTTTGTCTGTTTTGTTTTTATAATTTAAGCCTGCATTTGGGGAGTTGGAAAATAAACGGGATTTTTTATAATGTCGTCAGAAATAAATTATTTTCTGTCGCAGATTCATTTTATTCATTGAAGTTAAATAGTTTTTTATTTATTCTCACTGTCATAAATTGGAGTCATGTTAACTACGTAATAGAATCCTAGCTGGAAAATTAATTGATTTACATTTTTTAATTGTTCATTAAAAGAGCAAATAATCTGATATATTTAGTGAAGAATAAATAATATTTATGACATCTTTTAATTAAACTGATCGTAAAAAATGGCAACCTTCAAATATTTTATTATTTCTTAAATTAATTTGAAAATTAATTTTTTTCTAAACAAACTTTCCCCCCTTTAATATAGCTTCCAACCAAAAATTAATGAACAAAATATTCAAAACAATATTACAGGTAAATTTTGTTTTAAATTAATAAATTCAAGATATTTGGTAATTAGATTAATTATTTAACAAATAACGTAATTTCTATATAACAATGACATTTTATGTTAAATTATGGTCATGCACTTTTAACATTTTACATTAAATTTCACGATAGAACACAATAACTTGACATCAACTTGAAAATAAACTTAATCAAAACCACATTATTATTACAACATTTTAAATATTTGTTTTAGTTATTTTATCATGTTATCATTCAGAAAAGTTTATTTTTATATAATATACGTAGTGCAAATATTGTATCTCACTTACGAATGTATTGTTTTCACTTGCTTGTGTACCAACAAATTGAGTTATAATTTAATAAGGATTAGCATATATAATTGAAAAGGTAATTTTTATGTGTTATAAAATTGGAAAGGTAATTTTATGTTATAAATTAAATGATTTATTGGTTTTGGCCTCCAGTAAAAATGTTTATGAAATGTCAATTGTTATTTAAATAATATATAATAAATTCATACTAAATTCATATTTAATTCATTTTAAAATTTCAGTTATTTGATATATATATATATATATATATATATATATATATATATATATTTGACTTTGATTTAGTAGAAAAAAATATTAAATTTAACTTTTTAATATATTTTTAAAATAACAATTTTTTAAGTAGTCATTTTTTTCAACAACTGACAGTATTTCTATAGATATAATATAAAACTATGATGAAGTTCGACTTTCTATGGATTATTTTAGTAAAACAGGAGCGAAAAAACTATTGAAAACATTGTTTTATGGATTTATTTATAGAAAAATAAATAATTATCAATACTATCATTAATATGAGCTATAGTTACCTATTAATTTGTGTGTAGGCATGTATGCTCACACACACACACACACACACACACACACACACACACACACACACACACACACACACACACACACACACACAGAGTGAGAGAGAGAGTCCAAAATGTTAATATGGGTTCTAGTTTGGAAACAGCATCTGATACGTGAAAAATGTAAACAATACAATGAGTGAAATCAGCTATCATTTTTTTATAATATTTTCTAATTGTCAAAATATTATTCTAGGACGATACGACGGACACGGCATTAATCCCAAGAGGTGGAAAGCAAACTTCCGGTGTGCACTGAACAGCCTTTCCGACGTTCACGAAGTTCGGAAATTGCGTAGAAAGGGTCAGAGCGCTTATAAAGTATACAAGCTGGATTTGCCGAAATCGGCCATTTCTAGAAGTAAGCAACACTTGTTGTAGTTGATCGTGACTTTAGAATGTCTTTTAATGGCATTTAGCATTTTAGGAATATTTTAAGAACATTTATGTAATCTGGGATTAACTTCTAAACGTTCTCAACACTGACGTATCATATGTTTTCTCCGACGATTTACCTTTATAGATACGCCAGATCGTCATCCAAAGCGAAGCGATTCTCCCCGGACAAAGGTAATACTGTTAATTGTTTCCTCATAAACGTTTGAAATATCAAAATTCTATACAAAGCGTTCCGGATATTAAAGTTATTGCTAGACGATGCAATACATATACTAATTACGTGGACACGCATCAGACATAGTGGGGGAGGTTGGTGGCGGTGGAGTGGGGCGAGCTATTGTTTCCATATAAACACGAGCACACTTTATGACAAAACTAGGTAGAAGATGTCACTTCGAACACGGATAACGCCGACAAAGCGTTAATCCAGGGAGTGCTATTCGGCGAAAACAACCGACAAGAAGACAACCAAATAAAAACGGAAGGTGATTGTTGATTTTAATAGGCCCTATATTACAGAATTATGATTTATGATAGATAAAGGATTTTTGCATAGCTAATAAAATATTCGGAGTGTTTTCTTCCTGATATCGTACTGGGATTATATCCGACCGATTGTACATTTCAGATCCGGATCAACGAGAGATCATAACATCGGATGATCGATCAAATCAAAGTGAAAATTTGCTCAGAAATGTAAGATATTTATTTTTTAAATTCAAGGTAACTAGCAATTGTTTTATGAATCCGAAGATTATATATCTTGCAGCATTATCACACATCTTTCGATAACAGTTGATTTTCTTTGATGGCCTGTGTTTGATAATGTTTTGAAGTGTGTGTGAGTGTGTGCGTGCGCATGCGTGAGAGTATGCGTGTGGATGTGCGCGCGTGTTGTTTCTTTATGCCTGTTGCTATTTCCGTGTACTTACTCATATTCCAGACTAATTAATAGTATATTTTGTCACAAAATTAGATCGATGGCGTTATCTCCAGTATGGACACCTTTGACACAAATATGACACAAATAATCCAGAGATCTCAGTCCCCCGGTGTCATCCTGAATCAATTAGGTCAAATAACCTCAGAGTATTCTAACGATAGAGAGATAGATAAAACGCAAGGTAAATAATATTTGTAATTACAATAGAAACATTTCACCTTCCGATTTCCATATAATGATTTGCTAAGAACAGTCTCTTTCTCTCTCTCTCTCTCTCTCTCTCTCTCTCTCTCTCTCTCTCTCTCTCTCTCACACACACACACACACACACACACACACACACACACACACACACACACACACACAGCTCGCGTGGTTGGTGTATTTTATATAACAAGTTTAGTTGTATATATAATTCACAATAGTTGTATGTGGGAATAGAATTATCTTTCCTAGGTCCAGTTATGTCCAGTTTGTACTATGACATTCAAGATTAGCTCTAATCTGCTTGTCATAAATAACATTTAAGAACTTTATTACTACAATTATTAGAATAGCAGACATTAGGTCAGGTTTGAAAATGATAACATAATTCAAACAGTACCGAAGCTATGACGCGCTATTACGGTCTGCTTCAGCGCAGATGTCGGTCTTTTAATAGCAATTAAGCTAAACATTATTAATAGTAGTCGAATTGAAAAATAGCTATAAATAGGGCTGCTTAGATAATTAATCTAGGTGAGCTCCGGTGGCCTAATTTCTCGGCTCACAACATCGTGGGTGGTTGACCACGTTAAAATTGCGCTGCCGTCTCCATTGAATTATTTAAAATAAAGGGGGACTTTAAAAAAAAACCGAGGACGTAAAACACTCTGGCAGTGACCATCTTCAGGGCATTTCGGCTCCATCTTTCCGTACTGCTCCCCTATGAGTGGTGGGGCAGGAAGTTTCTCAACGACTCCAACAGAGGCTGTGCCGAATAAGCGACAGCCTGGGGATTCTCCCCGAACAACAAAGCCAAAGCCAATTAATCTAACCATTCTCAATACTGCCGTGATCTGACTTGGGTGTTCTACTCCCAGACTCCACGGCTGTAGGTGATTCGCTTTTTATTTTTGCTTGGCGGCTTAGGGACTGGTGAGACATTACACATCGCCACTCTGGATTCAGTCCCCTGAAGAAACGTCCAGTGTTTGAATTCACGGTTCGAGATTATCTGTGCCTGTGCCTTATTATACACAGCTAAAACACACATACGCACGTACGCACACACACGCACGAAAGCACACACGTACGTACGTACGTACGTGTGTTTTCTTATCATTTCGTTTCAAGGTATTTTTGGACGTATAATGTAATAATATGATTTTTTAAATATTAAAATTAAGTTACGTTATTTTTGCCAAGAATGGCAATACTTGGACGCAATGTTCTGACCTTTCGTATGGGAAATGACCTGTATGATATAGATAATATCCAGAAACCACTCTTTATAAAAGATAGGAAAACATTTTCCACATCAAATATTGACAATTAATGGGTTATGGCCTGTAGAACTTTCAGGATTTACCCTTTACACATTTTAACATGTTATAATCAACTAACTTCGTATTTCAGCTGCTGATGTTCTACCAATGATAGCTTCAGATCAACGAGAAGATCAAAATGAAAAGCTAATATTAAAGGTAAGATATTTGATGTATTTTAGTAATCTAAAGTAATCAAACATTTATTTCTCTCATATCGTATATATATTTAATTTGTTGGTTTTGGACTTTTTAACGGTATTTATTTGTTTTCTTAGTTGTAATAATAATAATAATAATAATAATAATAATATACACAATTTATATAGCGCTCTATATAACCTGTAAGAAGGTTACTCTAAGGTGCTTGACATTAAATAATTCATATGGATGTAACAGATTTACATCTTTAAAAATACATAATTCATAATTATATATATATATATATATATATATATATATATATATATATATATATATAATATGTAAATGACTAATCTGAAAGGACATTTACATGAGTAATGAAGAAATCAATTTTGCTGAAGATATACTCTTAATAAAATAATATTTATTTGTCAGAGAATCATCGAACAAGTGGCCACACCGTGTCCCTTGAGTATGTATCAGAGATTTAT
Source organism: Paralvinella palmiformis (assembly GCA_025642065.1). NCBI lineage: Eukaryota > Metazoa > Annelida > Polychaeta > Terebellida > Alvinellidae > Paralvinella > Paralvinella palmiformis. Next base: position 197,910 of record JAODUP010000977.1, on the reverse strand, counting down.
CTATAAACACCCTAGCCTGGTTTCGGCTAAGAAACATGTCAGAATCTCTGTCTAACCGTCTCAGCGTAACTGAATAGCAATTTATTTCTGGATTAAAGCCTTCAAATAAGGTTTAGCTAATCCCAAATTCGTGGACATGTGACAACAGCTGATATAAGGACGGGACAGGAAAAAAAAATCGAATAATTTCAAACGTAAACACAAAACAAAGTGTTTAATAAATAGTATTAAAAGGCTTTTAGGAATAAGGGGATTTAAGAACCTTGCAATTATTTTTTTGATTTACTGCAAGTTCAAAAGGATCAAACATCCAAATATAATTGCACTCATCGACGTCGGGATTTGAGGAATTTGTTATAAATGGCTTGATCGTGTGTTAAAGTGGCTGCACTAACTGCTGATTGTTCTGTAGACTAATTAATGCTTTTGTTAGAAATATAGGTTTGTGTATCCTCCGCGGGTGATGCCATATTAAAAGAAAATACAGACTTCTTCGGCTTTCAGTAGTAGAAAGAAACTGTCTTGCTTATCAGTTTGCTTAAACGGACTTTGATATTTTTTTAAAATTATATCTCTACCAGACATGGGGTCAACTCAATTCCAATTCCCGGAACTGGAATTGACTATTTAAAAAAAATGAATTGGAATTGAGAAATTTTGAATTGGAATTGAAGTTTCCTACAAAATATTAATTCCAGAAATTAATTTACCATTTTTACAATGTTAACACTTACATGTATTATTAGCAATATACTGGAACCAAATTGATCCAGAACTTTGATCCACAATTTAATTTACCATTTAATTTTTTAATTCAGAAATATGTTTTCCATGACAATCCTACTTGGAATATAAACTAATCGGAGTAAGTATTCGAAGTAAGTGCTCGGAGTACCTACTCATGGTAAAAAGTATTAGGCAAAAAGAGTCAGAAAACCCCCGGAATTGGAATTGAAAAATTTGGAATTGGAATTGAATTGGAATTGATAAATTTGAGGTGGAATTGGAATTGGCCAAATAGAATTGAGTGGAATTGGAATTAACAAGATGGAATTGACCCCAACACTGAATTACTGAATCAACGAGTCTAGTAGCGTTTCTTGACGTAAGCGAAGCATTGTTTATAATGAACATTTTACCCGAGGAGCCATACTTTTTATGACACGATTCAAACGTACTATATTTCGTTTTAGTCCCATTTAAGCTTTGGCCGTTCCAAATTAGTGAACGTAAATAAATATTGTATGTCTCAACTGGGAAAAAAAATGTAACGTTGTATCGTCAGCAAACGAGAGAATAAGATCGTTCATACATTAACGAATATCATTATTAAATACCGAATTCAAAAGTACTAGATGCACCACATTTGTTGTTCCATAATCCAGAAGCTATTTGTTAGCAAATTCGCAAATGATCATTTATATTCTTAACAAAATTCACAATTAATCATGTGGATCCACTAAGTTTGGACATCGATTTATTTGGCTAATTGTTTGGTGTATTGACGTTTTGGATTCGAAAATTATAATGGGAATTATAAAAAAATATTTTTATTTGCCTGTCTACCTGTCTGTTTGTCTGTCTAAATGTCTGTCTATTTTCTGTACATCACTCCCCCCTCTCTCTCTCTCTCTGTGTGTGTGTGTCTTTGATTGTCTACATATTTCCCTGCCTCTCTATAGGTCTGTCTGTTTTGTCTGTTTGTCTGTTTATTTATTTATATTTAAATATGTCTGTCTGTTTGTCTGTTCTGTGTGTGTATATGTCTATATTCATTTCTAACAAATAATATATTTTGTCACAAAAATAGAAAGAAGACGTCACCTCCAATGACGATAGTTTTGACCCAAAGATCCAACAGACATCCTTGTTAATCCAGAGACTTCCATTTCCTCAAGTCAACCCAGATCAATCAGTTGATAGGCAAACAAATCACCATGAATATATGAATAAATTGAACACAGGGAGAGGTAATTAATGTTTATAATATTCAAATCATAAATGAAATAAGTTACATTATTTACAAGCAATTTTTAAAAGGTTATTACACGCGCGCGCGCGCGGACACACACACACATACACACATATATACATACACACATACATACACACACCCATACACATACACATACACACACATACAACATATACACAACCTGTACTGGCAGATTGAGACCCACTCTCATATACCACTAAGTTGTTAGTATTTGACAACCTAAGGATTCTATAAAATATTAGTTTTCATATCTTCACAGAGATAACAACTATGGACGAGTTTAGCGAGGAGCAGATCCAAGACTTCATTACACAGGTAGCTAGATGAATGAAATAAATAGATTAAGTCTACTTAATAAACCAATAAACTCAGTCAAAGTTGATTTTAAGACAGATCTGTGTTATAACTACACCAACTACTCCCACCCCAAATAATTAAAGGATATTCTTTCCGGTTATAATAATTTGCTCACCCTATACATTAAACATTAAAGATACACTTAATTAAGATAAGACACGATCTGACATCCCTCTGATAGTATTCACATATATTGATGTATCGTCGTCTATAAAACTCCGTAGCAGCATTAATAGATCGATAATGATTTTAGGCATTTTAATTGTGTTATATATCGTGACAATCATATACCATGGCGTGCTATTGCTAATTGAAATATCAATAAGTCATTAATCGCATTTTCTCAGTCAATCCATTAACGTTTAAATATTTTCGCTTGGTTATTTTCACAATGTCGCGCCATCTGTATTTTATTGTGGATGCCGGTTTAAGCCAGCATCTTGTCTGATATTTGTTTATTTTTTATATTGTTGTCGAACTCGACCGGGTTAAAAAATGGCTTACCATATTCTATTCTGACGTAACCATTGGACGCAAAGCAAAGGAACCTTCCGAGTTACGTAGCGGTTCTGTAATTATTGTTTACTTTTCGTTCGCAGTTATCGGAACAACCGAAAAAATTAGACGCACTGATAAATTATGTACGAAGCTACGCATAGGTAAGTTTGATTAAATTAACTGTCGGAATAAGAAAAATCATTGAATAATTCATTCATTCATTCAGTCATTCATTTATCCATCATTTGAACATAATTAAGAACATAATATCCAGGGGAGAATTTTTGATTTGCGACTTGAGGGAGCCGTCATTATTGATTCGGGACGCAAAGGGGCCGTGGAACTGAGAATATGCCTGTGTTTTGTATTACGAGGGTAGTCAAATATGATCTTCCCTAAATGCAAAGCAGTGTAAATTGAGCCTTCCCCCTTTTCATTTCGAACATTACATGATCTGCTGCAAACGGTATTAATTTGATTATTAGTGTATATAATGCGATAAATAAGCGAATGTTAGAGGTACATTGTTTCTATTGTGCTTATAGCACAGGCAGAAGTAAAGCATTAAACAATCTACGCCATCATGCCCTTTGAAATATAAAATTATTATATTCATAATTTGTACATACGAGCCACCAAATTATATCAGATAACTTATATTCCCTTTATTTAAAAAAGGTTTATAATTAATCTGAGGATACTGATTATTTAGACCATTCCATATTTTTACACCCCTGCCCGTAATTGTAATAAACGCTTATATTTGGTTTTAGTTGGATAGAATTTCACCTTAAAGTTACTATCAGTCTCCAATAAGTTTAAATCAATATTTAATTTAAAAGAATATGGTGACACTCGCAGAAAGACGCCATTCAACAGTAAAACGAATAATACACGATCTGACGACGTAAAACAACGTGCTATATAATGGAGCCGTTACTAAAACGGTGTTGATAATATATCTGGCCGTTATCTGTTATAAGGATCGATGTTCAGTATATGTTGTTGTTGTTGTTGTTGTGCACGGTCTGTAAGGTCATGGCGTACATCACGACGTTTTTTTTCTCTTACCACCACGACTAGTATTCGAATTAAATTTATCACACACACGCACGCACGCATGTACACACGCACACAAGCACGCACCCCACAGACACACATGTATTAACTTTTTTTAATTATATTTCATATACTATCCTGACATTTCTAGCCTCTGAGCATCAGGGAAGTTTGGTAAATCCAAAATAACATCAATACAGGATGTGTGTAAATTCCAATTAAATATCTCTTTAAATAGCTTCAGTGATCATTATCAATTTGGTAAAATGGGATTATTCACATACATAGTGTCACGTTTAGATAGTCGATTGTTGTTCAGGTTCACAACGAACCGGGAAAGATTCACGATTATAATTGCCTTTTTCTATCATACTGCTAACTGATGTATGTATTTCATTGTAAATGTGTGGGTTTTTTTTTCTTCGTACGAGAATGCTAATCAATGTTGATGACCTAAGATAGATAATTTCCACTGCAATGTAAAGCATAAATAGCATCGGAAACAGTTCTCTTACATTAGTCAGTTTGAATGTTCCAGATCGTAATTTCCTTTTTGAAAATACAAAGAAAGTTATTAGAGTACATTTTTCTTCTCAAACGTCTTATTTTAGATATATTAATGTTAACCCATCTTTACCTTGATACAGTCGTATATAGACAGTATATTTGTATGATACAAAGAAACCGCCTCTTTGGCCACATAGGTAGAGCGTGACACTATTTACCTATGACTTTGGTCATTCTGTGCGGCAGTCACGACCAACATCAGGCTTTTCGCTTATAGACGAGAGGATGACTAACACCACTGACCTGTCGGAGTTATAATGCCAAACTCGGTGTCAACAATTTCTTGAGCTCTTTTATCAGTGTTAGGATCTTATAGGTTCCCATACTCTTGGGTATGCTATAAACTCTGAATCGACATGCTCAAATGGCGACAAGTTGCTACATATTTATACGTCGTTGTTATATACATCGTTGGCAAATCAGAGCACTTCCTGTCTCGTATCTAAATTCTATGGTCATTCTTTGTCCTTCATCGGATTCTAATGGAACCATTTAATAATGATAATAATAATAATAATAATAATACGTGACATTTTTATAGCGCCCTATTCAGCTAGCTAGCTGCTCTAAGACGCTTTACAGTTTTATTATCCAGGACTCAGACCTGTCCCAACTCAGCACACATCTCAACCCCAATGGAGCATACAAAGCATGCTGCCACTGTAGGGACAAAACGTTACTCGAACATATAGCCATCATATTTAACTGAATCCCACGACGAATGAAAGGAATAGGTTTCCTTTAGCCGCTTAAAGGATTTTTTGTGTCCATAAGAAAGTGTTATACCGACCCCCGAACCGCTGTCGTACGTGCTCCGTCCGTGACTGAACAGTGGTGGTAAGAGCACGGGGTTGAAACCTTTCAGGATAGGGTTCGAAACCCTGTCATACCCGTTACTGTGGAATGTTTAACTGAGCTGGATGTATCAGGCGTTTTCAGCGCCGAGGCTAAACCAACTATTCGCTCGTTGTTGGACATCCGAATAGTATCGGGAAAAAATTTATATTCCTAGAATTCGATACCTTTTCCTTGAAGTTCATACGTCATAAAAATCGCATTAATTGGGGGAATTACGCAGCAAATTACTCTATCGGATGAGGTATGTCTCGGCTGAGTGATGGTGATGTTCCATCAGGATCTGTGCATCTGGTTCTTCAAAGCAAGACGACTTCGGACGAAATTCGAAATAGCCGTCTATTTATATGTTGACATATCAGAAGATGGGCAAGATGTTGACGTCTCGCTAAACATTCCCTTTATGCAACGATTCCGATCTGTTGTCATCACATATATAATCTCACACAGACGCGTTCTGGAAATTCAGGAGACATTCTGCGAAGTTTCAGTCTTTCTTTGGTACAACAGATTCCATACGATAAATTTATTGCCAAGTCATCGTCCCACTAAGTGCAGGCCATACAAAGAGTTCACATAAAACCCACATGACAGCAGTGCCAATCTTTTAGGTCCATTATGGCATCATGCCAAATGATCGAAAGATCCCTGTGAGATGCATATGGTTGATGTTCGATGTTTTACGGCCACCTTTGTGCACAAGGTATGCTAAAAATGGGCCTAGCGACCTCCAAAGGTAATGAGGCGAAGTGAAAAACAAATCACCCGTTAGACGTGCCCACGCCTAGATTCGAACTTAGGTGGTTGAGATCTGTGGCCAATCGCGCTACCAGTCGGACCAAGGAGACGGCCCCGTGAGACCCAGAAGCAACGACGGCCTGATCTCAACTTAATTCATTGATATTTTATATTTATGTATTAATTATTTTCAGTCCCCGGATGGTGCAGAATGTTGCTGTGAAAGATCGATTGTTGAGTACCCGGAGTACTCTAGCACCATCCTATAGCTACACCAGTACAGCGTCGGAAAAACCATGCAGTATTAGTGCCACCATTTCAGCCGGCTATGAGGAACCTTCGCACACAATGAAGCCAAATCGATAGCCAGGTTCCTGATGTACACGTTGCATTTAATTGAATTCGAATTATCGAGATTTCGTTGTGTCGACGTTATTTGGGCATCCCCAAAATTCGGAACTTAACCATTCGTTTAATCTTTTTACTTTGATGTCTTTGTTGTCTAAAATAACATTTATAAAAAAATAAAATCGATCGTACTCGCCGCCAATATTCTCATCGGGTTGATCAAAGGCAGTGACAAATCAATTAAGAATTCAACTGATCTAATATATTAGATTTTGGAATGAATTGCTTCATTTTGTCATTTTGACAAAAGCGATATTCGGTTCTGTCAGTTCCCTGGTTGTAGCTTCAGCACAACATAATTTCTCCCCCCCTCTCTCTCTCTGTGTGAGAATCGTCTTGGACATCCAACCTAAAAGAATTCGAAGACAAAAATAACTCTATATGGGAATTTTTTCACATAAACACTAGATTCCTGTATTTGTTTAAGACGATGAGTACAGTTTGTTGCTTCCATGATAAGTTATGGCAGACTACTGTCGTCAGTGTGACACTCAAGGTTGTCTATTAAACAAGTAGAGGTTTTATCAAAAAACTTTCCTGGTGTCTAATTTCTGTCATGACAGTTGAGGATTAAAATAACAAAAGAGACTTATTGAAGGTCAATCTCCAAATCCTGAAGAGTCTGTGATGAAGAGAAAGGCTCAGGTCGTTGTTATATTTTATGTCAGATAATATTAAAACATTAAGTCGTTAATATATGCCTTTGTGTAAAAATCTTCCTATTATCAGTTTGTGATTATATATATATATATATATATATATATATATATATTTTTAATTTTATTTTTAAAAATTTTTTTTAAAACCCGGTTTTCTGTTTCAAAAAAAAAAATTTTTTTTAAATTATTTCATTTAAAAAAAGAAAATATTTAAATGTTTAATTTACATCTAAATTAAAAATATTTCATTTTTTATATATATATATATATATATATATATATATATATATATATATATATATATATAAAAAATTATATATAAAATTATTTTTGTGATTAGTCAAAAAAATTTTTTTTCATTTTTTAAAATTAGATATATATGCGTGTGTGTTTTGGTATGTGTGTGTATGTGTTTTATGTGTGTTTTGTGAGTTCCTGGTTTATGAGCGAATTTAAAGGGCGATTTCAAAAGAAATTCTGTTTTTTTTAAATTTTTAAAAAGAAATTTAAATATATATATATATATATATATATATATATATATATATATATATATATATATATTTTAAAAACGAAGACAATTGTAAAGAAATCCATACAAAAAAACCTTTTTGGTGGTGAGAGTGACACGATTTATATTTACATTTCCCCAGATTTTTCTTTATTTCATTAAAACAATAAACAGTCGTTCATTTTCTACAATTTAATGAAAACTTAACGTAAACATATATTTAAATGTGATTTTTCATTTGTCACGATTTAATCTTGACATTAGACAGTATAGTGGCCCCATGGTTTATCTTGACATTAGACAGTATAGTGGCTCCATGGTTTATCTTGACATTAGACAGTATAGTGGCTCCATGGTTTATCTTGACATTGACAGTATAGTGGCTCCATGGTTTACCTTGACATTAGACAGTATAGTGCTCCATGGTTTACCCTTTACATTGACAGTATAGTGGCCCCCTGGTTTATCTTGACATTAGACAGTATAGTGGCTCCATGGTTTATCTTGACATTGACAGTATAGTGGCTCCATGGTTTATCTTGACATTGACAAAGGGGATGGTTTACTTGACATTGACAGTATAGTGTTCCATGGTTTACCCTTTACATTAGACAGTATAGTGGCCCCATGGTTTATCTTGACATTAGACAGTATAGTGGCTCCATGGTTTATCTTGACATTAGACAGTATAGTGGTTCCATGGTTTATCTTGACATTAGACAGTATAGTGGCTCCATGGTTTATCTTGACATCTGACAGTATAGTGGCTCCATGGTTTATCTTGACATCAGACAGTATAGTGGCTCCATGGTTTATCTTGACATCTGACAGTATAGTGGCCCCATGGTTTATCTTGACATTAGACAGTATAGTGGCCCCATGGTTTATCTTGACATTAGACAGTATAGTGGCTCCATGGTTTATCTTGACATTAGACAGTATAGTGGCTCCATGGTTTATCTTGACATTAGACAGTATAGTTTCTCCATGGTTTACCTTGACATTAGACAGTATAGTGGCCCCATGGTTTATCTTGACATTAGACAGTATAGTGGCTCCATGGTTTATCTTGACATCTGACAGTATAGTGGCTCCATGGTTTATCTTGACATTAGACAGTACAGTGGCTCCATGGTTTATCTTGACATCTGACAGTATAGTGGCCCCATGGTTTATCTTGACATTAGACAGTATAGTGGCCCCATGGTTTATCTTGACATTAGACAGTATAGTGGCTCCATGGTTTATCTTGACATCTGACAGTATAGTGGCCCATGGTTTATCTTGACATCTGACAGTATAGTGGCTCCATGGTTTATCTTGACATTAGACAGTATAGTGGCTCCATGGTTTATCTTGACATTGACAGTATAGTGGCCCCATGGTTTATCTTGACATTAGACAGTATAGTGGCCCCATGGTTTATCTTGACATTAGACAGTATAGTGGCTCCATGGTTTATCTTGACATCTGACAGTATAGTGGCCCCATGGTTTATCTTGACATTAGACAGTATAGTGGCTCCATGGTTTATCTTGACATTAGACAGTATAGTGGCTCCATGGTTTATCTTGACATTAGACAGTATAGTGGCCCCATGGTTTATCTTGACATTAGACAGTATAGTGGCTCCATGGTTTATCTTGACATCTGACAGTATAGTGGCTCCATGGTTTATCTTGACATTAGACAGTATAGTGGCTCCATGGTTTATCTTGACATTAGACAGTATAGTGGCTCCATGGTTTATCTTGACATTAGACAGTATAGTGGCTCCATGGTTTATCTTGACATTAGACAGTATAGTGGCTCCATGGTTTATCTTGACATTGACAGTATAGTGGCTCCATGGTTTATCTTGACATCTGACAGTATAGTGGTTCCATGGTTTATCTTGACATTAGACAGTATAGTGGGTCCATGGTTTATCTTGACATTAGACAGTATAGTGGGTCCATGGTTTATCTTGACATTAGACAGTATAGTGGCTCCATGGTTTATCTTGACATTAGACAGTATAGTGGCTCCATGGTTTACTTGACATTAGACAGTATAGTGGCTCCATGGTTTATCTTGACATTAGACAGTATAGTGGCTCCATGGTTTATCTTGACATTGACAGTATAGTGGCTCCATGGTTTATCTTGACATTAGACAGTATAGTGGCTCCATGGTTTATCTTGACATCTGACTGTATAGTGGTTCCATGGTTTACTTTGACATTAGACAGTATAGTGGGTCCATGGTTTATTTTGACATCAGATTGTGTCCTGGTGCCATAGTTTGTAAATGGAGATTGTTAATTTGGCCACAAACCAGCTACTCTGACGGGTGCGCTCCTGTTTGAACGCCCAATTCGTGAATAATGCACGCCACCTGGTGTACGTCAGACATCGTTGACGAACCGTTCACTATTTTTATAACGGATCCTCATTGCCTATCATCTAAAAGACGAAATTTGCCATCAGGTCTTTTCCTTAATTAAGCTGGTTCTATATGAAAACATATGTTGAGTTGGTGAGTTGGGGGGGGGGAGGGACCGAATGGCCGCTAGGATAGTATCGGGAATTATATTTCTAACCAGTGGCTGAGTTAACAGCAAGTAGACTCGGTGAAATCTTTAAATAGAAGAGATAGAGTGAGTGAGTTAGTAAGTGAGTAGATTGATTAGGTACAGTGTGTGATGGTGTAATGCTATGATTAAGGATGGACGAGTAAGTTTGTTGCGTTGTCTGGATGTACGTATAAATAAATCTATTTTGTTCGAATTAAGCCGGAGTCTATTCTTTCTCATCCAGCTAAAGATGTCACCGAGATAGTCACCTAGCTGTGTCTGCTCTAGATTAAGATATGTATAGTTGACTGTCATCTGCGTATAAATAATCGCCTAATTTATGGCTGTGAATATGAGTGGTGTGCTATATAAAGTAAACAGCAGCGGTCCAAGAGCAGAGACTTCGGAAAACCGCGAAACAAAGGCGCTGGCTTTGAAAAACAGTTTCTTATTTGTTTAACAGGTCAAGATATACTAAATTGTGCAATTTCTTCAATAGACTCATGAAAAAAGCTAAATCTGACTTTCATAGGAACTTCATAGAAAGGCTTCTGTTTCTTTGCCCACTCATGATTCAACTAATTCACTATGCAATTCTTTTTCCAGATATTTCAAGGATAAGAGCACCCAAATTCATGCTTCTTTCCCAGGTCGTGCTTTCAGTTGTACTCTTGATGTTGCGATGTTTCAGAATTTAGAACAATATGATTCATGTTAGCCTAATTTTATCTGAAAAAAAAATCCGTTAAAAGACGTCAAAGTATGTGTGACTCACCTATAGATAACACCGAACTCTTACCTCTCACAAGCATTGTACGTGCCATAGGCTATTAGCACGTCAAAAGGAAAGTAATTAAACAGACAAAATCCCCCACGGACAAACCCACCCGGAAAACCTGCACTAGAATAAAATTCCTTTGTTTTGACTGCCACTTACTTTTTTTCAGTTATTTGATGTCGACTAATGTCACTTCCATAAATATGTATGTCCTAATTTGTTTGCTTTTGTAAAATTCAACCCTTTTACGCAGTCATAAACACCTCAATCAGCGTTATTTAATATCTATGTCGGGTTAAACAAAACACACATCCGCATCGAAGATATAATGTCGTTTCGCCTACGACCAAGTGGTTTGATATTTAATCATATTTTCCAATATTTTACACCATGCAAGTTGCACGATTCTGAAGTTGACTAATGCCAGTTTTCAGATATTCCATATGTATTGGTCATTTCTGGTTTATTTTGCGTGGTTCGTTCAGTTTGGCCAATAGAGGGCGTCGTTTAGGTCGACCACAGATATGACGTGCTGCGAAGGAGCCTGTAATAATGGTCAGCCAAAACTAGCGTATTTTATTGGAAAATATTAGGACAAAATTTAGGTCTCGATGTAAATTCTGTTGTTTGAGTCATTCGTCTCGCGTTGTCATTGTCTTATAAACCGCTGACAGCACAAAACGGTGACATATTTGATATTGAATCGAAAATAAAGGGCCCAGGTAGTTTAGTGATAATGCTCGAGTCTTGGGTTCGAAAATACAGTGTTCCATTATTATTTATAAATGTTTTATTTTGTATAAATGATTACAAATGTCATTTTTATGTATGTATGTATGTATGTATGTATGTATGTATGTATGTATGTATGCATGCATGTATATATATATATATATATATATATATATATATATATATATATATATATATATATTATTTGCCGTCATTTTTGATTGTACATTGTTTTATTATGCAATAATAATGTGTTAAATATTAAAGTGAAATTTATATTATATTGTAATTTGTAGAACTGTTGATAAGTTGCGTGGTGAATCCTACTGGGAACATTATTATAGGTTAGTTATTATTTATTCGGTATCTTTTCAGTTAATCGTCAAAGTTATACAAGTTATACGTCGTATCCCATACGTCGTCGTTAGCACTTCGTTCGTGGTTCGTATTACTTCTACTCTTTAGTTCCAACAAGACGAATCCCAAATCACACTTGTCAAGTAATACGGTTTAGCCGTAGTCACTACGGTTTTATTAATAAAATTACGTGTCGACAAACCATGAGGTTTGTCTAATTTTATTTAGTGTTACATTTGTTTTTATTAATTGTGGTCCCGTATTGCGGGTGTACCTGGCATTGGGTACATTCGTTATACAGTATGCGCTCGAGATGTAAAGGTAGCTGCATCTGGCGTCTATGACGTGGATATGCAACTGGTCATCGCACTACACAAAACAAATGATGTCGAGGCGAAAACACACCAATATCAATGACGTTGTGTTTCTTACAGGACGACGGAGTGATAACTGAGTTGGTTGTGCTGGACCAACACACATACACAAACGCGTTGATCTAAGGTAGGACACAGTTGTTCATCTGGTTGAAAGGGATTGCTCCCCTTGTTGACCAAACGGTCAAAAAAGAAGAATTTGAGGACTATACCAGCTTATGGGGGACGTATAGGGTTCCCCGCAGCTGTACACGTAATGGTCGCTGTTCTCAGCTTGCCACACGGCGATGCCGGCCGAGAGAACGTTTCCCATTGTTCGGAAATTGCTAACGCAGCGTCGTCAGAACGTTAACGCAGTCACGCTTACAGTACCTTTTCAGCGCAAGATCAACAACAACGGGTCACGCTATGAGTTTAATAATATATCGAATGAGTGATGGCTCTAGCAAAACGTGCCACAAATAAATACAAGATGCGGCACCAGTAAAATGCCATGTTTTGACATACGTCTCCACAACAACTCGAACAAACACCGTCTCGATCAACGCGAAACCTGATTCTTAGTTTATATCTTAATAGGTACGGAATAAATAAATAATAATAGACTCCGGATGATCGTGATCCTGTTTTATTGACAGGTTTGTGATTTTACTCATTCTAAACCACCGTTTCATTTCTCGGAAGTTGACAGGTATGCCAAAATGGAAGGGTAGAAGTTGAGGGAGTCCCAAACGAGACGAAACTCACCTGGAGGAATTTATTTTTAAAATGATATAGTCATATCCTATCATAATAACCCTAACCCTTAAACTTTGAGAATTCGTCTTGGGATATTTTCCTGATTCGTCCATTTGGGATTCCTCTTGTTGGGATGACACCTCTTCCATACCCTGTGTGAGTGTGTGTGTTTGTGTGTATGTGTATGCATGTGTGTACATCGTTGTGATGTGTGTGAATAAACTGTTTCACGCATTAGTATCTGTATCATTGATGTGGTGCGAGAGCAAACTGGTTGTTACACCATATAAAGTGGAATTACAATAACTATATACGAGATTTAACAAGGATATGGGATACTTTAATAAGTGTATCTTGTGTCAAGGATTTAGCCAATGAATGCTGTGAAAATGGTAGTAAGGAGCTCGGCATACTGATGTGACACGGTTATTCATTTGGGGGAAATGAAAGATTAACCAATGTGTAATGATGGTGTTACGACGATTTGGCAGAATGCGCTGAACCTAAATATCTAATACTTACTTCTGAAATATTTGAAATTCAATTTTCCGACTTCTCCAAAGAAGAGGAGATATGTCATTGGTCATCAGTATCCAGCGCTCTCTGCAGCTGGGTACGTGTCAGCGCCAAGCTACTAATATTTAAAGGGGGGGGGGATGTTCGTTGCGAAAAGCAACGAATAGACAATATTCACAACAAGTGCGACGTCTGGTGGTGGTATGGAAAACTGCCATTGTGGGCCAAGATCAGCACTCTTCATCTGAAGCCACTGGTACAGAATGACTGGTATAAGAAGTCTCTACGGGAGGTTCACCCAGAAACAGACACACACACATACACGCAAACGTGCACATTCATTGCTTTGATTCATACTGTACCCGATAACAAGATACAATGGTTTGGCGTTAAAACGCGCGACACTTCGTGTTAATAGTCAGCGATTCATGCTATCATCGTTTGGCTTCTGCGCCACTCATAAAGACTAGTCGCCAAAATATACAAACTTCATACACTTCTAAATATAGTTGTCTACGTTAAAATCTTGCAAGAGCATCGCGCAAATTGCTATTTTTATCCACTCGAATACCACCGTTTAATAGTAATACCCATTTGATCTAGACAGAACAATAATACATGATATTAAATCTTGACTTTGATAATTAGTAATTACATTTTTCTTCCATAGGCAACGGTTTGTTGGAGCTGTGTATTATCGGCTCACAAACTGGTTAACAAAACGTACTCTTATATTGTATTTATAAAGCAAAATTAAGTTGGAAAAGTAGAAGTTGCAGTAACTGATGACTAGCCAGACACTGTACGTGTTTTTATAGAGAAAATTTTAGAACTTACCAAAACGTGTCGGATTGTCTTTTATACAAACACATTAATCCAAACTGAAAGCATCGCTGTCCGGCCCGCAACTAAAAATAGACACCAGGATCGTGCACCGTCAATATGGTCTATTGAAATATGTCTACGCCAAATAACGAGGCGAAAACGTCAGACAGAATACCAGGAATCTGAAGGGTGTTTCACCTTTGACTTCGCTTAATTACCTTTGGTGGACGTTTCACATTTTTCTCGAACTCTGGTGGTAGTGATCTGTGGTCCAACGCGCTACCAACTAGACCACGGAGATAAAACAAGTATTAGCTAATCTCCCATATGACGATAGAGTGATAAATGACTAGGTTGTTTTGGAACAATACAACCAAACGCGATCGACTATAACGTATGGCATAATTGCTCATCGGGTTTAAGGGTTTGCTCCTCTTGTTAACCAAAGAATAATTTGAGGACTACTAGCTTATTGAGGACACTGAAGCACGGAAGAATGGGACGTATGCGGTTCGCCGCACCTGCACAAGTAATGGTTGCTATTCACCGTCAAAACTGAGATTTGTTATTAATCGCTTTACGAGTGCAGCTTTCATGGATCCCAGGTGAACCACCGGAAGTAATAATGCATTACCTATCTTTGTGAATTGGTTTATCAGAACATAATGACACCATTTCAAGAGCAAATTAAGTAGGCGTAGAGTCTAATGTACCCCATTTATATGAGGGTTTCAGCAACAATGATCTGATATAATTATCTGTTCAACATTCCTTAATACTATATGATAATATTTATTTAAGACGACTCTAAAGTGTGATAGCTTACAATGCGAATTGGGGCAATGGCGTAAATTAAAAAGGTTTTATCATATATTTATTACACCACTAAGAAATTAATTCAGAAAGTGCAGCCCTTTATACTGCGGAAAATAGTTTGATTCCGAGTTAGCTTGCTTGTAGTTCGGGGAGTATCCCCAGGCTGTCGCTTGTTTGGCACAGCCTCTGTGGTGGAGTCCTTCTCCGTAGAGTTTCTGCCGAACCTTTTCAAAAGATTTAGGGTGTGTTGTTTGGCTTTTGCCGGATGTATGGGTCTATTTTAAATAAGAGTATTATTATGTGTGGCGTGGCTGTGACTTTGTGTATTATAATGACTGCTTTTTCTGTGTCGGTTAGGTTGTGTTGTGCCGGAGTTAAGAGTTGTTTAAGAAGTTGTCGGCAGGCTGGGAAGGCGGGACAAATAATTAGATAGTGGACGGGGTCGAAGTTTTGGTTACAATGTAAGCAGAGTGCTTTATTATTTGGGCCGACAAAGCTTTTTGTGTGTATCCAGCAGCGGAGGCGGCTTATGTGTACGTCTGCTATTCTGTTGTTCATGATGTGAATGCCGGGAACAATGGTTTTATTGTACCAGGTACTTAATTTGGCTGTGTCTTGATTTGGGGTTATTTGTTTGTGTAGATATTCTGTTATCATGTGTTTGTAGGCACCTGGTGTCTGTTCTGTGTGGTGGATGTTGGTTAGGTTAGTGGCTTCGTTGGCTAGAGCGTCGGCTCGTTCATTACCCTCGATATTTGTGTGGCTTGGAACCCAATGTAGAGTGGTTAGACTGCCACGTTGGCTTAATGCAGAGGCGGAGTTAATAATTTTTGTGATTTCTGGATATGTTCGTGTTTTGTTTGTGCCAGGATTTTGATGGCTGCCATCGAGTCTGAGTGTATGATTGTGTCTTCGTGTCTGTCTTGGCCTCCCGCCATGCGAGGGCGGCGTGTATGGCGTGAAGTTCTGCTAGAGTGATTGGTGTGTGGTCGGGGAGTCTTCCACAGGGATTTCGGTGTACTCCCTCCACAAAACAGGCCCAGGCAGATTTTCCATCCTGGCGGACACTGGCATATGTGTAGATGTTTATTGCTGCCTGGTCTCTGTTCAGGGAAGAAACCCTGTCCGACGCCTCAGTGAATGCCCCTTGTGGGTCTTGGGTTTATGAATTTTTGTTTACGATAATGATGGTCAATGGGTAGTCGCGCCATGGAGCAGTTTCCTTGGCATCCGGAGGGTGGATTGCTGGAATTCCCTCTGAATAGCAGCTGCTTTCATGGCCCAGCTTTTATTAATGTGTACTCTGGGGTCTTTGTGTAAGCTTTCTTGTATTTTAGATGTGATTTGTACTGGGTCCGGTTTTGTCGCTGTTCTTAATATGTATTTGGCTGTGTCTCCTCTAATGAGATGGGCAATAGGGGGCATGCCGGCTTCTCTGCTGATGGGACAGTAGGGGGGAGTCCTAAGACATATTTAAGTGCAGTTCTTTGTGCTATTTCTATGTGTTTAATTGCTGTTTTAGATGCAAGTAGGTAGATTGGGGCCGCATAAAGAAGTATGGATTGAATTAGGGCTTTATAAAGATTAATAAGATTGTTTGTGTTTATTCTTACTTTAACATTAGAAATAATTTGTATTATGTTTAGTCGAGAGTAAATTTTTTGTTTTGTTTGTAGTGCGTGTTTGTTGAAATTGAGGTGGTTGTCTATGATGACGCCTAAGTATTTGTATTGTTTGACTATTTCAATGTCTTGTTTGCCTATATGGAAGGTGTTGTGTTGTTTTGAATTGGTGCTGAAGGCAATTATTTTAGTTTTGGCGGGGGAGAAATATAGACCTAGGTCATTGGCTTTAGATGTTGTGTTGAGGGCGGTTTGTAGTTTTTTGGCCGGCCTTGGGCCGTGTGAAATAATGGCTATGTCGTCGGCGTAAGCCAGGATGTCGACACATGGGGGTAATGATATGGAGATTAGCACTGTAATTAGGGCGTTAAATAGTGTAGGTGAGAGGGCGGAGCCCTGTGGGGAGCCTGTAGTAAGTGGGTGTGAGTCAGATTTTACCCCTTGAACTGTAACTTTAATTTCTCTATTGTCTAAGAAGTCTTCTACCCACGATATTATTCTTCCTTTGACGCCCAGGGAGATTAAAGCGTCTAAGATGACGATGTGGTTAGCCCTTTCAAAGGCCTTATCTAGATCCAGAAAGGCAGTGTAGACTGTGCCGGATCGGGTTTTTCTTCTTCTTTTGGTGATTAAGTTTACTAAATGTAGAATTGGGTCGACAGTTGATCTGCCTTTTGTAAACCCGAAGAATTTGTTTGGTCTGGGGAGTTTAAATATTAGTAAGAATTAGTCTCTCCATGATTTTTAGTATTGTAGGGAGGAGAGATATTGGTCTGTGGCCTCTGCCACCAGGTTTAGGGATAGGGACGACTATTGAGGTTTTCCAGAGTCTGGGAATTCGTCCTACTCTCCAGGATTGGTTAAAGAGGTTTAGAAGGGGGAGATTTGGAGTAAAAGATGTATGTAAGTTTGTCTTCTTCAGGGGCGGAGTTTTTTGGTGTTGATAAAACTGTTTCCAGTTCGTGTGGTGTGAAAGGGGTGTCTGTGTCTGCGCGTTCACTTTTTGCTAGGTATATTGAGTGCAGTCTGTCTGGTTGTTGTTTTTCTAGAGCTGATTTGACCTCTTCGGGTAAGGTTTGGTGGTCAGCTCTAGTGGCGAAATGGTGTGCTAATTTGTTTGCTTCTTCTTTGGGGTTAATTACTTTAGGTTGGGAAGATTTACCCCGGATTTTTTAAAATCTCGCGCCACATTTGCGCCGAGCCCATGTCCCCGAGTTGTTTGCACCAACTGTCAAATTGGTCCTCTTTAATTGTGTGAAGTCGTCGTCTCGTTTCTCGTTGAGCTGCTCCTATTTCTGCTCTATTTTGAGATGTCGGGTGAGCTTTAAAACTTTTGTCAGTTTACTGACTTCTTTGGTCCATCTTCTTGCTTCTGGTGTTAAGAAGGAGCGAGGACGTCTTGGAGGACTATGGGGATGGCTGCTTGTTGAAGTTTGGGGTAGGAACCCCTGGCTGTCGCCTATTGGGCACAGCCACCTGGTGTTGGCTACTGTTGTTGTGACGAATGGCGTACTATGCAATGTTTGGCATGGTGGAACCTCAGTTTAGTATAGAAGTCAATTTCGGAGGAGAAAAAACCTTACCAGTTGCCTGGTTGGACTAAAACCTCCTCCTACTATAATGTCGCGGCCGGGAACCTCCGGCCTCCCGAACAGCACGGATTATGGGTACGGGGGCCCAAGCTCTTATCCACTAGTCCATAGGGACGGTCTGATCTGTCCTTGGTATGTGTAGGGATCTTTCTGGAGAAGTGGAGTTATGATGTCTGGTAGAAATGTTGATTTCCTTATGAGCAACGCCGCTAGGTGGCGGTCTGGAAGTTTGTGGTCTTCCGGGCGGAGATGACCTTTAAGTGATCTTCGGTGCTTCGGGTAGGCTGGGCAGTTCAGCAGATAATGTACCAGATCGTACACTTGTTGACAGTGCCGGCATAGTGTTTCGGGTGACGGGCCGGTGAAGTTTCTTGTGTATACCCAGAAACGCAGTCTTCTGAGCTGGGTATCGACCAATCTGTTGTTAAGGATATTATGGCCAACTACAGTGGTCTTCTGGTACCAATCCTTTGATGCCGATGTGTAGTCTGTGTGGGATGGCTGCGGTTGCGGCTTCGTTTATATCGTCAGTTAATTTACGAAGTAGGTCATCTAGGAGATAGATTATTGTCGGTGTCGTCGGCAGATAATTCGTGTAGTCTGTCTGCAAATTGTTTCCAGTTTGCTTTGTCGGTGTCCCATTTGGGTTGTCCTAGGCTTTCTGGTACGTTCGTGAAAGCGTCAGATAGTACTATAACTGTGGCTGTGTGGTCTGAGGTTAGAGCTTCTAATTGGCCCAGTCTACTATGGCCGCAACTTCAGGGGAAGCTATGGCAAGATCGAGGGTCAACCCATAGACAGTGGTGGGGACTTTGGGATCATTTAATAGTATAGCGTCACAGTCACTTATTTGTTGCTGTAAATGTTGTCCTGGTCTGGTGCTTTTTGAGCCCCATATTGTAGGATTGGCGTTGAGATCGCCTGTTATTAAGTGATGTTTATATGAATTTGTTGCTTGTTGTATATGATATAGGTGGTTAGGGGAGATGTATGTATTAATTAATTGGAAGGGACCGCTTTTAAAGTCATTTCAGTGGTGATTGATTGCCAATCACTGGAAGAGTTAATTAGGGGGGACGTGTTGTGTGGTATGTTATTATGTATTGCAGTTATCAGTCCTCTGGATACAGTATCTGAATTATTTGTGTGAGAACTGTGGTAGATAGTGTATCTGGGAATTTTTATTGAATATTTAGTGTTTGTAAGAGTTTCTTGTAGTAATAATATGTCTGGTTGTTTGTCTTCGATGGCTGCAATTAGGCTATTTTGTTGCAGTGGAAGCCTCGGATGTTCCAGGAGATGATGTTGAGATCTCTCCCGAGCTGTCCTTTGCTTTCACTGGGGTGTGTTGTTTTGTGGGTTTTGGTTTTGTCTGGGCTGTTGTTTTGGCTGACCCCAGCGCCACTTCCAGGATCGAGTCCAAGACCTGGCTCGATCCGACCTCTTCCTAGACCTTGGTTAGGTCCTTCTCTGCCTTTGACAGCAGGTCTTTGGGCAGTCTCTGGATCAGATCCTGGATGCTTCGCATAGCCATGAATATTGACTTCCGAGTTAGCTGTAACCAAACACTGTTTATATATAAGCTCTCTGCTCTAACCATCTACTTCACCAGATGGCGCTTCTAACACATGTCAGTACGTCTCTCTCTTAGCATAGCCAAATTCTCAGAACGCGGCTGAACTGGCATCAATAACAGGGTCGTAAAACGATATCAGTGAGAATATGTCATCGATTTCATAAACAACGCAAACTAGCCGTGTCATCTCTCCTGTCATAGCGTGCCTTAGTCTCATTAGATGATTATTAATATAAAAATAATAAAAGGTAGTGTGTCTATTTTCGCAAATAATACATTCGTCAGGTGGCAAAACTTTACGGTGGCTAACTGGTATGCTTCGATTTTACTTCTCAGTAGTTTCTTTTTTAATGAGCACACACATACACATACACAAACCTACACGAATGCGTTTGTTTGTTCACAAAAAAGTTACATTAAAAAGAGATATTGGTTGGGACTATGAGTTTTACTCATTAAAATTCGTTTTTTTAATTCTAAATCCTTAGTTATATGCCTGTATCAGTGTATGGGCCAAAAGTGGAGCGAGACTTTTAAGCTTCTCTTTAATAAAGATGTATTACCAAGAGCATATAAACACACCCTATAGTGATTTTCCGAGATGATTGGACTTGTTAAAATGTTACTTGTTATTAGGTTTTGTTTAGGTGAAGATGCAATTATAGATGAGATTATTCTGACATGTATGGATATAGTTTGTTGTATTTTCATAATGTACGTACAAAATCGCGTTATTAGAAGAAAATATTTGCCAAATTGTACTTATAATTTAAATGTCTCGACAAATGCTTATAAAACACCATGTCCACATACCTTAATATTAGCATTTTATGTATTCACATGTATTTGGACAGATTATTAATTATAAGAATTCATATTAATGTTATTAATATATATTCATATTAATGTTATTAAAATATATTCATATTGGAATTATTTTGTGAGTGTTCATCAGCTGTTTTTATTCACATTTACTCGGAATCCAGTTTGAAACACAAGATTTAAAAAAATTAGATTCAAAATGTTGTATTGTTGAACTAATTACAACTATTTCTATGAATAATAAGTGCATCTCTTGATGGTCTTTATGCCGCAGCAATTTCGTACATCCTTCAAAAGTATTAGGAATCATTATATGAAAGATGATGTTCAAATAGTTCTATAATTAGAAGAAAACTTTTATTTGTCATTCTTTTAAATGTGTTTTCAGCAAATTCAATAGAAATTAAATGGTCATTTAACATAGACAGGGAAAACATTCTAGTTAGCTTATATATCCAGTTAAACAACATTGGACATTTTGAGCTATGCTGGTATTTTTGTTGTTGTACACTCGACATATACTTAATGAATATAAATGGAGTTCATTGAAGATGCATTTTATTCACATGCTTTGAGTCAGAAGTATAGTTAAACTGAAAAGTTATTTGCATTTCTTCTATGTTGATATCTTCATAACAAAAAGATGACACTTCCAAAAGTATCAATTACCATAACGATGGTATGAATGTTTACGTAACAGGATAAATGGAAGTGGAGAATTTCAAGATTGGAGTATTACAGGAATGACCTGCTCAGTATCGGCTAACACGAGTGACGTGTAGCAGTGTCCCAATGGCATATATCACCCGACAGGATTTGATTTCACAAACAAAATAACAATGCTATGATAAAAAGCTCATTTGGAACAGACAAAAAACATTATCGGTAACAATGTAAACATGTGACACAAACATAAAAACATAACAAAAGAATGCTAAGTACATTTTGCAATGAGATTTCAAATCATTTTTAAAGCAAACCGATGGTTAAGCAATGCACAAGTACTGGCGATTGATATGTAAAAACCTTTGTCATGATGACCTTATTAAGGCTAGAGCTGGGTGAAATACAGGATATGGGGGGGGGGGATATAAAAATATGTAACTCTGTTTGATAATGGAAACTAATTCTGACCGAACATCATCATAAACCACAATAAAATTAATTTTAATAAGGAGACAAAAGATTCCATTCATGTGGCATCACAAGATTTGTACATGACGTCACAAATTTTTCGCACAAGGATCTTGATACTCGTTATCTTATAAAAATTATTATACACCAGTAACAGATATAACAGTACATAGTATTATAATATGATCTTATAATGTGCTACAAAAATCATCTGCACAGACAGTAACAGAAATCACTACCTAGAAATATATCATGTGCACTAGTGTATATTTTCATAGATGCATCTCTTTAATTAAAGCATCATTCCAAATTAATTTTTAGTCTCCATTGTTTAAGCCATCCTGGTGCTGAATGTGTATTTCAATTAGTTACAAGTTCTGTACAAGCAGTAAAGTGAATTTTACTCATGTACTGTGTACCAAAATTATATATTTGATGATATTTATAATGTTTAAATGCAGCCCTAAAATATTTTGATATCTTGCAAAAGAAAAACAGAATTTGTGTCAGTAAAGCTGTTCTCAGCACAAGTACAAGGTTCATCAACATCACCTTGCTTGTATCCTAGGTTTAAGCTACATAAACGCTATTTACATATGTTTAAGTTCCACACGTGCACTGTCTAAGCAAGAACGAATATAGCATTGATAAACATCCACCAACTTTGAATGTAATTAAATTCAGTTAATAACATTGAAATGTCTTAAGGTTGATTTGCTTAATTATCATACAGAAATACTCATTAATCTCTTTCAGTATCACAGAGTACACTAAACCCTGAGCTGAGTTAAAGAAATTCCATTTTGACTAATCCATCACCTTCAGGATGCTGCCCGAAAATAATTCATGGCAGATAGCATTTAGAATTCCTGACAAAAATTATGAACAAAATTGATAAAAAATATAACAATTAAAATCTCAATCAACTCAAAACAAAGGAGAAAGGATTTTCCTGAAATATACATTCATCACATAATAGGAATTTTAATGATTAAACTTATAACACTTGCCTAGCATGTAATACGACAGGAGTGAGCAGATCTCAATAGATTAATGGGTTTCATCAAAACTACTGAAACAACATCAAGAAAAGATGATCAAAACCCAGCAGTAAGACAGTATTATTATCTGAAAGATCATAGGTCTGCAGAGGAGGAAGACTTTCAAATTTTATATTAATTACTGTGACAAGTTCAATATAAAAACATGTGACTTAATGTTAACAACAACAAAGCACAGAATATATAAATTAAAAGCAGAAGGAGGTTTCACAAAATAATCATATTCTATAACTCATCGTGACTCTGGTGATCAACTTTGTGTGAGTCGATTTCAAGATTAATCTCAAATAATTCATCCTTGAAGTCACCTTCCTCCATATGAAGATAACGTCGAGAATAAGCTGTGTACCTCATGAGAATGGCTGACAGTTTATGCTGTTCTATGAATTGGCCTGAAGTTGAAAACAACACCTTGTGCAGGTGACGTGATTCATTCAGCTGCAAATGTTTCACCCATATCCGTTTTGTTAAAACATTTTTGTACCACTGTAATATCCTTAGTGTATTCCTTGTTAAGTCTCTAAGGTCTAATTCAGTGGCAAACAGCTTTATTTTTCTCTGCAGTGTGTGTTTTGCCTTGACTAGCTTAGAAAGAGCTTGGTTCAGTGAATGTATGCGCCGCACAGTAGAAGCTCTATTGGCTGTGATACAGGCTCGAGAACATATACTTAATCCAGTGTGTAGTCTCAATGTGGTACTACTGTGTTGCAGAATGAAGTAGATCAGATTTGGCAAAGTCTTGTAAAGATGATCTGGGAATGTCACACTTTCTGACTTCCTGTGAACATCAATATAATTTTCTATTGTTAACTCATTGGAAATACAAGCTAACACTAATCAAAGCTCATAGTACAACAGCAAGAATAGGAAGTATAAGTTAGATTTATTACAGTATAAATATTCTTTACCTGTGAGCTGGAAACAGGACAAGTGTTGGAAATACATCCATTGTGTATTGCCATCTTAGGTCATTCTCTGAAGCATCCACTCTGTAACAAAGAAATGACAACTTATTTTCCTTATCAAAACAATCCATCTTTTGAACAAATGACTTATAATGAAAACTCATAAATAACATAAAATTTAAATATGCATACTTTACCTTACAAATAGTATATCTGGTGAATGTCTGAAGTATTTGGCAAGTAACAGGTAGATATGATTGAAACTTAGACAGTAGCCACACCACGGTGTATGGTATAGTACAACAACATCCTGAAAAAGTCATAATATTAATAATAGTGACAGATGAACACTGAAATTAAACATTGTTCTGAAAACTTTAGAGTCCAAATTCATCTTCATTATTCTGAGGCGGCAGTAGATGCAGTCTGGCGATTTTATTTAAAAATATTTGAGTGACCTTAGATTTTACTGAACAAAAATAGATTCGTCTGTAGTAATAATACTCCCATGTCAAGCCAGCTAGTAATTTAATATATGTTTATACTAAGAGACCAGTAGGAAAATAGCTAACACAAGAATAGTCCACAAAATGTCATGTTGAACATACAACTTTATAATACATGCCCTCTATTTATGTAATCTTTGAAATTTTGATAATAAATCTATCTATTTTTCTAAATATACATATACCATACATACAAGTTGATCTTGTATATAAGATAAATTAAGTATATCAGTCAATATCACAGGAAACTGTACCTAACTTGAATATAAGACAAGGCAGAATTTAAAGCTTTGAAAAAAAATTATTTTCAGAAAAATGGAATTTTCTTTTTGACCTGGAATGCTGAAATTATCAGGAATGTTGAACTATTGGTAGAGATATGTGTGTGTAGAACTGATTTCACATAAAAACATTTATCGATATTTATACATAAAACTAAATACAGAGACAGCTAATCATGCTGAAACTGTTAACTACTACTGGTACTCACAGCTTTATGGGTTTTTTTAAATTTAAATGAAACAAATTAAAATAGAAGGATATCAATGATAATTGCAAATTAAATTGAATTATTTAGTAGAAACACGAGTAGGTCTAACTGAAACAAAAAACATATTGTACCTATTATTGCTCACCAAACCCAATGGCCAGTTTTTCATCTGACTCATGCATAAAACAAGTAAGGAAAGTTTATTTTTATTTTTTCAAGGTCTTGTACAGTACTTTTCATACGTGTATGTATTATAGCTAGCACTTTTTTCTGTGCAATTATTTTGAGAAAATTCATCATACTCATATTTACAACAAATATCTGGCAGTATTTGACTATTTCACTTGTATGTGAAATAAACACTTGAATGTCAGTGACCTACTAATTGAGAATATCAGGTGTCTAATAATGTAAATGATAATGTAGTCGGACAATAATTTCAATAATAGTGTCTACTTATATTCATAAAATGGCAACAACTGTCTTCACAGATCATAGAACTTTACTGTAATTGTTCAAAAATTATTAAATCGCCAACTCAGCTGAAGTACCTCAAAGAAATAAGACAGTCCTAAAACATGAATGCAAACATATACATTTACCATTAGCAAATCTTCTAGGCTCCTGTGCTACTCTTTAATTATTTACTGAACTGTTAAAAGATCAGAGTGAAAAATAAACACCAGACAGTTACCTTCTCCACATTTATCACACGTTCCTCGAAATTCTCGCTGCTTACATCCAACACACACACCTCTTTATTACTGTCATCACACAGCGTTTGATTGTTATGTACATTGGTAGACCGCGATGAAAGTCTTAATGAGTGCTTGGTGAAATTATGAACAAACTGAACTGGAATAAATAATGACCATGATTAATTATGCAAAATAAAAATGGCTGCTGAAAAATGCCAAAAAGACTAATGTAATGTAGCAGTTTATGTTTTGGGTTATAGTTAGCATGTTGAGTTGGTAAATACTAACTGATATTTGATTTTGTGACTGGCTTTTCCATTATAAACTGCTCCTCCATCTAGAAGTAAGGAAACAATATATATATATATATATATATATATATTTAGATCTATCAGTGTGCTTGTATCTGCATACACACACACATTTCAAGTATAGCTTTCACAACAAGTATGTAACACTCATAAATATTTTATAAATAGTACAAAATAATTATTATTGCTGATTTATTTAAGACACAATCATTAATAAACAGCAGACTGCATATAATGTCCATCCTTACCCTTTTGTCAAATATGACAAGCACAGGTTCTTCATGTGTTGAAGTAATGTTAATTCCAAGCTGCTGTGCAAACCTATGGCTCCCTCTGGTGTCCATAATTAGAAATGTCAGTGTCCTGTTGTTTATGCAGGCTTCCCCTGTCACGTTAGTATACGCTGTAGACAGAAAATACAAAGGAGGAGCTTGCCACCCATGCTTTCTCTGATATGCAAGTTGGTCACATAACCTCTTGTGCTTATCCCTAATGGAGTTGATTACAAATGGGTCATCTGACCTGCGACCCGGTCCATGAGGAATGTAGCTTCCATGAAAAGGATTTTGATAATAGGAATGGTTCTCACAGCAGACAGTGAGGAATTCACCAGGATTATAATATGGCATCAGTTCAGCGCACATGCCTTGGTGTGTGGGGAATGATTCAAGTAGGTAAGGCCAAGATGGTAGGTCCAAAACCGATTTCATATCACATGGTAGCCAGCTGACTGGGTTGGTCTGTAGATAGTTCAAGCACACATCACATGAATTGTACTTGGTGTAAGGCGGATCAACCATGAAAGATTGGCAGCAACGTTTAGTTGGTATTAATCGTTCACTCTGTCTGCCACATGGTGCTGCTACTTCATGGTCATCTTGACATTTAAATTTAATGTCTAATTGGTGCAAGGCATTCATCCATCTCAGGTAAGTCAACGTGTTAATCACTTGGGGAATGTGTGTCATGTTCTGACAGTTATAGTAATCCAAAGCTACTTCACGAAACTAAAGAGAGAACATAAAATTAGATTAGTGCTCTGAATGTTCAAAGATATACAACATTATCAACAACTGACACTTCTATATACATACTACAAATATACATATAAAAACAGCGCCAATAATATTTACCAGACTTGCATATTGGTTATCACAGCTGAGAGGGTAATTTGGTAGAAACAGTATCACAGCTGGAGTATTTAGATGTGATGATAATACTGAACTCTTACTACCAGTAGGTAGTATCCATGATACACTTAACTGTAATAACAACAATAATAATATTAAAATAGACAAACACACACACATATATCAGTGTTCAAAATAGCACTTGTCTGTTTGTCCAGGACAAATGATAATTTATTCGGACAAGAAGAATGTCAATGACCACTCATTGGGTGGACAATTTATATTTTCCTTTAATTCTTATAGTGGCTAAAGTAATATAATTTTTTGTTATGGAGATGCCTTATAAAATGCACATGTTTCAAATTTTGCAAACTTCCCAAATGACTGGAATCATGCCAGTGTGCTTGCGTCTGTTAAATCCAAAAGCTGCTTAACAGGGAATCCTAAATTATATTTTATGCAGCTTTAGGATGGATGAATGAAGGTTGTTTAATGACACATCGGCACAATTTATACTGCTTTTAGCGGAGATTCCATATGGACAGTATGCGTTATGTGAATCCAACAAAAAATGGAAAACATGTAGATGTACAAGCATGATTCCATATGTGTGACTGTGTATGCAATTTTATGAATCAACCATCTGATGAGTGTCTAGGCAGGCTTTCCCAAGGAAAATGGGTCAGAAGGTAGAGAGCTGTTCGAAACACATGGATACTGCAACGTCGCATATGTATTTGGATTCACAGGCTTTACTCTAAAAGCATTCTTCACAAGTTGAGCAGCACAAAACAATATTTAATATGGTTGATAAAAAAATGCAAAACCATGTCAGCGTACGATCATGGCTATCACTGCATATATATATATTGGTATATATATATATATATATATATATATATATATATAATATGTATGTGTGTGTGTGTGTGTGTGTGTGTGTGTGTGTGTGTGTGTGTGTGTGTGTGTGTGTGTGTGTGTAATTACTTACACACTAATATTCTGTCCCATGAAATAGTGTTTGAATCCTAAATATTAAAATATGTCTGAACCTGACTTTTGTATTAAAAATTAAATAAAACATTTAACTACCATAATGTCAGGGTGTTATACTCAAATTGTCTTGTAACATTTGTAAGGGATGAAGATATTGATTGTTATTTTAGAAAGAACCTCATGACAATAATTAATGGTTTTCGGGGTGGAAATCAAATTTAAATCTTCAATTTTGATATATTCAGTCTAACACCTGTTAATAACATCATGCCTTCACTGACTACATTACACCCAAAACTAATTTAACAATTAGCAAATATAAATGTGTTCTACTAATTTTTAATACTAATAACTTCTTTCTTTATGTTCTCCCTCTGTGGTAACAACAAGCATGGTTGTGTTATGCAATGATTCAAATAGTTGGCTCGTTCTTACTAATATAATCAGTGAATCATCATCTAAGAGTCTAGTTGAACTGCCAAATTTATGATGTCATTGACTTATAGTCACAATGGGCAATAATTTTGTGCTTGTACAGAACCTAATGTGCTGTACTTTTATGTTTACATGATCCATATCCATAGATCAAAATATATAAGGGCATCAGTGTTAATATCTAGTACTGTCGGTTCTATTCTGAATGGCAAAGATGATATAAAATGCAGAGAAAGATTAATTCTTAAGATCTGCATATTTGAGAAGTAATTTTGCTTGGTTGAGAAAACACTCTGCTGTCAGTACCAAACAATTGATTGAGTTGATTGCAGTTATTTTTAGGCTTGGTGCTGGTCACATACAGGACATCTACTTAAGAGGCATCTGCCTAGGGAAATAAACCCCAAAAAACATGTATGAGGTAGATTTGAACCCAGAACATTGAGGTTTGAAACATAGTGCTCTAACAATTGTGCCATAAGAACATCTTATCAGCAACAAACAAATCAAATGACATAAATTTATATATTCAACAAATTAACATAAACATATTATCATGTAAATCATCTCAAACATCACATCTATGATGTAGTAAGCAATCAAACAACACATAGAACATTTACAGTTAATCAGAAGATATTGTATCCGTGCTTTAGGACAAAATGGCCATAACATGTATAAATCAAGAATCAGATTAAATTGGTATGTTACTGAGTAATGACAGATGGCCAAAAAAACACCAGTCTGAACAGATTTACATAGAATAAATTCATTCAAATGAAAAGTGGGAACAAATAATTCAAGATGGGGGATCACTATATTCTATTATACAAAATTAAACTATTACTTACCTTCTGTTTATGATAGACCACCCAGTTTGATATGTTCTTAGCTGATAGTCCATAAAATAATGGATACCTCTAAAAAGAATCAAAATATATCCACCTGATTAAATAAACAGACACAATTTATATCAATATACCTCTTAGCCACAACAAGCTCGGACATGTAATTTCAGCTATGGATGTGAACCATTCACTCATGTAATATTTGCAATTATTAAAATCAGAACAAATGTTATTCTTCTTCGTTCTTTTACTCAAATGTTATGACAAGTTATGAAACAATTAATGAGAAATGTTACCAAAGCTCAAAACCATACCTGCTTAAACATTTGGAACCAAAATTCATAGAACCAAAATCAGTGATTGAATAAAAAAACATCCACACAACAAAATTCAGAACATTTATAAAGAAATATTTAAACAGCTAATTTGGATAAAAATGCAAAAAATATGACCCTTTTCAAGTCAGACAGCTGCAGTAATATTCCTTTGACATAACAGAAAAGGCTAAACCAATTGGCAAATTTATTAAATGGCATAACACACTGTTATGCCATTGATAATCAAGTCTACATGACTTTAAAGCCATGTGATAACTAGGATGATAATTCATCTTCAATTGAAGCTTGTGCTGGATACAGAAACATTTGAAAAATCCTGTTTCACACATTCTAAGTACCAAATGGAACAGCACCGCTGTATCTGAGCAATCTGATCCATTAGTATATACCAGCGAGACTGTTGTAATCTGAGTCTTGTTCAATTTTGAAGGTGCCAATAAGCCACAAAACAAAGTATAGAGAGATATCTTTCAGAGTATCAGCTCTGAAATAAGTTGTTTGATCATATTAAATTTGCAGCAAGAAACGTTTTGTAAGATTCTTAAAACACACTTATTTAAATTAGCTATAATAATGTTAATCTAGTGATTTAAGTATAAAATGTGTTATCGTATAAAAACTGAAAATTTTTTGTCTTCATTGTAAAGCACATTAGAGCAATTCAAGTTTAATAAGACACAATATAAAATACTATTACTTTATTATCATAAAAAAGTAAATCATTTAATTTTTTTAATTCTTTCATCTTATAGAGAGCCAGCAAGATAGCAATTATTAATGCTAATTAAACATACAGTTAGACAGTAAATGAAGGTGGCACTGTAATGTTTTTGATCCACTGAACCATTACAAATAAGTAATATCCATTAATCACAACTACTACAGTGTTTAAATCATTTCAAAATATTTTATTGGTCAGTTTTGGATTTCATGCCATTTTGCATAAAATGCTCTATCGTGGATTCCACAATTTGGGGTCTAAGGTCTGACGGTGTTATATTCAATTTTGTGTTATAATGGACCACAGTATAATGGGGCCCGATTGTATACAGTAAACATAAGCAAACCAACCAGAAAACCAGTATTTTATTAGTACATGATGGTTAGCTATTAACATTTCATAATAGAAACTCCTGTTAAAGTCTGCAACAAACATGTTTGATTACTCAATCTCTAATGAGCATACTAACCAAGGTCACATTAAGGGATCTGTTAAGATGGATTGTGCCAGATTTAAACATTTTGTGGTCCATAGCTATTTTAGAAGAAGTTATCACAGCAAATTCCACAGGATTTCTAGGATCTGAAAGAGAAAATGATTTCATCAAAAATAGCCAAAAAAAGTACATATTCTATTTAAGTAATACAATAAGGAAAGCTTCAGTGTATGCTAATAACAACATAACCATTTATTTTATAATAACGTCACATATTTCTTTTTCTATCTCAAATATTACAGATTGCTTTACAACTATAATCAGTTGTTAAAATACAATTATTAAAAATGCCTCATCATCGAGTAACATACTATTACCTTTGTACAATGTTTTTGTAAGATGAACATTTGTCTCCTAGAAAACCTCACAAAGAATAAAACCAAAATTTGTCTCTTAGTCTTACAGGTATTTGATCCTTTTGTGTTTTCTTATGTTCGCAATATTAAGTATCTTTGACAATAACATTTCTATAGTTCTCTACAGCTTACCATTTTCATATAGCCTAAGAGAGGCATAATAGAACTGTACAAATCCAGGAGGCTGAGGTGATGAACTGAAGTCATAATATCCAAGTACAGCATTCTGAAAATGTCAACACATGTCATTTGATATCCTATATGACATTCTAGTAGATGACACTCAAAACCAAGACAATCTCAGAAAGCCTGGAAAAACACAATTAAATAATGACTATTTGTTTACATTACATTACACAAATCAACCTAGACCATATACATATGACACAGTAACACATTTGGAACCTTTTCTGACTGATAATATTAATTTATAATATATATATATATATATATATATATTGAATATTTAATTAATCAATATAACTGCCAATAATTTTTATTCTAATAAAATAACAAATAGTTAAAATTCCAAACAGCACCAATTTGTAATAACATTTTACAGTGTCCACAAAAATGCAAAATTAAATTTTAGATTTTTCCTTCCAATGTACAAATTTCACACAGCATTTACATTAAAAAAAACCTTCTTTTTGAAATATCTGCATTTACACACACACACACACACACATTCAAACAATTATTTTTAATGTATATTTCTACCCAGAGACAATTTACACAAACTTTCTGTGACTGGTGAGACATTACAAATGTCTCAGGATTAAAAGTTGCCAGAGTTTGAATTCATGGTTCGAGATTCTTTGTGCCTGTGACTTATTATACACAGCTAAAAGACACCATTCATAAATCCAAACAAATATTTTTAATGTATATTTCTACCCAGAGACAATTTACACAAACTTTCTGTGACTGGTGAGACATTACAAATGTCTCAGGATTAAAAGTTGCCAGAGTTTGAATTCATGGTTCGAGATTCTTTGTGCCTGTGACTTATTATACACAGCTAAAAGACTCTATTCATAAATCCAAACAAATATTTTTAATGTATATTTCTACCCAGAGACAATTTACACAAACTTTCTGTGACCATTACCAGGGTAATAAAAAACTTTATTCAACCAAATGAGATTATACATACACAGGGTTTGAAATTGACCACTCACCACGGTGAGTGCATCTTTCTCCTGGCAAGTATCAATATATCTGCACTGGCCATACTGGCGAGTGCTAATATTTGGTGCCATTGGTGAGCATAAAGTCTATTGATCCCCCATTACTTACACAGTGCCACCAGGCCTCAAACAGGCATTTACAGAATGAATTAGCAACTCGGTGAAATGCTGTTATCGATGTGACCTCAACATTTCATATTTTGATGTAAACATGGACAAATTTGGTAAATAATGGAAGAATGATATGTATGATTTAGATGAATTTGACAATGAAATGGCTGAGGAGGATGTAGTGAAAAAGGTTGATCAGTTTCAAAATGATTTTGAGTGAAAATGATGATCTTGTGTTGAATGAATTTCACAAGCAAAAGTGATTATATTTGGATTAAACAAATTGTGATTCAAAAGTGATTGTTCTCATTAGCGGCAACTTTTATACCTTTTTCAGGAAATTATATAAAATAAAACCCAAACTTAACATTTTAATAGTTAAAAGAAAATGGTATAATAAACTCTGAAATGTTCCCATATGGCTTCTTTGGGGGCTAAATTTCAAAATATTTCAGGGACATGTCTCTGGGCTCATGTCCGCCCAAAATCAGGATCACTCCAAAAAATACCTGGTTAGTAATTCACAAAATCCACTAGTGACAGTGGCTAGTGATGGACATTTTTAGTGTCACCCCCTGCATACATATTAGTTGGAGCTGTTGATTAATATTTATCACAGTATAATTTGTATCATCAGGTAAAATATTCATGATTGTTATAAGAAGTAGGCAACAGTATGAATCTTGAGGTTATTACTGGTATATTAAATTAAATTTCATTCTTTTGTATTTCTTTGGAATTCACTATCTACTGAAAAAAGAAGTTTAGACAGTTTGAGGTTTACTAGAGAGCCACCAATCCTAAGCATCTTGTTTGAATTGCACTGTTATGTTGGTCCTTAGACATGGTATTATTTAATGTTTTATAGGATAAAACCACCCAGAAGCAGTGATTCTGTGGTTCAGCAAGGTGCAGTTATTGAAGGGAACCGGGTATGCAGCAAAACCAACAGTTGTAGTGAACAACCACATGATGCTGCAACAGAACACTGCAGAGATAAATTGAGACATGACCCGAGTGAACCTGAATGGGAAATTATCTCAAGGCCCACATAATTTCAGTACTCTAAAACCATCTAGCCTGTTGTTGAGACTCCAGAACATTACCTATGATGCTTGCAATAACGTTGTCTGAGGAAGAGGTGTATTTATAAAAATCTGGTCACTTCTACGATAGCTTTGGATGAAAGTCTTCTGGTTTCAATTTCTGGGTACTGCTTATGACAAGTTTGCTAACTAATGGCATACAGCTTCATGCAGATTGGTTCCCCAAAGCAATTAGAACATTTGAAGACAAAACAATAACCTTTCTATTACTACTTTTTCCCTAATTTTTTTAAATATTGTAAATGGATTTCAAAAAATCTCTTGAACATATATAATGGAATGTTTGGGTGTTATTGGTTTCAAATTCTTCAATCCACTAATTGTATTCTAACTCTAAGTGAGCAAACTTTTGCTTAACATAGTTGATATTTTCAATACAGCTTTCAATCATATGTACGGATGATTTACTGATAAAGAAATATGCAAAAATAGCAGCCAAGAGAAAACCTAATCAGAAAGAATAAAAGAACAGTTTTTGGCTATTATGACCAATATAGTTATACCACCTTACAACTGATATACCATATTTTTCCGTGTATTGAGCGTATTCGTGTATAATGTGCACCCCTTTTTGGTCAAAACAGTATCTGGAAAAGGCCTAGTTTTGGTGTATAACATTAACGCACAGGAGAAACAAACAAAATCTGCAACTGGTTGTTCAAACTAGAGAACATTGACAAATGCAGAGATATACGTATAAGGTGTTATTTTTCAATAAAAAGCTTTTAAATAAAGTTGATTACAATGATTGTGTGTTTGTTATTCTTTTAATCATGAACATGCAACAGTGTTTTTGTTTTCTTCCACTTACGCTGACAATCTGCTGACTTATTTGTACTTCCATACTGATATGCAAAGTAGGGGTTGGATGAAAATAAATATCACTATTCTGACCTCAGTATCATTTAAATGTCCTTACCAGTCCTTATACATTTGTTAAAAAAATTAAATAAAAACAGAATGTTGTTATATAATAATAATTCTTACTAATTAACAGTAATAGAGATAATTATCCAGTTAATGTTTTTTTTACAGCTGTGACATGTGAATGTAGGGATTAATGGATTTAATAGTGATTTATGTTCACACCTTGTATAATTAACCTTTTGATCATTTGGTAATTAAAGGTGATACAAAATTATAATTAGACAAACGAGGAAATTAAGTGATTTATTATAATAACCGTGAACACAGTTCTGGCTGTTTTCTGGGAAGAATATGGTATACTCTTTTGATTCCAAGTAAATTGTTTAGTATCATGAATTCTAGTCATGAAACTGATAATTAACTTCTGTAATTAGTATTATGTAACATTTATAAAAATAAACTTATTAATAAAACGTGTAATGTTCATAAAATAAACCCCAAATCCATCAATAATATCTGCAAACTATATATGACATCATAGATATCATGAAATATTCCAAATTACTGGAAGCTAGCAATTACAGCTCCCTCAAATGTCAAAATGTAAAGTGGGAAGAAGAAAAATCATATGCTCTGATGTCAATAAGCACAACAGTCAAGTAGCAATTACTGGATCAAATCAAGTCACATATACTCTAGCTTAGCCTTCTGGTGACCTTATCTGTCCCATGGCTCAACCTACTATAATTATTGCTATATATACTACTATAACTCATCAGTTCATTTACATAAACCTGACAGCTCAGCAGAAACTTCATGCTACCAGAGTACAAAAAAATTTTATACGGAATTTCATTATATGGTTTTCTTTAGCCATTTCATTAACTTTTGAAGTTGTTTAGGTTAAGTATTCTGCAATATTTGTAAATAGCTTTTTCATTTGAAGTTATAATTGGTTGAAGATTGTTTACATTATTATATCTGGATCAAACAAACAGCTTGTGGGCAGTTCCTTTAGAAGTTTCTGATCTCTGTCACGCTTCAAAATGACAATATCCATAGAACTGTTTATAGTCACTGCATCAGCACTTTGAACTGGATTTTTGAATAAGTGTTGACCCTAGTCATATTTTGACATCATTTACAATCTCCATGAACACATTTGTATTAGACTTGAAAATCCTAAAATCAAACTGAACTATTCCTTTAAGCATTTTTGAAACTTAATACAAATGTCACATTTCCTTTTAAAAATATTGGACAAGATGGTAATATACTTTTTAAGTAATAACTACCAAACAACAGTTGTAGCATTTCTACAAAACACACTATTTCTCTCTAAACTATAATGTTTTGATTATTCTCTCTTATATCTGTGATTAAATTTCAAATTCCTGACTGGTTGCTGATATTTCAACTCTAAATTGTCTCTGATATTTCAACCCTGACTCAACTGATATTTTAATAGAATTTTAAATTTCTTGGACTTTCTTTTGCAGAAAATACTTCTTAATCAATTCTTCTGACAATATACAGCTTGTTGTATTATAATGTTGCTTTTCAGATGAATCACATTATATATTTGTTGCTCTGTTTTTAATATATGTATTTCTAAGTTTTTCACTTGTTTACAGATAAAACTAAAAATAATTACATACAAATGTGTGTTTTTGTGTGTGTGCTCTTCACAGAGAAAACATCAAACCCGCCTCTAGAGTTTGTGAATAGGGGAATCTGCACTTGGTGACCAAAAACAGGAGTTAATAAATTTGAAAAGGGCACTTTAAAAAATAAACCTTTAAGTTTATATAGCAGTTTAGTCATTTCCAGTAGTACACAATCAGTGACTCTGAATTTACAGAATAAACAAATCACTTGCTATTCATTCATCGTATAGTAATTATAATGATCACTGGCATAAAAAAAATGGTGAAGGCAATATGTAAGTGATAACCATCTAAATTTTAAAATATGTGAGCTAATTCTGATGTTTAAATCAGATCACTCATGTGACCCTTGTCATGTGCAACATGTATGTTCACAGGCCTGTGATTACTAGAAAAATACTGGATTCCTATTTCAAATGGCTACAGCTGAGTGGCTTGAGAAAAAATAAGTGCTAAAACATAAATTCAGACAAATCTATTAAATATAATTAAGCCTAATTAATTGTATATATATATATATATATATAATGTGTATGTATGCATGAAATTATGCTAATGTGCCATGTATATATGTAATAGGTACAAACACTTACATCTCTGTGTGCTAAGAAAGCAGCTAATTCATCTCTGTGATAGATATATTTCAATGGATACAGCATTCTGTTGGCAAACTGGATAATATACTCAGCTCTCAAAACACCTTGAACACAATAATAGATACTAATTAAATTATGTAGAGATAAACATATAAAAGACATACCATTTCCTTCAAATTTAGCCTACAATTATCTCATTTGTCATCACTGCTTGATAACTGGACTGTGTCCATCACCAAACATAATTATGATTTGTGGATACAAACCACAGACAGAAGGCCAAAAAGCAACAGTATCACATAACATATTACCATAAAGTACTAGTCAACTGCAATCTTGCCAGCCAAATTTGTAATGCAATACCCCCTTCAAATTGTTTCTCATGCTCACTTAATAAGGAGACATTGGAGAGCAGAGGAAATTGCTGATGTTGTTTTATATTAATTTTATTATTTTTGCTGTTAAGCCTATTTTACTTATATAGTTTTCTGTTTTGTTTTAGTCTCAAACTCAAGAGAACTACTGAATGTGATAAAGTCATAGGAAAATTCTAGCTTATCATTAATGGTCAAGATACAGATCTGAAAAGGGATATAAATTAATTAGATTTGGTGGGTTTTTGACACTGATGGTTTTAATCATTGTATTATCTGCCTGTCAAAAATAACCTAAATATGGCAAAAACACATACACCCCATAATTTATGTGACAAAAATGTCAAAAACTATTTTTCATTTCACAAATTGATTAAAACTTCGTTTTTAGTTGATGTGTATATGATTCATTTCATGTATTGGTGATATTAATCATTTGAAAATATGTCCACAATCAAAGTACAATACATGTAGGACTAAGCAGATTTCACTTATGGTCAATTAATATGTGTTTCGCCAATTGAGTGATTTAAGGTGTGAAAAATGAAACCACACAATTACCCGGTATATACAAATTATAATGAAGTATAATTTCTGGGGACACAAACTGATATGATAGGTGAAGCACCACAATTCCATACAAATTATAATTGGGTTATAGTTTCTGAGGTCCAATTTGATCTGACAGATGAAGTAACAGAGTGTTTTTTCATCTAGGAGATAACTATAGTTGACTTAAAATTCACTACAAGTATTATAGTGGGAAATTATAAGATGATCCGATCATTTCACATGACTATAGGACAGATATTATGTCATAGGCTGTTTGTGCATAGACATTATAGCCATGTTACAAACATTGCCTTAGTTATGGACATTCCAGCCTACAATATTTTTTAAAACAGAATTTTCACCACATCAAAAAGGGTTTGACAGTTTTAGATATCAAAAAGTATTTTTGAGAAGAATTTTGGCTGTCCTGTTAAAAACAGGTTTATGACCATCAATAACTCTCTCTATATATATATATATATATATATATATATCAGAGATCATGATTTAAATCACGACAAAAAATTAGATTTGTGTGTGGGCTATACTTTGATAAGATTAAAGTTGTGTGGAGAGCAGTATGTGGGGTAAGTCAAAGAAATACAGGGAATTGTCGCCAGAATTTAAAAAAGTTTAAATAACAAATAATGGATTTGTTTAATATTAAATTTTTTTTAAAAGCCTGATAAATATATACTCAGATGTGACAACAAGTGAAACCCACCTAGCACCCTAAAATATCTAGGTATATAGATGCCCCAAAATTCATTCTGTTCATTTTCTTTGCTCAAATTCATACTTCTGAACTTTTGGCATGTGAAGTTTAAAACATTTATCCTCCATCTCTAATACATAAAGATCTAGATGAGCTCATTTGATGTTTGTTTAATATATAGTATGTAATAAATCAATATATATAAATTAATGCATTAATTTTTTAACACTGTAATTCCAAACAGAGTTTATGATGCAACCTCCCATGTACCATATATAAAACATATAGTGATAAAGGCTCGATAATAGGTAGTGTTGTAGCTCTATCAAGTGAACATAAACAAAATAACATATATGTAACAGTGGCTCAATGTTTTGGTAATTATTATTTTTATTATTGAGATCAACAATAAAATATGACCAACTACTGGACTGGCATTAGAAAATCTACAGATAAACTGAAAATATTATTCATATGTTTTCGTTCATAACAATTTGAAATATTTCTCAATTCTACTGAGCACACTACTAGGATCTGATATTAGAAATGTTCTCATTGGTTAATAAACTTGGAACACAGGATAAACAGCCAATGAGTGTGAGAATTGAAGGGTCAAAGGTTGACATTTTTCTTATAATCAGCTGGTAGAATGACGATCTCAAAGTAGAGAAAAAGGAAAAATCCAAAATGTTCTAAAAGGTTAGACCCACCACATATCAGGAGCTTACCAAAACTACATGTATCTCATTCTCAACAATAACCCATGAACAAGTGTAAAACATGGGAATCAATGGCTCCATGAGGAAACTCTCATCCCTATGTGATCAACTTTATTTCCCACAAGTCTCAGACTTAGATGAGATAGTTGTATAAAATATTTCACCAAACGACCCTATTTCAAATTTAGTTATTATAATATATAAAATTTCTATTCACATTAAATATTAGACTTGTTTACATTTATTTCTAATTCTAGTTATCCTACAAACTACATTTAACAAATCTAATTATAACTGACATAATATTATCTATTACCTGTGTATAGATATCCATCTCGGTTCATGTGATAGAAGATTAGGACAGGATAACTGGCAAAGTTATTCTGTTTCCGACAAGTTCCATTAGGATACCATGCATTAACACCAACAAACTGGAGCTAAATTGAAGATACAAAAAACTATCAAAACAACATAGACAAGTAAATGGTGAAAGATTAAGAATTTTTTTTACACACTAGCAATAAATATCATTCAAACAAAAGTGTATTTGTGTCAATATTTAGTTGGCATATGTAGTGCTGTTCATAAAATAATTCACAACAAATTAAAAATATTTGCCTTTTTTGACATAATGATTTATGAACTGGTTAATAGATAAATCGAATTCTCAGTAATATTTAGATTGTTCTACATATTTATTTGTTATAATGAAAATTTGGAAATGATAAAAATTAAATCAGCTGAATAAAGACTGACAAAAATGGACTGAACTTAGAATTGATCTGTGTTGCACAATATAATAATTTTTATAATAATAGTAATGTTTATTAACAGGTTCCAATAAAGGTACATCATAAAATTCTATATTGTCAGACCATATATATATATATCCAGTACTAATGATTTGTGACACTGAATGGCCTAAATTGTGCTGATGTGTCGTTTAAGAACATTCATCCATCCACCTATTTTAGAAGGATCATGTTTCACCAAAGGGTGTTAATCTAAGCATTAAGACTCACTGATAGAATGAAGCTATGAACATTACCACTGCATGCAGGACTAGAATTTAGAAGCGAATCCGTAAATCAATTTGGGGAATTTGTTTGTTGAGCGAATCACTGGTAATTCATGCAAAATTCACTGAACATTTGGTATAACTACTCAAACGTGGGGAAAAATTAATTAATTTTTATCAGTTTGTAAATTCTCTCAAAATTCTAAAACTAATTGTAGTGTCCATTTGCCAAATGGTGATTTAGAATTGAACTAGAGTCCACATGTACTTAGCATTAGTGTCTGGCATGTTCTCTTGATTATCACAAAATCAATTTGCAAGAATCAACGTTGATTCTGGTAAATTCTAGCCCTGGCATATGCATAAATATTAACACAGTAAATGCACATAAAAAGTCATACCCTGAGATTTTCAAGAGTACAAATATTACCAGTATTAATCATACTGGTTTTGTTGGACCTGTCTATCTCAGATACAGTGGATCATCAAATATTCATATCACACTTATGGCTTACTCAAATGACTTGGCAACATGGTCGGTCAGTGCACCAATCTGAATTTTTAGACATATCTGTCACACTCTCACAGCAAATCGCCACTGATCTAAACTGCTTTGAAATTTGGCTATGTTAAGTGGCCCAGAAATAGTAACCATGTAGTAAAACGATGTTCTCAAGAACAAAGCCTCCAATGGTGAAAACTTGTTAGTAAAAATGATGC
Source organism: Paralvinella palmiformis (assembly GCA_025642065.1). Classification (NCBI taxonomy): domain Eukaryota; kingdom Metazoa; phylum Annelida; class Polychaeta; order Terebellida; family Alvinellidae; genus Paralvinella; species Paralvinella palmiformis. The sequence goes on along the minus strand of JAODUP010000977.1, from coordinate 156,900 downwards.
AGCCTTCCCCTTTGGTTTTAAAAGGGGGGGGACTGTAAATTAACATGGGCACTTGGCAGGAAAACCATTGGAGGGTTGTGGGTTTCCAACCCCCACAAGAATTGTAAAATGATGACATTTACAGGTTATATGTGCAATTCACTTAAACAGTAATGTGATGGCTTTTTATTTTGGCCCCGTGGTGCCTACAGATTTTTGTTTTTGTGCCATTTGTCAAAATAATGTGGGTATCCCACAAAATGCATCTAGAAGCAACACTGCAATGTAATTCCCAGCCTTGGTATTATTTAGACTACTCTTTGAAACTGTCATCACATTTTACTAAAATTACTTAATTTTCATTAATTCAGCAGAAAATCATCTGATCTATAAGGTATTGTCTAATATTCCTGACACACTATGCTACCCAAGTTTAAGTCTGTAGCAACAGAAGGAAACACGATAACACAGTTTGTATTAATAAATGTTAGGATATAATAATAATGGCCGAAATGATAGTTTTTAACGTGGCTGGGAACCTCAAATGAGGGAGATGCATATGGTCTGTAATTTATAGCTTCACCACAGAGACTAATGCTAAATAAATTTAGAATTTATGGTATATTCGGTGGAGAAAACTTTGCCAGTTGCCTGGCTGGATGAAAAACTCCTCCTACTATAGGCGCAAACCTGCAACTTCCAGCACAGAATGACCATAGCCATAGGTAAATAGTCTCACACTCTACCCATGAGGTCAAAGAGGCAAATTAACTTGAATCCTTAAGAGACACAAGACTGAGGACTAGACCTTCGATGTCACAAATTAATGTCTAACACCCACAAACACAAATTTGTTAATGTTAAAGTAAATTACCAATATACTATAATTACAGCAGAAAGTGTGAAACATAGTTTTTTAATTGAGGATAATGAGTTTAGTAGGGGTGCCTCTGTGGTCTAATTGGTAGCACATTGGACCACAGATCACTACCACCTGAGTTCGAATCTCAGTGTGGGTATATCTGAAGGGTGTTTCACCTTTGGCTTCACTTCATTACCTTTGGTGGTTGTTTGGCTCATTTAGTCTAACATGTGTACAAAAGTGGCCATAAAACATCAATCATGAGTTTAGTACTGCCCTTTATTAATATATATAACTTCAGTTTAAAAAGATGTAACAATCTTATAATCCAATCCTATATAGGATTCTTGACCGTAATAACTGATTTCTTTAGCACAAAGACAGTATCATTATTGAGTAAGACAGCCATCTTATGCCGATCTAGAGAACATACTTACATCATCGGACATATAATCTGCAGCCTTCTGGAACTCATCACGTACACGTATGGATTTGCCACACCATGGAGCATAATACATGACAAATAGAGCCTCTCTCTCATTAAGCAGGTCACCAACATCAACAATGTTACCATACGGATAATCAAGAATCACAGATGTCGATGGAAAGAAACGTCTTGGTAATGGTTGAGGTATAACCACTGGCTTAGTAAAACTGAAATAAATTGGATATGTCAATAAACATACAAACAAACACAGCAACTTGGGGGAACTCTCATTGATATAAAAAGGAACTGCTGAAGACTATAATAACTGATTATATTTACAACTGAATTATCAAAGGCACAATCAAAATAGACATTCTCGATGACTTTAATAGTTTAATATATAGTGTGGCCCCAATATAACACAAAATCGGAGATATCAAGGTCAGACCTTGGACTCCAATGTCACAGCTGGTGAATATGGCTATGTGTAGTGTTCTATTTGTATCTTCTTCTATGATAAAGACAGATTTAGGCCTAAAAAGGTTCATAATAATAAATTAAGAGGCCAAAACACATTCATCAAGGGGTGTTTCAACCTGAGGTTTCTACTACCATAGACCTTGAATATAGTAAACTTAATAAAACCACAGTAGCTGCAAGGATTGTGACTTAACCACTAGCATCCTTTTTGAGACTGGATACAACTAATCCCATCTATAAATATATCTGTTATAACCCGCAAAATGATATATATGGTTCTTAATCTTACAGTAAAGCAAATATTATTTTTCAGGACATAATTACCATTTTCCAGGATAAAGTATACAAGATTTAAAGGTAATAAATCAAGATATGTGCAAAAAAGCATATCATATTTTACTTAAATTTGAACAAACATGGGAGATCAAGACCATATACCAGTACTCTTTTTCCTCTACAATCAAAGTTTTTTTCTGCAGGCATAATATTTATTCATTGTTTCTAAATTCTAACTTTATAAGTGGATTTTTTTCAAGGACATTTCCTAATTTTGTAAAATACAAGGACATTTCCAGGACCTAGAAGATGAATTTGTCATGACCCATAAGCACAATTTTATAGCTATTGGTCCAGCATATTTCCAGTTTCTGTGGCGTATATAATGTGTCTGCTGCCAAGAAATGTCACAATATTCAGTTTGAACTTATCATCTAAGTCATGTTTGGATTGACAAAAATTAAATAATAAATAATGGGGGGATAAATAAGTATTCTTGTACTTCTGATTGATTTCCCCTTGTTTCATGATCTATTGCAAGAAAGTATGATCATATATTTCCAGTGTGGTCCTTTTTATTATTAAGCGGCTGTTCACAACTCCTCCCCCACTACTCATATTGGAGCACTACGGAAAGATAGACCTGAAATATCACAAGGGTGGTCACTGCCAGAGTGTATTAAATCCTTGGGGATCTTTAAAATTCCCCTTTCTAATTAATTTGCCATTTAACGTAGTCAGCCATCCATGAGATACCATGTTGCTTGCGTGTTACCTTGACAGAAATGCACAAATACTTTGGTTTGGGGTTACAGTTAGGCAGACAGTGCAGGATCTTTAGTAAATTTGTAAGGTGACAGGTAGCTGGCAGTGTTATATTCTACCAGATATTTGGGAGTGTGCAGTTAAAGTGCCAGACCTATAGCTACTTTGGTGTACGTCTGGATCCAGACCAATAGCCGTTGTTATATTACAGAATGCATGGGAACTCTGGACATAAATTATATATTACTGTATCTTTAGTAAACAGAAATTGGGATATGGTATCATATCTCTAGCTACTGCCTTGTTTACAACTTCTACTAACATGCAAGAAGTAGAAGGTTGTCTCCAGGAGCAATTTATATATTCCTGAGTCTATTCCAATATGTAATCAGAATCATTCTGAAATATCGGTCTATCACATTATGAGAATATCTCATTAAATGTGCTTATTGCCTTATGAATTATAATTACCAATAGTTAAATATAGAGGGGGGAACTACAACATGATCATATTGAATATACCTACTGAGTTAACAATACAAATGGATAGCTGAAATTAATCATTCTAAACGTTTTGTTCAAGTCCTGAAATACAAATAAGGAAATCCATTATCGATTACAGTCGATTAATTTATTACTATAAATCAAAAAGTTATTAAATAAGAGCATGCCAGTTGTGTTGATCTCAATCAGATAGTCTCAGACTGACCTGGCTAGTCATGAAGGAGGATTTACTAGAATAATACGATTTGATACGAACACCACAGACAACACCTCACCTTTTGACATAATCAGACAACATGGAGAGAAAGACGACGAGTATCAGAGCAGAACATCCAGGATACCTGGCCATAATTCGTGAGATTCGTTTTATTACAGAGTTATATCGAAGGTGGTGGTCGTCTGCTTCTGTAGCCATCTGATAGTGACAGGCGGCCACGTCAGCCAAAGCTTATAACACGAATTGATGCCATCCGAAACACCAACAGATACGTCATAATTATCAGCATTTCCGCTAACTAGGAAAATGCCAATTTATCAATGAATTCAAAGCCATTATCTGCGGTAAACACCACACCTACTCCGTGTTTCTTAGGCAAATCTGTTTCGTTTATCCTGATGCAGGTGGTGCCACCTTTCGTTTGCGATTCTGAATATTCGCTTGATGGCGACACCATTCATCGCATGACGTGAATATATGGATTTAAATCGAGCTTCAAACACTGAGGTGTTAAAAGCTAAATAGGATAAGAGGTAAATCGTCATTAATCTTTTGTGATTTAAATCATAATCGGTTTTTGATAGTGGCTCCATCCTGTTTAGAATCCTCTGTTTAGATCCAATTTCTAGCTCGGCCAATTTAACGTTCGGCCCACACCAACTCGGCCACTTACCAACTCGGATTATACTTAGAGTGACAGTGTCACAATGTGTGCGCGTAGGTGTTGTAATAAAGGCGTGGGTTTAGTTTTTCGTGATGCTTATAAATATTACAGAAGTGTGACCAAACGACCACTAACTAAATAGAAAACAAAGTATACAAAAATATATATATATATATATATATATATATATATATATTAGAACATATATAACGCAGCAAATAGAAAATAAAGCATATATATATATATATATATATATATATATATATATATATATATATATATATATCAGTACGCATAATAAAATGTAGTTATAATTCTAATACTTCCGACGATAGCAGTAATAGAAGATATTTCACTCAGCCCAAATAACATGACTAGTTCCGGTTATAAAAACCCTTTTCGATTGCACGTGTCTCATGATTGAATGTGCATTTTATAAATAGAGTTAATTACGGCTCTGACACAGGCACAGGCGGCCTCCTCACCTGGATTGAGAACTTCCTCTCGTGCAGATGGCAGCGTGGTGGTGAATGGCAAGTTTGGGAAGAAATCCTCAAAGTTATCCCACATCACAGCGTACTTGGGTCAATTCTGTTCGTCATTTTTATTCATGACCTACCTGATGATGTCATATGTACTGCAAAGAAATTTGCAAATGACACCAAGCTCTTCCAGGGTGTAGGTTTCCCTAAGGACTGTGTATAACTCCAGGATGACCTAAATCGTTTAGTGGACTGGTCCCAGAAATGGCAGATGGGATTTAATGAAGTCAAATGCAATGTTCTCCACCTAGGCTTAACAAACCCATGTTATGAGTACAGTATGAGAAATACCCCCAATGGAAGCAATAACAGAGGAGAAGAAATTCAGAGGAGAGCCACAAATCTGATACCGAACTTGAGAAGTCTGCCATATAGAGACAGGTTAGAATCCATGAGGCTCCCATCTTTGTGCTATCGTAGGAGACGAGGCGACATATGGTTCAGGTGTATAATATCCTGAAAGGTACAGATAGGCCGAACTCTAACCAATTCTTCTCGTTGGCTGACATATCAAACACTAGAGGACATAGCCACAAGCTAGTGAAGCGCCGCTCAAGATCAAGTTTGAGGCAAAATGTATTCAGCTAGAGAGTGACAAACGATTGGAACGGGTTACCAGCGCACGTAGTAGACAGTCCTATATTAAATACATTCAAGTCCCGATTAGAAAAACATTGGATTAAGGAGCGTTACAATATGCTGTGATCCATTGAATAAGAAATATCTTACATAGAAAACGAGACTTGACCGGAGATTTTAACAGGGTGTGCCATCAATACTCCGTAGATCAGGTATCAAGGTATCAAAACCCAGGATATAATTGAATAATATACGTATAAATCAGTATAAATTCGGATCAATACCCGTAGCAGTGATACAACACGACTCAACGACCTGTGTCGACCTATTCAACAAGTCTTCATCATGTTGCATCCCGATCGTTGCCGATTAATTAATTAAATCACGGGGAGTAAGTAAAGGCACGGATGATGATGATGATGATTGATGTTTTACGGCCACTTTTGTGCACGAGGTAGGCTAAATGACCCGATCGACCTCTAAACGTAATGAAACAAAGTCAAAGATGAAACACCCTTCAGATATACCCACGCCGAGATTCGAATTCAGATGGTAGTGATCTGTGGTTCAACACGCTGCCAGTTAGACCACGGAGGCGCCCAAGTAAAGGTATGAAAAGTAAATGGTAAATCTATCGACCATTGATATAATTTTAACTCTTTTGCATACAGTAGTAGATATATGTTCAGTTGCTGTTAAATAACCGCTGCATACTTGATAGGTTCATTCTAAACAGTATTTGACAGACTTCCACTCATATCCATCTGCCCATTGTCCGACCTAAATTCCCCATCACATTTCCCGAGAATACCCAAAGAAAGATGACCTGATTGCGGCATTGACCTCCGCGCACGCCAGAATCCGGAAATTTTCTAAGCCACATAACATAGTTATTAGTTTGGTGCCAAGACGGCTGCCAGCACGACACCGGTAACACTGGATGGGCGGCTTATCTTTCTGAAGATTCGCCCATCTCAAGAAGATTTCCAGACTTCTCCTATAACCTTCACTGAACTCCTCAATCTCCAGAAACGCACACCTTCGTCTTACGCAGAAATGGTTAATCAAGTCTGGGATGAAACTGAACTCCTCAAATAACAAGCTTTAGCTTATAATCGTTTAAATAAGACATATAATACATTCCTAGGTATTGTCTAACATTTGTGTAAATATGCTACCTGTTTAGGAAAGCATAACGGAAAAAACCCCACCAACAAACGTTTTCTTTTTAAAGGGTGAATAATAGACAATTTCCGCGACGCATGCGCAGTCAACACCTACTGTGGTTTCCGGGTCAGCGAAGCCGTGTACTTAGTGAAGAAGCATGGAACAAAGAAGAGTAATTGTTTGTAAATTTACGTTGGGGGGGGATCCCAAAACAAAGACGGTCTATAAGTTCTAGTAGCGGTTTAATTTTTATTAAATATAACGTAGAATTGTTTTAGCTATAATATTATTTGTATGGGTAAAGTCAACTTTCAGCATTCGAGACGGCTGAAGCTGGGAAATAATAACTCTCGGACTGCAAGTTAGATGTTATGGCAATAAACTAAAAATATCTGCTAAAGAGCAATATGAATTCAAACGTTAGGAAAATATGATTATCTTAAATATTTAAGTTTCAATATATGTCTTGTTCTAAGAAAATAACAAAACTTTCGTTGTTTAAAACGGTTTTATTCAGACCTTCCAATATAGTTAATGATCATTCGTTTTTCTAACGGCTGTTTGAGTTACAACTTTTCACTCTGACGTATACTGTGGTGCTAAATACTACATACTAAAATTAAGGGGTGGTTAATTTGAAACTACAGTTATGTATGCAATCAAATATAAAGTTATTGACCTGTTATTGAAACTGAATCATCAAGTTGGGAACCTTAATAGACATGTTATCAATATATATCTCCGTGATCTCACGATTGGTAAAAGGAATGTTTTTATCATACGGTTCAGCGAGCCGGGTGAAACGCGTACCACAAACGGACTTTCGCTAGATGGCGCAGTCGTCGCGGAAGTTGTCTATTAATGCTGGTTAAAGAAGTAAACTGTTGCATAAATCATTTAAAAATAAATCAGAAATAGCAAACTGAAAGAAATTTGACTTCCAATTTCTGAGGAAGGTAGAAAATATTTAGTATTGCGACAAATTAATTGAGCATAAAACATATACCAATATAAGTTACGTGCACTATAAGATACGGAATTGTGTTACAACAAATCGAAACCTGTAAAGATATAAGATATAGTTTAACATAAATGGATATATTAAAAAGACGGAACAACGACAAAAAATAAATCCAACGAATTCTTTAAAAGTGTTGTTTCAAGCCTAACTAAAATTTTCCTAAATTTTAACTTGCATAAATGAAGGATTCCATGAAAATATTACTGGAAAAGTTTAGAAGAAAAGTTCATGTGGCCATGATAACATTAATTAGTTTATTATCGAAGAAGTTATTCATTACACTAATATTATGTTAGTATATATTAATACATGTCACATGACTTACCTGGGGTGCCCACAAGCTAATGTGAAGATTATAATTAAACGACAATTATCAATACTTGATCATTTAAATCTTAATTTTTTTTTGGGTATACATGTTATTGTAATATCATTGTATTGTGTCTTTATTAAATCTATATTGTAATCGTTATCATTAGTTTCATACTATTATAATTTTCTGAAAATTTGGAAAAGTAAACATTGGAGAAACACAAGTCAATTTACTAACTGTCTTAGATACGGTTGAACATATTACAACATCAATTGATCAAGCGGGATTTTCTATATGACTGTCTGCTGGTTTGAAAAGGCACCCGACTCTTACCAAACAAATTCTGATCCCTGAATAGTATGGTTTCTCTTCTAGATTCCGAAGGGCCGTGATTCGTGAGTACAGCGACTGATTAATATATTATATGTACAGCCCAGTTTTCCCATGGGTGGGGCTGGGTGAGGCATGTGGCTGGGTGGGAGTGTTTCAGTGTAGCCATTATATATTCATTATTATCTTTATTTGTCGTTGTCTATGCTATGGAATACCTCAACACTTAATACTGACTTAATATTGTCACACAAATTAAATAATACAATACTGTTTTGAGGCTACAGTCTACAGGACTCTTTTCCATGGCTTGGGACTGTATACTGCTAATTATTGTATAAGCAATACATGAATGTCATTACCTAATATTGTATTGTATACAGTTCCGAAATAAACTTGAATTGAATGTCAAAGATAAAAAAGGTATTTGCAGAATGGAAAGAAATATACGTTACTCAACCATGCAGAATATCTAAGAAGTCCAGTATATGCTGTGGACTAACTTGTGTGGTGAAAAATTAACATTTATGCCATATCGCGTGTACTCGGATGAATTATGTCATACTACTGACGCCCGATCACCGAAATATTCATCTCTTCACTAGATGTCGTGTTTATTTCTATAAAAAGTTCAGAATATATTGCCAATAAATCACCGGCCTATTATCATATAATTAGATTGATCCCTAAATATTCTAGTAAATTTGATCATCGTAGCTGTTGTTGTTGTTGTTGAAATTTGGGTAGAAACATTTGGTTGTTACCTATCGGATACAACCACCCGGAGACCGTTTTACTAAGATTTAAAATCTTCCCTAATTTACACTTTAGTCCTTAATTTTGTCTTTAAATATATCTGACCTAAAATTGTTATATTGATTCCGTTTCACTAAGATGTTGTCTTTGAAATTGACATTAAAAATGTCCGACAATTCGAGAACTTAAGGACTACTTTTAGGTTGGCCTTATTTAATTTGGTCTCTATGAAAACCGAATGCCACAAATCGTCGTCGAAAGGATGGCTTGGAGGGATCTTACAGAATTCATACTATTTTTCGACTATCGGTTGGTCGAAGATTTAATAGACGAATTTGCCAGAAGATAATTCTCGAATCATAGCGATAGATCAGGAGCTTTGACACCCGAAACGCAGGTTGCTATTTACACTACAATATAAAACTAACAATTTTATGCAAAGAATACACCCTTTATATGCAAGGAAAATATTTAAGTTCCATGGCAATTGACTAAGGGGCGCTAACATGAATGATTCATATCAAAGCCACCCGACTAATTGTTTTGTGATTTATTGAAAAAAAAAAAAAAAAAGAATGGCAGCATATGAAATTGAGTTTTCTGTTCTTAAAAAACACGCTAAATGCTATCTAGAAACATGTGGTAATTCATTCTTCGGCTATTTTTAGGAAGAAGAAGTAGTAATTTATTTTATTCAAAGTCTTTCATATAAAACAATATAAGAATTGCACAGCTGTAAAAACTCAATTTTTTTAACGAATCTAAGTTGCTTCTAATATTGGAGTATCCACTTCTGATAAGAGCCACTTGGCATAGGCGAATAAAAATGATCTTAGCTCAACTTATTTTAGCTTAATTTTCTTAAATGAACAAGAATACTAGATCGAAGTTGGCGATGAATCGTCTTCATGAAAGGAGAAAAGTGGATTTGATATCACCATTGACCAAGGAAAACTAGACCGAGCACTCAGTGGTGTTTGATTGGGCCGCCATGACCAAACAGTGCTGACTTCCGTTCGGGGAAAAAAGCAACGTTTAAGCGGCTGCGGTTCGAGTTTTGAACCTATGAATACGGACATTTATTGTGATGTGTGCATTATTTTTTGTGTGTGCAGACAATCTGTCCTATTATATGCCATGAAATATGTAAATGCCATTTTTTGTAAGTCCGTAGATCTAGTTTAATTGGGATGAAACGCCAGAGACAGAAGGCGGGTTGTCGAATAGGCTAAATATAATAATAATAATAGTTAAGCTTAATTTCTCTCCAAAAACAACGCTTTAATAGTTATTTTAAATGTGTTCCTTATACTTACCGATGAAAATATATTCTTTCTGTATTACTTTTACTCCCACGGCTTATGCAACCAACGACACAACAATAATTCACCATGTTTATAAACCCGATTTTGCAGTCTGGGTTCCTTTTTTCCACGACCGGAAGTTGGGACCATCAAATCGGCGACCGTATTCAGTCTAGTTTTCTTTCAGGTCAATAGATATCAGATCGAACTAGATCTACTGTAGTCTCTCATAATGGCAAATTATAAAATTTACATTATATGCTGTTCAGTGTGCCATACATGTGTGTGTGTGTGTGTGTGTGTGTGTGTGTGTGTGTGTGTGTGTGTGTGTGTGTGTGTGTGTGTGTGTGTGTGTATTTACATGGACTAAGTAACAGTGAGTAATGGGCGGGTGAAGTTCCTTGTGTATGACGAGAAACGTAGTCGCCTGAGTTCGATGTCGGCCAGCCTATTATTCAGGAAGGTATGTTCGGTATCAGTCCTTGGATGATGGTGTGTGGTCTTTGTAGGTCGATTTGAATTGGTTGAATATGACTATATGTCGATTAGATTGTTGGATGTGTCAAGGATATGTTCAGCATATTTGACGAATTCTATGCCCGTGGCTTCATTCACTAGTTTGTCAGCTCGTTCACTGCCATCAAGGTTTACGTAGCTTGGAATCCGGTGGAGGGTGCCTTGGAGACAACGTTGCCTGGAGGTTGAGGTCGTGATGAAGATTTCTGTGATGATTTCGGAATAAGTGTGGAAAGTAGCTGTGGAGATGATGGTTAGTGTTCCCAAAAGGTCCGAGTGGATGATAACTCTTTCATGGAAAGCTGTCTCGATATCCAGATTATTGCAGCTGCTATTGCTGCTCTTTCAGGATCAACTTTCTTCTGGATGGGGTTTTATATAATTACTTTAATGGGTGGTTCTAACCTTGGAGCAGGTTCGTTGAACCTTGGATGTGCGACTGGTGGTATGCCAATTTCCCTTTTGGCGCCAAGCTGCCTTGATTGACCATGAGGCTTCGCTATAGACGTTGAGATCTTTTTTGCATGTCTATTATTCCACGTGGTTTTGAATACCACTGACGGTTTGTAGGATTAGCTCGATTATTGAGGCTTTGTTGTAATCGTAGTTCTCTGTTCAGTTTTACTTTTAATGAGACAGAATACTTCATCAAATTTGAACAGATTTTGAAAAATGTTGATAGTTGAGACTTCACGATTCCTTGAAATGTAGATTTGGGGTGAAAAGAATCCTTATGTAAGAGTTGATGCGTGTCTGTCGGCTTAAACAAAACCTTTGTTAGTAGTCCATCTTCATGTACTGGATCTTTATATATATGGTTTTATCAAAGAAATAATAGTTTGTTGCATCTTTAAACATAATTGGTGGTTCGTGTTTATTTAATATATCCAAGAATCTATAAAATGCCTTTTCACCGTGTGGCCATACCATAAATATATCATCTAGATCATCATATTAAGTATGCGGTTTAAAGTTGTTTTATATAAGACCTCCTCAAATTTAACTCTGTATATATCGGCATAATGAGGGGCCCAGTCCTCACCCATTGAAGTGTCATTGGCCTGAATATGCCATTGCCCATTAAAGAGAAATCGTAATGTTTTAATGATAATTCAAGGAGTTGCATTATACCGTCATATAAAGGAGCTAGAACTTGAATTATTTCACTCACTGCATGAAATCCTTCAGCATGGTCAAAATTTGTATATACGCTCTCAACATCTAATGTTATAGTAAGTATTCATAACAAATGACTAGCTTTGCAATTTTATCTACAAAACCATAGGTAGTTATTTTTATATAAGAAGGGTATTCCATTGTAGATGATTTAGAAAATAACATTTTTAAATTCACCATTGCAGTCAGACACTATAGGTCTACCAGGTGGCAACTTATCTGGAAAGGTCCAACTGCTAAATAGAATCTACGAAGCCTTGGGTTAATTGGTGGTAATAAAATTTGCAATTGCTTATCCGTGATAACACTGGAATTTCTTAATATGCTTAATATTTCTTTAACCATTAGTGATGTTTCAGGAATTATTTGGCAGTATTAATTTAAGTATTATTTAATTGTCGATAATCTTCAGCTAAATAATATTTTTGATCCATTATCACTGTTGCTGAACCTTTGTCTGTTAAAAAACACAAAATTATTATTTTTGCAGATATCTGTCAGGGCTAAGGATTCCAAATGGTTTATATTTGTTTCTTTTCCTTCTGAATAGCTAAGCTTTTTAAGTTCGAAATACATGGAACGAAATTTGGGTCTATCACTTTATTAGTTGAGGTACAACTGGATTTCGACCAAACTGTCTTATTGTTTTAGTATAGTTGTTAAGGTAACATCTATAGAAATATTAACTTTTTAATTTTCAACCGAAATTCACCACTACATTCGTGATTGTTGTTTAATCAATATCTGGGGTCTCCGGATTCGTTTACTTTAAATAACTTAACTAGTGACGTAGCATAGCGTTGGCCGTATTTTCATTACATTAATTTGCATGAATATCACCGGAAGAAGTATGAAAGACCTTCTCATCTAATTTAGGCATAATGTTGACTCCTTTATATTGAGTCATATTATAGTGGGGGGGGTGTTTAGTTCTGTGAAGCAGGTTTATATATGTTACTGTTTGCGGCTAATGCATCAAATCGGTTATTTATTTGTACTTTTGTTATAGTTGTGTGTGTGTATGTGTTTTTTATATATATATATATATATATATATATATATATATATATATATATGTGTGTGTGTGTGTGTGTGTTTGTGTGTGTGTGTGTGTGTGTGTGTGTGTGTGTGTCTACTGTTGGATCGATCAGGTGATCTAATTTTTATTTATTTTAAAAGATTCTAAAGTTGGCCTATCGACTATATCACAGCCCTTTCTATTCCTTGCATCTGTTCTTCAAAAAATATCCGAACATGGATGTATTATTCCCTTCCCTTTTGGAGATAACAACTCTAATCTGAAGTTAAGAATCTGTTCCCATTTAAGTTTTAATACTTGGTACATTAAATTAAAATTTGAACTCTGCCAGCTGATGGAACGAGAAACCTCTTGACCCAACATCCTAGCATTGTATCCCGAATTACAATTGTTAATTCTTTCAGTGAATCCAAACCCGAGAATCTAGCCTTTCATACTGATATGCATGTTCTACTGATCGAAACGGGCGCCTCCGTGTTCTAATGGTAGCGTGTTAAAACACAGATGACTACCACCCGTGTTCGAATCTCGACGTTGGCATATCTGAAGGTTGTTTCATCTTTGACTTCGCTTCATTACTTTTGGAGGTCGCTCGGCCCATTTAGCTTACCATGTGCACAAACGTGACCATAAAACATCAATCATCAATCATGATCATCCTTCATACGTTAATGTTATTGGCAATTTTACATCACCTCAACTAATCTGTACAGTTTACATCTTGTCATTGGTCTATTTTGTTTATTGATTTATCCTCCATAATATCTTTGGTGCAAGATTTCACTCGAATTAGTTTATTGAACTAGGTTCACTAGTTGGTTGAACCTAGAGAAATAAATATGACTACAAAAATAGCTAAATATTAAATTGCATAGCAAAATAATATGCGAAGATTATTATATTTCATAAACATTTATTTTATTAAATTGCTAATTCCATTTACCTTTTATTGGAATGAAACCAGATAGTTCTTATTCTCAAGCATGGAGATTTTGTTTATATTTACGGTGTACAGGAGGTAGATAAAGTTCAATAAACAGAATTAGCGATGAACTGAATAAAGTCATTGGTTTTATTTTAAATGAGGCATCTCGCAGTTAGTCACAAATCTTTACAACTGGGTTCAAATCGCAGCCGGGCTGTGACTGAGAAGGTTTCATCTCTTAATTATCCCGATTATCTTTGGGGGTTTCTCTGCTCATTTATTTTATTGCGTACATAAAAGTGGATGTAAATCAGCAACCTCAACTTTATATCGTTCTAAACTATGATATTGACATATTTAATCGTCTATTACAAATATTCCGCCTGAACAATTTCCAAAATGAGGTAGACGTAGTTTAAGATGGTTGCCGAAAAGATGGAAACATCTTACGGTTAAAATATGCTAAACAATCCTGAGTTAGATGATTCAGTAAGAAGAGTACACGTTGATAGGTACATCCATAGTTTTCAAATGCGTATAATTCTCTTCAAATATGTGGCTATGCTCCAAGATGTCGGCCATTTATAATTAGAAAATGGTTCACCCAATTTAGTGCCTTACAATATGACTATAAACTGCAGAAATAAGGCAAGTTCTCTGAACATAATTTTGTACGAAACAATAGATATCTTGTTTTATCTATGGCAGAAATTATTCAAAATTTGAGTACTCGCACTTATAAAATATAAGGTCCATGTGCTCGTACACGTTATTGTACTCATATTGATTATAATCATATTTTACGAGTACAGTATGAGTACATCGGAGCCCTTTCCCAATATATGCCATGAAAGCTAAATATACTTGTAGTCATAAAATGAAACTCCTGAAATATTTAAATATCACAAAACTTTAATTCTTTGTTATTTCAGATACTATATTTCAGAATATTACCTTTCTATTGCTACATACAGTACACTCTCCATCTTTGATAAGCATTTATATAATTAATACCTAACCTTTGTTAACAAATAACATATATTATTGATAGAATGTTTTGTGCAATGAGCAGCTAATTCTAAGTTTGTAACATAGATCCATAAACAGTCAGTTGTCAAGGAAGATAAATTTGAATTAACAAGAAACTGTTCACCATAAAGAGTCCATGAGTTACGCGTAATATAAACAGACGTACTCACCAGCCAAATGGGGGGGGGGGCTACTGATGAACAAAGGCTACCACGATCAGTCAGCTCCTAAGAACAGCAACATTACAAAGAGTTATGCAAAATAGCAGATTAGGAAATCTGGATACATTCAAGCCTCTTTATAACACTTCAGTCCAGCACAAAACGAACAACAAACAGAGGCACATCCCAATTTCCCTTTGAAATGGGATAGGAATCCTATCCATTGGTTAGTCTGTTTTTCCCACTCGTTGGTGTTCATTAAAGACACATTGAAATTTCATTATCTAGTTTATTTCTTAAAGATCCATAAACCCCATCCTAAAATTATAATTGGTTAACATGATCTTGGTTGGTAGGTGACTTAAATATATAAAGACAGTGATGCCAAAAGCCTGAATTGCCAAAAGATCTACTACATTCTACATAATCAGATTAAGTTAACTGGTATATTGTTTGATGGATTTTGTTGTTGCAAGAGTTGCAAATACAAAACTAGTAGAATGTCAACAGTGCTTAGCTATTTTCTGGAACCATCAAACTCCACTCGGAATATATAAAGGAAATGGAAATACGTCAAGATTGAAATAAAAGGCCAAATGAAAACGACTTCAAATTAATTGCCGTCTTTTTATGTTTGGTTGCATTGAACCATTAATATTGATATTATTAAGTTAATCACGTCTTATATCCAAAATCAACATTATTCATATTCCTACTACACAGTGTATGTTTTGCAGGTTTCTTTCTCCATGATATGGTACACGAATCTAATATCTGCTGTCCTTATGATCATTGTATAGAGTCATAATTCTAGTATCTCAGTATACTAAAACTTTGTATGTACCTTCCAAGTGCATCATGATAGATACAATGTGTGATTGAGTTAATCAAGTCAATTCCCTTTTTGGGGCATGTTTCATTCACATGCCCCAAAAAGGGAATTCATCGCGTGTGGGTTTATCGGTGTTTTCCAGCTATGTAAATGAAATGTGATGTCTTGGACGCCACCAATTAACTTCATATTGTAAACACTACCTTTGTTTAATGTAACTTATTCTTGGACATCAAATGTAATGTGCTATTCGTCCTCTTTTAAAGACTCCATATATGTGTACATGCAGGTGTAGTATCCAGAAAGATACATTATAAGGCTCAGCCGTCCATAGATACCAACATCTGTAGTGAAGTACATCACTCATAATCCACGTCAGCATACCATCACGAATGCCGCCAACATAGTGAAGACCTTCTAGGTTGATCTGCCAGCATTCACATATGTAGCAACTGAGTTAGATGTCAGTGAAGATGACGATAGCAGCAATGACGAAGACTGCAGTGACACTGATGAACTGAGAGAAAGTCCCATCAATACAACTGGGTTTGACCATCTCCGTGCTGAACGTGACAGCTGCTTTCCTCACCCGTTACAGCTGGTTGTCCACGACGGACTGAAACAGGCTGGGCCACATATCCCAAGAGACATTGCAAAAGTGGCAAAGATTGTCTCATTTGCAAGAAAAATCAACTCTTGCTACCGACATTCTCGAGGTTGAGAGGTGTCTGCAGGTTGCAAATGTAACACGATCGAATTCGCAAATTCGCATGAATCGATCGCTGAGAAGCTGGATGCCATCGATACCTGTGGGCTACGTGCAACAACAAGCTTGCTTTGGCTATGCAGCAGAGAAACGCTTGACATCAATTGAAGGGAACGACATATACACAACAGCATTTGCACTCGATCTGTGCTTCAAGTTGAAGCGGTGCAGCAATGATGGTCTGCGGAAAACCATCCAATAGTATCTCTACCACTAAGCTGAGCCCATGATCAAACCGACTGGTGAAGTCCAGCCTCCTCCAAAGAAACGAAGATACATCAATGATGACCAAGATGACCTCTTCGACTTTATGGAAGTTATGAAAGCCCCAACCACCTCCATCAGTGTAGAGGTGAATGGGTTTCTCATTCAGCCAGCCATGCAGAAATCGTTACAATGACCAAATGCAATTCTGGAAATGTTAACACAACCATTTTCCCACTCTGGCTGAATTGGTCACTTACCACTGAGCATTCCTGCCTCATCAGCCACAATTGGAAGGCTATTTAGCATAGCAGAGCATGTTTTACACCCTTAACCTTATTGCATAAACGACTTTATGTTTGAATGACTTATGCTCATCCAATGCGAGATCAACTAGACAGTAACGATGCAACAAGTGAATTTAAATTTTGACGGATTTGAAATAAAGAGGTTTTTTACCATTTTTCTCAAAATGTATTCAGTTGTGTTGAGTTATATAAATTAGATTATTTAATATTGCTAAAGTACACGAGCAGACTATTATTTAATATTCAAAAATATATACTCGTAATTGTGCTCATGAAAATATACTCTTACTCGTACTCAGATTTTAGCAGTGTACTCGTACTCATACTCGTACTCATCCATCATCAATATACTCGTTTTCGTATTCATGCATATGTGCTCGACCCCATGTCTGTTTGGTATTTTAATTAACAATTATTGAACTGAGAAATAAAATATTGCAATTTTGGAAGAAACAAATTTCACAATTAAACAATCATGTACATTATATTACATGTTTTTTCTTGTTTTTAATGATATGGATAAAATAAATTAATAATACAATTTTAACACATTTTGTGAAAGAGTTCTACATTCAAACAAGTTATGTAAATATTTTGAAAATGAGCTTAAACTATGCTGATTATCTCAGTAAAAGTCACTTTCAGTACACTTGAAACTTTTAATCCTAATAATAGTATTGAAATTAATAATTTTGGAAACTACTACAGCGCCATCTCTATCGATCGAAATGAATCAAAAGCATCATAACGTAAATAACTCGTCTTTATATAAACAGTAGCATTATTACATTGTTTATCGTATAATATTATTTACAGGCATATACCATCAGGCCAACAGACAAGTAAAAAGCTGTAACCTCCAAAATAAAGACCAAACACGTAGAACATAATTGATTATACGAGGAGGCGCAGTGGCCTAAAAGTTACATATTTAACTGTCTATGTCCACTGTCCAAAGACGCTGATTATGGCGATAGCATAACATAATATAAGGTAATATTGTACAATATATTATACAATATATGTAATTTATAAATGACTTTGTTAATTTGAGTTCTTAAGAAATATCTTTACAGATCTAATTAAAGCTTTTGTTGCGACCTCAACTGTCTTATTGTTTCTGGCAGTTTGTACCATATTTCAGGTGCTAGGTAAATACATTTCTTTGATAAAAATGCTGTTTTTCTGTATGTGTGGCTGGTGAAGGCATATTTTTTCGTGTGAATGAATATGTCTATATACAGTGAACATCGTCATTAGGGGATCTGGTAAAGAGATATTAATGAATGAATACATTATTTTTGAAAGTTGAAAAGTACATATGTCCTTTTGCTTGAGAATCTGTAGCTTCTTAAATAAGGGTTCGGTATGAGCATTATAAATTGATTTCGAGACGGTCCTGATTGCCTTTTTCTGTAAAATTTCTAATCTCGTAAGTACGTTGAGTGACTACAACCCCACAATAGCGTGCCATATGTTAAATAGGGATATATCAAGCTGTGGTATACTGTTCTCATATTGTGTGTACTTAAGATATGCTTAATTTTAATGAGGGCATATAGTCCACCAAATATTGTTTATCTATAACTATCTATATGCTCATCCAGTTTAGGTTTTCATCTATTAATAGTCTCAGAAAGTTTACACATTTAACTCGATTAATAATTGTATTATCTAATTTTAATACATGTGTGTCCGACTTAACATTCCTATTTTTTTAGAAGGGTACATGATGTGTTTTGCTTATATTTAAAGATAATTTATTCACCTTAAACCACTCAGCTAATGATGCAATATCTTGATTAACGAGTTTATATAATTCCGTAATATTTTTACCAGATACATACTTGTTGTATCATCTGCAAATAGTATACATGCGGTGCACCGGAGGGATCCTGGTAGATCATTTGCGTATAAAATGAAGAGGAGTCGTCCCAATACAAATCCCTGGGGTACACCACAAGTTATGGGAAATAATTTTGAATCAATACATTTATAATAGACATATTGTTTTCTCTCTGTTAGATAGCTCCTGAACCACTCCAAGGCAACACCACGTATGGCGTAATGGCATAATTTTTTACATAAAAGATTGTGATTTATTGTATTAAAGGCTTTAGAGAGGTTCAGAAACACAGAAAGAGTATAATTACTCGATTCCAATGCGAGTAGAGTATCATAAATAAATTTGGAAACTGCATTTATTGTGGAATGACCTTTACGGAAGCCATATTGGTTCTTGTTCATTAACGAGTTAATTGTCATGTAATTGTACAAACGGTTATGGATTATTTTTCCATATATTTTTGATATGCTATATAAAAGCGAAATTGGTCTATAATTTGTAAAACTTTGTTTATCTTTTGATTTATAGATTGGTATTACTTTTGCAATTTTAAGTTTTGACGGGAAAACACCGGTTTCCATCGATTTATTTACAGCTATGCTAAGTGGTAACGAAATGGCAAATTTTATCTGTTTTAGTAATAGCGTATTCACATTGTCATGTCCACAACTCGTTTTGAGTTTTAGAGAATTTATGGTGTTTGTTATTTCTTTACTGTCAGTAGGACGAAAATATAGAGATGTTGCTTTCTTACATGTCGGCATGTAGGTTTGATCATTTGTGCTGGACGGTGATATATTAGAAGTATATTTAGGTCAGAGAAAAATTCGCTAAATTTGTCTGCAATGTAAGTGGGGTCGTTTTCAATTGTGTTATCTATTTTGAATGAATTTGATATTGATGTTTTGTCATTTTTTCTATCGAGTATCTCATTTAATGTGCTCCATGTTTTCTTAATGTTTGATTTGTATTGTTGAAATAAGTTACCATAATATATCTCCCTTTGTTTACGTTTGATTCTGGTAAAGTTATTTCTGTAAGTTATATATTTAACATGTTCCCGTGATACGTTTTCTTTACCCAATTTCCTTTTATAAAGTTTATCTAAGTGTTTTTGATGAATGTAGGATTCCGGGGGTTATCCATGGTTCTCGTATTACATGTTTGGCAGGTATTTTGGTTATCTTTTTAGGTGCAAAATATTCTATAGCATCATTTATTTTATTTATAATTATGTTGTAACGCGTTTCAACATCACTTGAGTTTAGACTAGACCAATCGGTTTTTGATAAGGCGTCACAAAGTTGTTGATACGTTTTGTTATTGCATTTTCTATGCTCAAAGATTAAAGGCTCAGTTTTCACGGATTTATATTTTTTGGAAAACAAGAACACTGGTAAGTAGTTGGCTTTGTAATTGTAGGTAAGAAGCCGGCATTTAGGAAAAGGTCCATCAACTCAGAAACATGTGCTTGATTTTTATATTTGAGGTAATCGAAATTTTGATCAGTTCCCAACACAAATGTCTTTTTGAATTTGTTGGAGTTTATTTAAAATTGTTTCATAGTAACTAATCGATAATATTTCACTGCTATTATATTTCACCAAAGATACAATTTACAGTTTTTGAGTGAGCCTCCACAAATATTGATTCAAATTTACCGTCGATATTAACAGAAATATCATAACGGATAATGTAATTTAAATCATCTCTGATGTACATAGCAACACCAGCTCGTGAAACAGTCTGTCTATTTCTGCAGACTAATTTATAACCCGGGATTGTATAAAATACATAGATGTTATCAGTTAGGAATGTTTCACACAGCATTATGCAATGCATATTAATTTGTATATCGTGGAATCGAGAGATTATTTCTTTCAACTCTCTAATTTTGTTTGGCAAGTTGCGAATATTAAAATGCATTGTATAATATTTGAAATTTTGTGCATTTGCCAATACTGTTGTACTGATTTGTTCGATTCCATAGTAGTTACTGTCAATGTGGAAAGCATCCAGAGGAGTTTTTCCATCATTGTCATCATAATAGTTATTTAACAGACAGTTGAGGTTGTGATCATCATCTTCAATATTCAATTAATCGTTTTGATTGAAATAAAAAGATTAGGTTTATGCTCATTGCATTCCCTATAATTCCATTTTATACTCAAATATTCAATAGCACACCTTGGACAGCAGACAAAGCGGTGAAACGTATAACTCCGCAGTAAACTAACTAGACGTATACAACAAAACATAATTAAAACATGCATAGTCAAATAGTATAATTATACAAGACAAAATATCAAATCAAGACAAAAACACAGTTTGGCCGTTCCATGAATTAACCACAAAGAAAGTAATTTATACTTACCTGGTATGTTGGCGGCACAAACATATACCATTTTAGCTGCTTCGGTGAAGCATAAAAATGCGTGTACGCCACCAACATACAAGGGAGGCCAAGAATATCGATCACATTTACGTAGGAGTAGAAGAAAGATTTTAAGAGTTTATGTTTTCTCAATTTTCAAACGTGCAACATGTTAAAACATATACATGCATACAAACAAACTAGTATACAATACACTGTGTCGAAATAAACTAAATACTCTAATGGTATCCAGGTTAATTAGCAGTTTCATTGTACGCCTTGGTATATACCTTCAGCAGCACATTTCGGTGGTTGGTCAACCAAAGCTTACCAGGGAATTATTATTTCAACGTCTTTTATTTACATTGTAAACTAAGATTCAATATAATATCTCTTATTATGTTCAAGAATTAATAATTTTGTTCGTGGATAACAGAGGCTTATGCGAAGATTTATGTGTTTATAATATTTCATATTGTTTTATGTACCGAGTGATTTACAGGGGATCTATTATTTTGGTCAATGAAGTTTCTTACGTCTAAAATAGGCTACCTGTATTCGACCGTTAATAGTAAAATTACTAATTTAGGTCTCATGGACCATCAAATTGAAGCGAGCTTAGATACGTCGGAAGTTTCAAAAACAAATTGTTAAACATTATACGTCAATATATCATCGATAAAGATTAGAAGTGATCCCAGCATACACATAGTAATATCACTAAACATAAGGCATTTACAACGACAAATGATGACAAACAAATTGAGGGGGAAATTATAGTTAGAAAGCAATATGGCTTCATAAAAACATTTACATGCGTAAATATCCGGTGTACAACGACTAAACAGTAAGAAAATGATAAGATCCAGTTCCCTCGTTTTGAACTCTCCTTGAGTGCAAAGAACGGTTTAAAACAAACGACGACAACTGCCGGCTGGAAAACGAACTGGAGAGATCAATAGATGACGTTGCGCCATCTATCGAATTTCTAATAGATTTCTACCGAGAACTAACTGAATTTAGAATATGCAATTAATGCTGGATACTATTTAAACATATTATCACTACTCTTTTAAATAAATGTTGGAAACATATTTGTTGGAGTTATTTAAAAATATCACTTGGTAGTTCCATGATCTGCAACCAGATTACGCTACTGTATTCAGCCAATAGTTCAAGGCCTACAATGCATGCTTGGAGCTATATACTAATCTATATAGGTCGATGTTGTTGATCGTCTGCTCGCCAGCCAATAATTGATAAATTGTAAAATCAATCAGTATAATTAAAAAGTTTGATAATATAAAATTAAATGAAAAGAAGCATCTTTTCACTATGTGTGTCTATTAATTATTTTATTGCAGTATATAATACAGGAACATCCCCGGTATGCCTTACAAATGTTCTGAAGAACACAACCACCAATAATGTTATGTGTTCGCGCTGGGATTTTATTTATTCACTGAAAAACCTGTTCACCAAATTCTGAGATAATCATCGACGAGTTGACTACTACTACTACTACTACTACTAAGTTGAACACACGCAGCTATATAAATTCGTTCTATTATAAACTTCGACGGCCTATACAACGATCAGTATACGAGTTTCCAATAGAAAGTTAACCCCAAAATTACGTCATCCAGTCATATACCATTGCAGATACTTCTGTATTATATTGGGCAGAGCTTACATGTGGATATTTCATATTAGAAATGTGACTTTTCTTGAAAAGTTTAAATCTGTTCTAAAAACTAACCAGTTCAAGGTTCCCTTCATTGATAATTGATGTTCATCATTTAAAGTCCTTTTTTTTATTTTTTACATTATTTGGGGTATCACGGTAGAGATCCTTTCTGTTGGGAAGGAGCTTTCTTAAATTATTATTATTATTATTATTATTATTATTATTATTATCATCATCATCATTTTTACTATTACTTCACAAGATAATAAACACATCTTATCTGAATTCTTGATGATTGTATTGCGAACTTACATTCTAAGATTTAATAGTGAATATATGTGATTTCTAATAACTAATTGGTGTCTTTTTGTTGTCATATTCTAATGTCAAGCTTCTGGTTTCAAAAACTTAATTAGCAATATTATGAAGCTTCACTGTAAAGTGCGTAGATATATATATATATATATATATATATATATATATATATATATACATATATAATTTACGCTTTATTAATAATGCAATATTACTTCCATCAATCTTTTCCTACTGTCTTCGTGAAATTATCATGGAACTCCTGCACAGATCAGCAATAATATTTATTTGTGCATCGGGCAATATCATACACATTATTAATAAATACCAGAATTTTTACAGTATATGACATCCTTGAATTAACTTTTACTATAACATTTTAAACTTCGTACTTAGCGATAAATTGTTTTCCAGAATTTATTTCCAATGTGAGGTTTTGTTAATATATCAGATGAATGTGTAAATCCATTAGTTGAAACATTAAAATTTTGGATTCCAATAAAATATATTACATCCACTCTTTGGGTTGGCATATATATATATATATATAAATATATATATATATATATATATATATGCATACATGGTTTTTAATTAAAGATTTTCTGTTCAGTTTACAATCAGTGATAACCTGCGTGTGTTGGATATGTGTATGTGTGCGTTCGTGCGTGTGTTGTGATGTGCTGTGGTGTGGTGTGGTGTGTGCGTGTGAGTACGTGCGCGCGCCCGTACGGGCGTTCTATCGTGTTCGTGTCTGCTGTATCCGACGTTGGATTGTGCTGTGCCGCTAACCGTATCCAGACCATAATAGATCCCAGCATCATTAAAAGTAGTCATAACCTCTAATAGATTCCATGTGCTCTATAGTATATCTGACGTACTGTGTTAAAGCTCCCAGGGCCACTGCCGTCCTGTGACATTCACAACCATCTGACAACATTCGTTCCTCTCTCTTTATTCGCCGACTCGCCTTACGAGCTGCAAAAAAAACACGAAATCAAAATAAAGCCAAAACGAACAGTTTTCCGTAATCATATAAAATGATGAACATTTTTTATCAAATGTAGAAAGAGATAAAAGAAAATTCGGACAAAGACACACTAAGGAGCCACATCCTCCAGACTTCGCTGACGCAGGGATTCCCAGTCATCTTAAGGATTTCAAGACCACCCATAACCCTGGGATTTACCCAATCTGTATAATATAATGTAAAGTTAGGGAGTATTTCGTGACCAAACTTGCCGCATGAGACTTACCTCGGCTAAACGACAAACAATCAACTATTGTTTAAATTGGAATTGAATATGTGTTCAGATAGATATATTTACTCATCAACCATTGTTGTGATATGGTACAAGAGACAGATATAAATATACCATTAGTTTTATCATTTGTGGGCTAGGCTAAACAGAGTTGATAATTGATTAAGTCTATATTGATTCTATCCTCAATCACCCGGTACCTATATTATAATGATTGACTGCATAGCCCATTGGTACCCAACGATACTAAAACAGAGACAGCGGGTCAATGGTTTCGAATCCGCAAGCTAGCTACTGATCTATTATGTGTCCACTGACTTACTCGGCCGTAAAAACTTATGTGATGTGATGATTTTTTTAAATTAATATTTGTTGTTGTTGTTATTGTTGTACTACAGGTAAGTATCACTGAAGACCGGTATAATAAAGTGTTGTATAGACCAGAAATGGAGTGCAAAACAGCGGACATTAATATAAATAGAAAATCATTAACTTTCTTCACATTATAGTACAATATACGGCGTGACACAATGATTCTATCATTAACTTTAACACACTAAGTAAAACGCTCTTTATTCCAAACGTATACACACCTTTCTTCGCCTCCTCTAAACTTATACCCCAACAACCTCTAGATGTCCTCTGCCAACTCAGTATTTTAGTCAGCCAATCATAATTGAAGAATTCCTTAAAGCCATAGATACCACAGAGTGCAGCTGAAATATACCGACATTACGATTTGAATTGAAATTTTACAAATAATAATAATAATAATAATAATAATAATAATAATAATAATAATACTGAATACAGTTTTACGTGATACATCTTTTGACATAAAAATATAAAAATGGCAAAACTTTTAGAAAAACCGGATGCTTAAAGGAAAATGTAAAAATGGCAAAACTTTTAGAAAAACAGGACACTTAAAAGAAAATATATCGCTGTCGTCAAATACAATGGTAAGTAGATTTAAAAACTAAAATATTTTTTTGTATCATGACTGATAATGATGAACAATTGATGCTTTATATGACACATACCGTCTTCCATAAAGAGATCTTGTTTGTTTTTAGGATAGCCATCTGCTGCTATGGTTCGAGTTTCTACTAACATGCTGGCACAGAACCGAGAACTTAACTGTTCTATCGTATCCTTCATGTCTCTAAAACAACCGGTCTGTTGAAGAGAACACTGATAATCTTAGTGTTATAGGATATTGGGATCCGGATATAAAATATTGGGTGTTTGCCCATACAAGATGGCTTATTATGGAGCATATGGGTCTCTCTCTCTCTCTCTCTCTCTCTCTCTCTCTCTCTCTCTCTCTCTCATTATATATATATATATATATATATATATATATATATATATATATATATATATATATATATATATATAATATATATATATATTATATTTTTCCACATCACATCCACACACACACACACACACACACACACACACACACCACACACACACACGTACACACACATACACACACACACACACACACACACACACACACTGGTGAGACATTACACATGTCTCAGCAAGAAAAGTCGCACTCTAGATTCAGTCCCCTGAAGAAACGTCCAGAGTTTGAATTTACGGTTCGAGATTCTCTGTGCCTTATTATACACAGCTAAAAAAAAGAGAGAGAGAGAGAGAGAGAGACTGTATGCATGTACGTGTGTGTATTTGTGTGTGGCGCACACACGTGCGTAAATAAATAAATATATATATATATATATATATATATATATATATATATATATATATATATATATCAATAATTATTAACTAGAAGGCAATGCTAATACAATGCTTTATATACTGACCGATTCACCAATAAGTAAATAGAATATTTCATGTGATAGTGAATAATATCGATATCCTGGACTGGTCATCAACTTCCAACAATCTCCAGACACGGAACACTTATAATCCGTAGACTTCCTGGAAAGAAATCAGGTTATAACACGCTAGATAAAAGGTGAAGGTTGTTGGTAAAAGGCTATCTTCAGCGTAGTTGTCTCGGTAATTCCATATCCCAGTTTCGTTCCAACGAAACCGCCAGGTATTTCTATAATTGGTGGACTTTCAGGCTAATTTCGTGGATTCCTAGTTATCGCGAATATCAAAAGGATCCGTGTACTTTAAATGGGTAGCTGGTAGGTACATCGTTAAACTCGTGAAATTAGATCTACCCGAATATTAAAGGTCGAACCCGGGTTAAATGTTTCAGTTTTAGGGCACTTCTGCTGATCCCATATTTTACTGCTGATATCGATGTTTTTATTTTGCACAATTGCACATTTTCTCTTAGATGTGCCTCCGTATACCGCCGACTTACACATATACATATATCAATTGTTCGTTTGTGTGTCAATACGGAGATAGTAAAGATGATATTGTCAAAGGCTTGTCAGTTTATTGGTAGGTAACTCAACCTCGGAGTGAGCTGCTTCTAATAATCCTGTCGCTTCACATTAGTTACTCAATTATTATTATAAGTTTACGGATACATTTATAGTAAAACACATAAAATCCGACATACTTGTATAATTAAAGGGGATTTCACTCAATTTGATAATGTTTTATGATGATAATCAAGATAATTGACGTTTTACGGCCACTTTTGGGCGCAGGGTAAGCTAAATGGGTCGAGCGACCTCCAAAGGTAATGAAGCGAAATCAAAGATGAAGCACCCTTCAGATATGCCCACGCCGAGATTCGAACACGGGTGGTAGTGATCTGTGGTCCAACATCGTGGTTTGTGGTCCAATAGGCTCTATAATGTTTTATGACTAAATTTTAGAGAAACGACGGATGCTATTCTAGTATCTTCAAGTTTTATGCAAGATCGACAGTTCGTTTACTATATAGGTCAGTGATATTTATACGATAATTCGACTATTTTACACGTGCGCTTATTATCGTGTTCACAACATTATACTACTATGGCGGGCGTATTTACATATCAGTCCGGAGTTCCTTCAGGCAATGGTCTGAATCCCATTCGTGCATGGCTTCTCCGATGATAGTTGGACGCTGAACGTGTTGCATATCCAGATCTCTGGTGGGATAATCCTGTTCCCAGAATCCGGACTGTATTATGAAGCCAATACCTGGAAAATGAACCAAAATAGAACCGCTGCTGCAATGGACCCACATTTTCTGATACACGACCCCATCTGTCACTAATGTATTCGTCACATACGATTTAAACAACAACGCTTCAATGTGACATTGACGAATATCCACACGATCCCGATGGCAGAATGAAATTTAACATTACGGATGTTTATTTTTACGAAATCTGACAGTGATATTGCTAAATATGACGGAGATAGCAACTTACGGTTGTAATAATCCATTTGTCCATGTTCGATGCTGGGTATTGATTTGTTGCTGATGATTCCAGCCAGTTGTTTGTTATCGGTAATCGCTGATAAGATACTATCGGGTAGTTGATGGCTTCCAGGCTTCTTCAGATGGGTCAGTAAAACTTTTAGTTGTCCTGTAAGAAGTGAAAATGGCGTTGAAGATGAGTAAGTGAGTGTTTTATTTAGTCGCGGAGATGATCTCATCTGAGATTTAAAAAAACCTACATAGATAGATAGATGGATAGATAGATAGATAGACAGATAGATAGATAGATATATAGATTGATTGATTATATATATATATATATATATATATATATATATATATATATATATAAAGAGAGAGAGAGAGAGAGAGAGAGAGAGCAGCCACACTCAGATACAACACAAGACAAGGTACGGCCCACGCAAACCTAAATCGCTCCTTTAGTTATCAATATTAAACTGTCAATAATCTTCTTACATTGTCTAATCTCTTCTTTAAATAAGTGAACGGATACTTAATCCATCTTTAATATTTACTAAGAGACGTGGATGGAATATTTTAAATTGCGATCGATCGTAATATCCCAGATTTATGATAATACCCAATAACTATATATCGCATAATATTATATGACAGTCGAATTCGAATTTGAGATGTTGTTGTTTTATCCGAAAGTTGCCATACTTGAATGATAAAAGAAATACCTTTATAGAATTTCACTGATTCTGATGATAAATATTGGTTTTTATCAAAGTTTGGCAAAATTCCAGAACATAATAAAATTAGCATAATTTAAAAGTGAAACGAACACGCCATCACGTCTCATCCTTTAAAAGGCCACTTTCTCAGGAGTTACACGAGATAAGTGTTTGTTTACCTGTTACAAATAAATGTTACGTGTGTGAATGTAAACGCGCTTGTGCCTTATTATACACAGCTAACACACGCGCACGCACACACACACGCACGCACACACACAAACTCTCACACACACACAGAGGGAGGGAGATAGAGAGAGAGAGAGAGAGAGAGAGAGAGAGAGAGAGGCATGAGCATGGACCACCATCTGTTCCATGTACAACCTTAAATAACATACACATTCTTTGTAGACAATCTACTAGATAGCATGGAGCCAGTAGAGTTTGATGAGATCTTGAGAGAGGTGTATCCATGTTTGACAGTTCCATCAAACCGTACATCAGAATTTTGAATTAGTGAAGGTTGTTTATTGAGATTCTCTAGATAGATATACCGAATGTTAGATTTCACTTTAGGGATGATGATGATGATGATGATTGATGTTTTACGGCCACTTTTGTGCACGAGGTAGGCTAAATGGGCAGAGCGACCTCCGAAGGTAATGAGACGAAGTCAAAAACGAAACACCCTTCAGATATGCCCACGCCGGGATTCGAACACGGGTGGTAGTGATCTGTGATCCAGCACGCTACCGCTAGACCACGGAGGCGCCCCAGTTCACTTTAAGGATCAAACAGACGTAAACATTATTAATACATAGGATTCTTCTTCTTCTAAAACAATTTGCACATGTTACTGTAGTAGAGATGGCAATTAGGAAGAAGAAATTTAACACAGTTTGACAAAATAATTGTTCAGTATGAGTAATAATAATAATAATAATAATCTCATCCAGCGGAAATTCGGAAAAAATCATTTTAAGATGTGACAGTGACATATTTATATATAAAGACAATTACCGGAGTTCTTGTACTAGTAATGGTAATTAAGTTAGGGAGGAGAAATGTCTTCTGAAAGTATGTACTAAATGTACAATAATCAGACGTTTGGTTTCATCTTAGAGACAATATTGGTACTTCATTGATGATGCGATGAATCTCAGTTTACAAAACACCATTATTAATTACGAACACCTGGAGTCAGACCTGGGCTACTATACTGAAAATGTCTTTTGTGATCTCTGATTATCAGTCCAAATCGGGATAACTAATCTGTGAAAATCACCGTTATCAGGGGAGATACATATTACAACTTATGGATAAATGATCCCTGGTCACGGAGCAATCCATCCGTACAGTCAGATCACGTGATATTTGGTCGTGAGCCAGTCGGGATACGTTAATAAAATCTTACGGTCAAAGATCTATAACTATATCACCTGATATTTAATCACACCATATGTGCATATACAGACTGAGTGTGAATGAGTAAGTGTGAGTGAGTGAGTGATCGTACATATAGGCTTGTATTATACAAATGTGCTTGACATATTGACACATATACATATATTTTTCATTTATTACCTTGATGAATCATTTAGAGGGTAGGTTAATCTCTTTGCTTACACTGGTAACACACACACACACACACACACACACACACACACACACACACACACGACACACACAGTGAGAAAGAGAGAGACGTAATGCTCCAGGAACGTTTGTGTTTACCCGTAATCAACCTTTCTAGATTCATTTACTGGCAAAGTAAGCTGACTACCATACCGATGCTGAGAACTTAACTAACGTGATAAGCCATCGACATAAGTCGCAAATAGAAATATGAACAATTTATATTACGACATCAAGTCGACCTTGACGTCAAGCTGAGACTACAGATTATAGTGATTAACGCCACTAGCCGTCAGGTGGCGCCAGTGTTAATTATGTTCATTTTGTGCTAATAATACGGAGAACAACCGACTTTCGTTATTACGCCAAACAATCTTTTAAGGTCAACTATTGTCTGTGAACCGTCTGCCATTCCCCGTAAATGTCGTTGTTTAGCACCAGCTGTTGGCGGGCGGGCGTAATACTCGGTCATTGACCGCTAATGCTGTAGATGAAGGGTGGGCGGGGTTAACCATTCTTCCGACACCAAGCGGCCATGATTGGGCAGACAATTCATCAGGTCAACGTGTCACGCGCATATTAAGACTTCTGGATCGGTATCCGGTCATGTCAGGTATGCCTCCATTTCCTTTCTTTGTTCATCACCTGTCAGTTTGATTAATTGGCCACGTATCTCCTCAATAATTTGGTCTTATAATGTGAAAACAAAACGTAAAGGTTAATTACTCAGTGTTCCGATTAATATCCGATAATTACTTAAATTATTTATTGTGTCATCAGTAATAATGACCATTTTTTTAAGATTTATAACATTCGGCGAAATATCCCGGAGTTGGTCAACGAACAATTCTTCGGTAAAAGTTTGCTTTAATCTTTAAAATATATTTATTACTATTTTTGCCTTTTTTATATACGAATATGAAAGAAGAAGAGGAATTGCAATTGGAACGGTCAGATATATAAACAAATTGTCATGAAATGTTATAATAATTATATATTTCCTAAAACACTAAATCAAAAACAAAATACATTCAACATTAATCTCTCACACGTGTCATCTGTGGATGAGAATGATAAATGTGAATTGTGCAAGTTTCAGTCGTAGCTTCGTTATCTGTTAATACCTGACATAAGGGATGTCGTACATGATAGATATTAGACAGGTAACGTGATTGTGCAAATTCCGGAGTCATCTTTTGTTTGTCGTTGATAAAAAGACACGGATTAATAGCCTTTCAGAGTTAGACATTAATGGCTACTATGGGGATTTCGCAGTATTTATATTGTAGAAAGTCCGAATGTTAGACATTTTCGTGAGCCGGTTCAGAAAAATGCCGGCCAAACGCGAGTCGGCAAATAGATGGTTGACTGTATACTAACTGTAATGCCCTTGGCCATTTAAGAAGATGGCGAATTGAAAAGAGGCCAAGCGGAGAGAAGACATGTGGTCGGCATTAGGCTTTACCGGGCGAATCTAAATCCATAACATACACAGGCACCTGGTACCATTCAGATGGTATAAAGAATTCGTGTCCACGCAGCTCTTACTGCATCATTCATCATTT